>JAWHQI010000240.1:1050000-1425000 GCA_033032865.1 Dactylorhiza incarnata | reverse complement strand
TTTATGGTAGACTATGTGGTTGAGATGTAAGAGGAGCAAGCCCTTCGATCGTCACGTCACCTGGAAGCTTCTGGTTGATGGGGCCTCAGGAAGGAACTCTCTAGGAGGAGGGGTGGTATTGGAAAGCCCCCATGGAGTAAAAATAACACAAGCACTAGTGATACATTTTCCCATCACCAACAACCAGGAAGAGTACGAAGTAGTAATCGCCGGCTTGCGTCTAGCTCAGGAGTTAGGGGTTCACGATGTGGAGGTCCTCATAGATTCGATGGTCATAGACTCACAGGTCAAGGGCAAATTCGAGGCAAGGGAGCCCACACTCATGAGGTATCTAGCCAAAGTGAGGGGTCTCATCGGAATGTTCAAGACATTCTCCATCAGGCACATACCGAGGGAAGAGATTACCCCAGCAAATCGGTTGGCCAAGTCCGGTCCCCGGACCGGGGAACCTTAACGGACCTATTTCGCCCATCGATTGAGGAAGGGGAACTAATGGATATAGAGCGGCGACCCTCGTGGAAGGATCCTTTCGTAACTTTCCTGGAAATTGGCAAGTTTCCAGAAGAGATTCCAGATCAAAGGTGCTTCGGGTATAAGTCCGCCTACTACATGCTTCACGAGGGGGACTTGTATCGAAAGACTCTCTCGGGACTCCTAGCACGATGCATATCTGAGGAGGAAGTCCCGAGGGTCCTGGAGGAGGTTCACTCCGACGAGTGTGGTAGTCATTCGGGGAGTAGGGCGTTGGAGGCAAGAATAATGAGGCAAGGGTACTTCTGACCGACCCTGAGCAAGGATGCAACAGAATTTGCCAAAAAGTACCAGAAGTGCCAACTGTTTGCCCCGCTTCAACTTTTGCCAGCTCAGAGGCTAATGAGCATCATGGCATCACGACCCTTCACCATTTGGGGAATGGATCTGGTTGGACCTTTCCCACAGGCAAGTGGGCAAAGGAGGTTTCACCTGGTCATGATTGACTACTTCTCGAAGTGGTTAGAGGTTAAGGCGTTGGCTAAGGTAACCTCTCAGGTAATCCGCAACTTTGTATGAGGGGATATCATCTGCCGACATGGTCTCCCTCAAGCCATAATCACAGATAATGGGCCACAATTTGCTAGCGAAGAGTTTACCAGCTTCTGTAGCCAGTTGGGAATAGATCTCAGGTTCACATCTGTCCATTATCCTCAGAGCTATGGACAGGTGGAGGCGGCGAACAAGATCATAGTGAACCTGCTAAAAAAGTACAAAACTTGAAGGGGAATTAGGTGGAGAAGCTCCCCTCGGTCATATGGGCTCTAAGGACTACGCCCAACACCGCCACTGGCGAGACCCCCTCCAAGCTCTCTCACGGTTGTGAGGTCATCATTCCCGTAGAATTCGAAGTCAATACACCGCGGGTAAGGGCCGCCGAATAAGGCGACGAAGAATGGAGAGTGGGGAATGAAGAGGAGCTGCGACTTTCCTTAGATCTGGTCGAGGAGGTCCAAGATCTTGCCACCATCTGGCAAGAAGAAGTCAAACGCCGGATGGCAAAGTACTTTGACAAGCACGTCAGGATCAAGCAATTCGAGAAAGGGGATCTTGTCTTAAAGAAGGTTGATGCGGCCGGAAGGTCAGCGGCGGTGGGTAAGCCCAATCCCAATTGGGAGGGACCTTTTGTCATTGAAGAAGCCCTAAAGTCGAGGGGATATCGCCTTCAGAATGTAGAAGGTGAGTCCGTCGGTCACACCTGGAGTGGTGAAGTCCTGAAACGTCTCTATCCGTAAGTTTATGTAACAAACAATGTTTACACTCGAATTGAGCTTTTCTTCATGAACGGTGTCAACTTGTAGAATGATAAGGCTGAAAATATGGCTGGCCTCGAGCAGATCCGTTGACCAGGCTCTCACCTAGCTGGCAGGGTTGTAGGCTCTCTCAGTGGCAGAAAAGTTTCAAAGGTGGGTAGCCCCGAGCAGACTCGCTGACCAGGCTCTCACCTAGCTGGCAGGGCCGTAGGCTCACTCGGTGGCAAGATGAAAGGTTCCAAAGGTTGACCCCGAGCAGACCCGCTGACCAGGCTCTCACCTAGATGGCAGGGCCGTAGGCTCACTCGATGGCGGGATGAAAGGTTTCAAAGGTTGGCCCCGATCAGACCCGCTGACCAGGCTCTCACCTAGCTGGCAGGGTCGTAGGCTCACTCGGTGGCAGGATGAAAGGTTTCAAAGGTGGGCCCCGAGCAGACCCACTGACCAGGCTCTCACCTAGATGGCATGGTCGTAAGCTCACTCGGTGGTAGGAGGAAAGGTCCCAAAGGTTGGCCCCGAGCAGACCCGCTGATCAGGCTCTCACCTAACTGGCATGGCCGTAAGCTCACTTAGTGGCAGGAGGAAAGCTCTCAAAGGTTGGCCTCGAGCAGACCCGTTTACCAGGCTCTCACCTAGCTGGCAGGGCCATAGGCTCACTCGGAGGTGACTCACGTTGAGGGTGAGGTAAGAAAGGAAGATCCAATAAAGGGAAGATTGACACAAGGTAAGTCTCAGTATGAGGTAGACGAATGGTGTTGGGAAAAACCCTATGATTTAACTTAACAAATTAAATAAAAGTGATTTTATTCCCTAGGATTGAATTACCCATTGTATAGTGAGGGTAATCTGGTCATTAGATGTCTTAGGATGTCACACTCAACTTAGGGTTCAAGACCAGATCAAGAGAAGCAAAATTTGGACAAAGTTAACATTTGCGTCGAATAGAATTCGACGCAACATCAAGTTTATTTTGACGCTACTCTGACTAGAAGTCCAAGTGGTTCAACCCTTCTGTCGAAGTAATTCAAGTCGACGTTACGTCGAATAGATATCGACGTAGAGGCCATGAACCTATCGAAGTATCTTGAGAAGTCAATGCAGCTTCTACTTCAATTCAACGCAAAAGGAAGTTTTTGTATAAGCCATCTAATGTCGACGCAACGTCGACTTCATCTTGATGCAGATAATGAAGCTCAGAGCATATCTTCAACTCGACGGTTATGTCGATAGGGTATCGACGCAACGTCGACTAGCAGAGTTCAAACAGAGCAAGTATGAATTTGAAGCTGCTCCTACAAGAACTCGAAGGTGCGTCGATAATTGAGGAAGAGAACTCGACGCTACATCGAATACAGTCTGAAAAGGGAAACCTTTTCAGCTGTCATTTTTGGACCCGCTCTAATGGCCCACCTCTCTCAAGACTGTTCCCCAACAGCTCCTTAATTGCCTCAAATGGAATGAATAACTAAAAGAGGGCAAAAAGCTTTCTTGGAAACATGCTTAACGTTGGTGAACAGGTATGGAATTAAAGAAGAAAAGAAAGAGATTGTCCAGAGCAGAATAGCTTTTCAGGTCTTACCAGAAAGGGAAAGAAATTCAAAATCTGAAGGTGGACAATAAAAGGAAAGAGAAGAAAGAGAAGGGCAGAGCACTTATCACAACCGACATACTATGCTATTGTCTTCTTTCTCCCCTTCTCCTTCCTCCTTAGGAACCCTAATAGTCATCCAGATAAGATGGATAAACCTGATCAAGTAAATCTGAATAGGAAAGAAAGACCCCTAGGTAAGAATAATGTAGAGAAGTCAAATAACAACAACCAAAAAGCTAAAGCGAAACCTAGAATAATAAAACATTCTGCTGATTTGCTGTACCTAGATACATTTTACACACATTTCAAATATCAGAATAACAAACATAGGTTTGGGAAACCCATTCCTAATCATCCAAAAGGGTATCATGAAAGACCTTTCTATTCTTTCATTGAACCCTACAATGGTAAAAACAAAGGGCCCAAGGTAACCCGGGTCCCTTCTAATATTTGAATTACCTGTGCAGGGTTAGGTAGGGTCCCACTCAGGAGAAAATGGAGTGGGAGGATAGATGTAGGTCTTGACTAAGGAACAAGATTTATTCAAAGGAGTAATTTCTGCCTTGAATCCTTCCTAATGGTTATTAAATACATATTATAATCTATTTTCAATAAATAGAATTGCCGGGAAAAACAGCAAGAATTTTCCAAGGAAATAGATTTGTTCATTCAGAGGTGCGTCGAATAGAAGTCGACGTACCATCAACTTCTACTCGACGCCATCGTCAAGAAGCACTCAGAGTAGATAATTCGAATAGATCTCGACGCAACGTCAAATTTCTATCGACGCATGCGTCGTCTCATTGGGCTCTGGCTAAAGTCGAAGTTGCGTCGATTGAAAATCGACGTAACATCGACAGGACCACGTTGACTTAAGGTCTGCTGAACAATTTCGAAGTTACGTCGAGTACTAGTCGACGCAACGTCGATATAACAGGGGGCGCATAATTATTTCTAGAAGCAATTTCGACACAGCTTTGCACGCCAAATAATAAGTTTTGTCGACGGTGCGTCGACCTAACCCTAAGTTGCAGCGATTCATCTGCTTTTAAGCAATTACTGCGTCGACACATTTACACTTTCTAATTTTTCTCTCCTTGCTCTCTTGTTCTCCAGCTCTCCTGTGCTCTCTCTCTCGTTTTTCTTTGTCTTTGCAGGTACCATTGTTCTGATGGCTCCACCTAAAGTTAACTCTGGATTCGATGTGGACATTGATTCGTTCAATGATGCTGCAGAGAGCTTCAAGGACATTCTTGGCCTATTTCAAGATGCTGGTTTAACAAAGCTGATATCCACAAGATGCAAGATCCTGGATATCAAGCTAACAAAGTTTAAAGATAATGTTCAGATAGGAGAGGTTGGCTCGCTTAAAGGAAAAATATCTGACACAGATGTTCTGATAACAGAGGAAATAGTGAACCAAATATATGATCTTCCTACCAGGAGTGACTCAGAAGAATTGACAGGAGAAGAGACAAAGAATGTCCTGGAAATCATGCAGTTCAAGAAAGACAGACCTATAAATCTGAAGAAGATCGACTTGGCAGAAGAATATAGGTTCCTGGCAGACATAGTTGGGAAGGTGTTATTGTGCAAAATCTCAGCTCATAATGCAATTCCAAAGCAACAACTGCAGATTATGGGCACTCTTGTTCTTAAGAAAAAGTTAAACTGAGGGAAGTTACTCCTAAGAATGATTGAGCATAATTATGCCCATAAAGAGAATGCTTATATGAGAATTCTGAGCCAAGTGCTCCTCCAACATTATTCAAGCATCTGTAAATCCAAAGGAGTTCTCATTCCTCCTGGAAAATAAATTAATATTGGAATCTTTTCAAAGTGGACCAGGCAAATCGTAAAGCCTGGTCAAGCTCCAGCTTCACCTCCTCCCTCTCCTCCTCCTCAAGAGCCAGAAAGGCAAATACCAGACCCTCCAAGGGGTAATATCCCTCCTCCTCTCTCTCCACCTCCTCTGGACACTATTCCAGATCTCCATCAGGATGATCCTCCAGCTCAACATTCCCCTCAACAACAACAACTGCACCAATCTTCATCAAACCCAGAGCCATCTCCCCAAATTCCTCATCAGTTACCATCCACAATTTCTCCACATCCTCTACCTATTCATGTATCACCAGAGTTTTATCATCCACTCTCCCCAATCCCTAAAAATCCACCTCCATCTACCTCCTCCATCCCTACAATTGATCTTGAGCAACTTATCTCCAAGGCAGTTGGGATTGCATCCTTTACTTTTGCAGACCAGGTGGCCTCTCAGGCAAGAAGCTTTGACAGAAAATATTCACAAATGGAGGCTGAGCTATTAACTTTTAAAAGATCTCTCTAGAGCCTAAAGGATTTTGTATCTTCCTCCATGGTTACAAAGGAATTCTTAACCTCTCTGGCCAGCAAGGTCAAGAAGGGGGATAACATTTTGGAGGAAGAAAGACATGTCCTAGCTTTGAGTGGACAGGATAAAGGTAATAAAGCTCCTGACAAAGTCACTATCTTTCAAGATGCACAGAACCAGGGGGAGCCTGCAAATCAGGGGGAGCTTCCAGCAGTTCAGGGGGAGCCTTCCCCAGATGGTCAAAGGAACTTGGATATAGAAATGGCAGCTGTAAGCACAGTAACAGTTCAGAGTGAGCCTCATAATGAAGATCTAATGTATGAAGTAACTCAGATATCTCAGGAAGCTGCCCAGGAAGCTGGAATAAATGATCTAATGGATGAAGTAGCTCAGATAGCTCAGGAAGCTGCCCAGGAAGCTGGAATAAATGCACAATCTCAGGGGGAGCTTCCCAAAGACATTACTACTGAAGATGATGATGAGCCTTTGCAGATTGCTCCAAGGAAAATTGCCCCAAAAGTGTTTTGCAGAAAAAGAAGAACTCCTGAGAAGGAGTAATGAAGCTCAGGTATTCTGTAACAAGCTATTCTTCCTGAAAAACAGCTATGGAGACTTATATATTCCTTGTCAATTGAATGATATGGTCTGTGTATTCAGTCTGTTATTTTCTTATGTATATATTGTCTTGAATGTATTCTTGATTATATAAAAGAAATGTGTAAAATCACTTTATTCAATTTGTAAAATTTGTTAGATAAATAGAGGGAGATTGTTGGGAAAACCCCTTTGATTTAACTTAACAAATTAACTAAAAGTGATTTTATTCCCTAGGATTGAATTACCCATTGTATAGTGAGGGTAATCTTGTCATTAGATGTCTTAGGATGTCACACTCAACTCAGGGTGTCAAGACCAGATCAAGAGAAGCAAAATTTGGACAAAGTTAACATTTGCGTCGAATAGAATTCGACGCAACATCGAGTTCATTTCGACGCTACTCTGACTAGAAGTCCAGGTGGTTCAACCCTTCTGTCGAAGTAATTCAAGTCGACGTTATATCGAATAGATATCGACGTAGAGGCCATGGACCTATCGAAGTATCTTGAGAAGTCGACGTAGCTTCTACTTCAATTCAACGCAGAAGGAAGTTTCTGTCGAAGCTATCTAAAGTCGACGCAACGTCGACTTCATCTTGACGCGGATAATGAAGCTCAGAGCCATATCTTCAACTCGATGGTTACGTCGATAGGGTATCGACGCAACATCAACTAGCAGAGTTCAAACAGAGCAAGGATGATTTCAAAGCTGCTCCTACAAGAACTCGAAGGTGCGTTGATAAGAGAGGAAGAGAACTCGACGCTACGTCGAATACAGTCTGAAAAGGGAAACCTTTTCAGCTTTCATTTTTGGACCCTCTCTCATGGCCCAGGTATCTCAAGACGGTTCCCCAACAACTCCTTAATTACCTCAAATGGAATGAATAACTATAAGAGGACAAAAAGCTTTCATGGAAACATGCTTAACGTTGGCGAATGGGTCGGGAGTTAAAGAAGAAAAGAAAGAGATTGTCCAGAGCAGAATACCTTTTCAGGTCTTACCAGAAAGGGAAAGAAATTCAAAATCTGAAGGTGGACAATAAAAGGCAAGAGAAGAAAGGGAAGGGCAGAGCACTTATCACAATCGACATACTATGATATTGTCTTCTTTCTCCCCTTCTCCTTCCTCCTCAGGAACCCTAATAGGGTAGATACAAAGAAGAAAGAATTGCTGCTCTCGTTCTCTCACAGAACAGAACAGAACAAGGCTGCTCATCATCACGTACAATCTCATAGCGGCCAAGAGTTCAATCAGAAAGAAGAAACATAATGGATCTGACATCAATAGCTCCTGAATACATCACTATCATAAGCAGGAGTTAATCAAGAGCAGATCCAGTGAAAGATCCAAGAAGCTGTGCTTCATACAACCTTCATAAGAATTCTGAAAACAGAATTCTTACTCTCCTCCCCTTCTTTCTTTCTCTTTCTCATTCCCTGTAAAAGAGTTTTGAGAATCTCTCTTCTAAAGGATTCAGTGGTTCAAGATTTCCTTATCAAAAGATCTAGTGGTTCAAGATCTCCTTATCAAAAGATCTGGTGGTTCAAGATCTCCTTATCAAAAGATCTGGTGGTTCATGATCTCCTTGTCAAAAGACCAGTGGTTCTAAGAGTCTCCTTACCAATGAACTCAGGCACAGTGGTGCATCCCTACCAGGTGGTAGAAGATTGGAGTACCCACATTTTGGGGAACCTCTATAAAAATCTTCGTGTCTTCTGGATTGCTTTTCTGTGCTGTCCCAAGTTCTTTTTATTCTGCACTTTATTTCCTACACCTTTATTATTCTGCCTGTGTTCTTGTTGAGCATAAATCCTTAGTTTATTTTATTGTTTTCACAGTTAGGATAGAAATAAATTTAAATTTTCATTCACCCCCCTCTAGAGGATTCTCAGAGGCACACTGCGCACTTTCAAATGGTGTCCATTGTAAAATACACTCGTCGGCGAATGGTATCCATCGAGAAGGACACTCGCCAGAGGGTTGGGTTAATCGAGAAGGGCACTCGCCTGACGAACGTACCACGGGGTATTAGCCAGCACCAAGGGATACAAGAATCGTGCGGTACGAGGCGAGCTCTCAGCGTGGTCACGCCCCTGGCAGAAATCAACGCAACCACCTAAGTCCTAAAAGGGAATGAACGCGTGCGAAAGGGTTGTGACCGTGCGGTGCGCCTATGCAGCGAGAGCATCTTGGTCATGACCTAGGACTAAGGTTCAACATTACGTGAATGAGCGAGTGATATGCTAGCATGTGCGCAGAAGCGCGAGAACATGGGTAATGATATACAGACGCACAAATTATCAGCGAATTAGCAAGTAAGGCTAAAAGAAAAAAAAAATCAGTCAATCAAAATCACAAGCAGGGAAACAAAAATCTTTCATTTCATTTTAAAGAGGTTACAAAAAGGAAGTTCTCGCATTACACTTAAAACGGGAAACAAAAAGCAGGTCTTCAGGGGGGGGGGGGGGGGGGGTTATCAGACTTCTCTCTGGAGGATCCGCTGCTCGCGCCGGAAGAATGTAGGTCGGCGATCTCCAGCCTAAGGTTAGCTTCATCCCCTGGGGCACTCTGCCGGGCAAAAAGCTCGGGTAGCACGTGGCGAGCCGAAATCCTTTCACCCTCTTCCTTTAGGAGCCCGACCCTTCGAAGCACCACCAGAGCATGTTTCGCCGCTCCTTGGGCAGTCTCCTGCATCAACTATTCGAGCTCGTCATTAGAGTAGTAATATTGAATGCCCATCTCTGTGAGAGGCGTCTGAACAACGGCGTCTTGCAGATTTTTGTTCTCAGCTTCCAGCTCCTGGACCCATTCCTCGAGGATGCCCGCTCGCACGAGCAAGGTATCATAGTGGGCTACATCCTGCAAGAAAAAAGAAGATTAGCACAGGGGAAAAGAAGCATGGAAGTGCAAGAGCTTAAGTTACTATGAGGAGACGCACTCACCTCTCGGTCGGGACGACTGGCGAGAAGGTCTTCAGTGGTCGCCAGTTGCTTCTTCATGGCCAGGACATCGGCGGAGGCGAGAGCGCGTGTCCTTTCGACCTCGGCTAGGTTCCGCGCAAGGGTCATGCTGTGGCGCGAGAACATGTGAGTCAACTCGAGAGCACGCAACAGAGCCCACGAGTCCTCATGTGCGAGTGTCTGGGTGGACCTGACATCGTAGATGGTGGCGCCCTCTCAGCTGTAAAGCGCGAAAGAAAGGTCATATGCCTCGCCGCTGGTGGTATCCTTCTCCAGCCAGGATGGGAGAAGAGTGGAGACGGAGACCCAGTTGGCTTTCCGATCCCACTAGAGCAGGGGCTCGCCGGATGCATCCACATACTTCTTGCCAAGGGAAAAATTTCGATGCCCTCTCGGCAACGGCCCCAAGGAGAACTCTGTCGGCGCGCTGGCGGTCTTGGCTGCTATGTCCTCCATGGCAGGAGCACTCGAACCAGGGGTCTCACCAGCGACCGCCTTTCCCTTGGCAGTTGAAGAAGGCTTGGACCGCTTGGAAGGGGAGCTAGTTGCCATGTCGGGCTTCCGCTTCTGTCTGCTGGGCTTCGAGGAAGCCAGATCTTTGCGGTAGGCTTCGGCAGCGGACCGCGCAAGAGCAAGGGAGGAGTTGGGGGCGACCTCCATGCCCGCATTTGGCGGATGGAGGGGAGGTCTCGAATCCCTGCATCAGGAGAATCAAGAAAGAAAAATAAATAAAGTGGATGAAAGTAAGCGGGAGCTGGGGTTGAATTAGTTCGCGTTATCCTCTCCTGGCTGGACTGGCGGGAGCGAGTTGACATGCTTCCGCAGGTACACTACGTCCATGACATGCTTATGGATGAACGCGTGGAGCTTGGCCTCATAATCTCCCAGCATTGGAGGCCTATAGGTCGACTCGTCCTCCTGCACTGGCATGAGGAGGGTGTTGCCAAAGCTCCCGGTCACGAAGACGAACCACCGAACCCAGTCGTGGTTCTTTTTGGCGGTACCGGTGACCTTGAGAGGGTTCTGGCCGGAGAAGAAATCCACCCCGCCTTTCGCCAGGAAGTTGACGAGCTTGTGGAATACGGGGAGGGAGAATTCGACCCCCTCCTCTCGTAGGTAGCAGGCGAATGCTACCAGCATCGCGATTGAGTTTGGGTTTAGCTGTGCGGGAACTATGCCAAAGTAGCGGAAGGTCTGGCGCAGCTCAGGCCAGAGGGGAAGACAGAGTCCCACCTCGAAGTGCTCCAGGGGGATGGCGAGGGTGTCTAGCGAAAACTGGTTGATGCGGTCGTGATCTCTAGGGTGACGCGCAGTGAACCCCGACAGGACGTAATCGGCAATCGTCGCTGTGAAGTCTTCTTTGGACAGGTCGCAGGTGGCGAAATCGTGGTTGAGGAATGATTGGGCGCACTTGCTCCTGCCATCAGGTTCGAGGGCCATCGCGCGAAAGAAAGGTTGTAGAAAAACTTGGAGAGAGGTACGAGTGCGAGTGCGAAAGCAAGGGAGGAAGAAGGAATAAAAGTGATAAATGCGGTACGTGGGGCCGACTATTTATAGAAAAGTAAGGAAATCAAGACCATTCCGAGGCGTGGGGGTGCAGATAGCAATCACGCTACCTCCGACACCTCGGGATTCGAGCCAGCCCCACCTCTGTCCCACTCGCCGCTGAGTGGCAAGGGTCGCGCACAGAGTCCGGCTGAAGGGTGAAAGCAATATAAATTGAAGCAAGATCGAAGAATTAAACTCACCACTCGGCAAAACGGAAAGAAAATTACGCGAAATAAAAGCACGATTATCATCTAAAGCACATGATTGTTTACATCATAAAGCCGATCTCGGCATGCATTACAGAAAAGTCTATTGCGAGAGGTGAGGGGATACATGAGAGTGAGTGCCAGTAGGTTCAGTATTGAATCCATTGCCATCGACCCCGACCTCGCCTCCCCGTTCTCGGTGGCACTCACGGGTAGTAGTACGCACTTATGGCCGTGTGCTCTTGATTTACTAGGTGCATCTGATCCCTAGCCCGCGCGATGTGCCTCCCGGGGGAAGTCCCCTCACACCCACCTCCCTGCCGCTCTATATCGCCCATGAGTTGTGAGTAATCCCGCTCAAGAGCGCTCAACCTGCGCTCGAAGGCCATTTGGTGCCCGTCCGTCTGGCTGGCTAGGTCTCGCTGCATCCAGATCAGCTTGCCAAGGACCTCTGTCATCCTTTCCTTCATCGTCCCGGGATCCGCAGGATCGCCAAGGAAATTCGAGAGGTCGCTGGGGGAAGGGGGCGGCGAGACCACCTCATCTTCGAACTGAGGGTCCATCGGTGAGGTCTCACGGTAGACTGCAGGAGTGAAAGTTAGATTTTTTCTGGTTACACGAGTAAATTCGAGGCGAATAAGGCATCTAACCTGGTACACATTCTTCGACGGGGGACTGGAGAGAGGAGCTAGGCCGCCCTGCGAATGGTTGGCTGGAGGGATGAAGCGATTTCCCCTTTCCGAGGCGATGAAGTACCTGGTCGGCGGCTGCGGAAGTGGTGGCCAAATCGACGGCGGGAGAGTTGTGCTCGAGGTCTTTGCCCGCCGAGCGCTCCAGCTCCTGTGCTGGGGAGGTTACGACGGTCTCTGGAGCGGGAGAGTTATGTGGGATGGAGGATAATCCCGTGGTCCCAAAGGTGAGGGCTGCGGGAACTAGGGTGAAAAAATTTGGTGAAAGATAAAGGGTATACGAGAAGACAATAAAGAGCTTACCAAGCACAAGCGCGGTTCCGACAGAAGTAGCCAGGAGGGCGGTCTCCTGAGCTGATGGAGTGCCTCCGATAGCGGGTGGGGGCATGTCGGCATCCGCCGGGTTGATCCCGAGGCCGCCTCCCGTCACCTGCAGGTTCTGCGAGTGGTTGAAATTGTTAAGGCATCGCGTCACCATGATTAGCTTTAAAGTGAGTTGGATTATATTACCTCGGCAGTGTTATTGGAAGGGTTGCTAGAAGGGGTGGGGGGGGGGGGGGAGTATCCGACGCTGACTCCCTCACCATCAGGTCCAGCCGGACCGCCCTGGCCTTCTTTGATTGGTAGGGTAAGTTTGGGTCCCGCTTCGTCGAGAGCCAGGGGCATATCGAGCGGACTTGGAGGTGTTCTCTTTCTGCACGACGACGAGCGCTCCATCAACCCTCGTGAAAGCAGTCTCGGCGTCGGCCTCATGAACGTCATTGAGATGGAGAGAGCTCATAGGTGAAAAAAGGGGGAACAGTAATTGAAGGACATGCACTCTCAGGGCAATGACCTGAGATATATATAGGAGAAGGGAGGGGCCCACCAAAAAGATTCCCTCCAGGTCAGCAAAGCACTCGCCGAATACTGGGGGTTAGAATTTTCTTTCCAAGCGTAGAACTTGCTCGCAAAGAGCGGGGATTGTGTACAACCCCACATTCGCCGAGTGGGTCACCAGGTCCTAAAGGGTCAAAGGGCAAGATATAGGTCAAGAAGAGCACTCGTATAGGTCAGGAGAGACAGGGTAGCCTCAGGGTGGGTCCGAACTCATCCACAAGGCACTCGCATGCCTAGGAGTGCGAATGCGCGGAAGGCCAGGCGAGTGAGGGAAGAACACCACTCGCCAAGCGAGCCAGGTATCAGGCGAGTGGTGCCCCCACAGACCACTCGCCCAGTAAAATCTAGTGTGTGAGGTCCGTCGAGTGGTGCCTTCTTGGACCACTCACCCAGAAGGCTTTAGTGAGGAAATGACCAAGATACCCTTCGTGGGCTGCCAATAGCCCTTCAGAACAGTGGAGTTAGGCTGTTAGCAGACCAATTTGAGGTGCGATTAGCAAAACTAAAAGGCAAATTTATGCTATTTGTAGACCAGACTAGAAAATATATAAATAGACCCTTAAGGGTGTTAAAAATGTTGAAGTGGGAGTTTTGAAGTTGGCGGTCTGGGGGGGAGACCGCGCGGTCTGGGGGGGAGACCGCGCGGTCTGGTCTGACCGCACGGTCTTGCGGTCTCCTCTGGCGGTCTGACCTCTCTAGTCTAGCTGCGGGTTGTTCGGCGTGACCGCCATTCTTCTGTCCAAGGGTGCCGAGGTGAGGCCGCGCGGTCTGGTCGTGTGACCGCGTGGCGAGCTGGTGAGACCGCGCGATCTGGTGCTCAGTGATCGCGTAGTGGGGGACAGCCCGGTATGGTGGCTGTCCGGTTTCCTTGTGGTGCGCATGGACTAAGGTCTTCTTAGTCGCGCGGTCTCCGGTTTGTGTTCGTATGGCTGGTCGTTCGGCGATCAGCTGGCATATGCGGTCACAGGTGTTCGATCGACTTGGCGGGTTGTTGCCCTAGTCGGTCTGGTGTGTTCGCGGTCTCTGGAGGAGGTCGGGTGGTGAACACAGGTGGTGAGCGACATGGCTGGGCGGACTGACAAGTCGAGCGGTCAGGCGGTTTCAAGTTGGCAGACCGCTGATTTCTCCTTTTAGCTATTTTTCTCTTTTATTTTTGTGTACTGGCGAAATCATGTCTCGCCATGTATACCTCGCCCTGTAATGAAGAACTTTGCTTGAGCAATAAAGATTGTGTTTGCTTCATGTGCTTCTAGTTGTTTGGCTTGAACTTTTAGTTATACAATTCATGCTCACTCCTAGATCATCAGAACTTTTCACATGGTATCAGAGGTAGGTTGGAGTGGATAGAGCAGTGAATAACTAAAATTTGCCATCGCCTTTGTGAAGAAGGAACCAGTGGTAGAGCCATGAAAGCAAGGGGTCTTGTAATTGAGATGCTTACATCGACTAACTTTAAGAAGTGAAAGTCGTGTATGCAAAGCTATCTTCTGGGTGAGGACCTCTGGGAGGTAGTTGGAGGAGAGAGCACAGAGGAGGTTATTCTGATTGGGGATAACGGTCATGAGGTGGGGAACTGGAGGCGGATTAATGCCAAAGCGGAGTTCGCCCTGAAGAGGGCAATATCACCTGATCTGTTTGATCACATCTTGGGGTGTGGATCAGCTGCAGAGATCTGGAGAGCCCTGGATGGGCTGTTTAATAAGAAAAATGTGGCAAGACTTCAATTCCTAGAGAATGAGCTGGCCAGATCGGCTCATGGTGACCTTTCTATCTCTATGTTCTTCTTGAAGATGAAGAACTTGTGCGCCGAGATTTCAGCGCTGGATCCTGGTGAGCCAATTTATGAGGCGAAGCTGAAGAGGCACATCATCCGTGGCTTGCGGAAGGAATATGTTGCCTTTGTGACGTCGGTACAGGGTTGGGCAAATCAACCGTCTCTGCTGGAGCTGGAAAATCTGCTTGCTTCGCAGGAGAGTCTAGCAAGGCAGATGGCGGGGGTGTCAGTGTCTGGTGGAGATGGTGAGGTTCTCTTCACAGGGAAGAAGAAGAAGTGGGACAAGAAGAAGACCGCTGGTGGAGGCTTTGGGCCTTCAACTTCTGGACAGCAGGAGAGGGGCTATGCTCCTAAGGCTGAAGGGAAGAAGAAGGGAGAAGGTCCCAAGTGCTTCAGGTGCGGAAAGGTTGGTCACATCAGGAAGGATTGCCGGGTGAATCTTCAGGCAGGGCATGCTGCTGCAGGAAAGGAGGAAGCTGAGGCCAGACAGACTGATGGAGGATGGGGAGGAGCCTTCTCGACTTCTGTTGGAGCTGCAGCTTCTATCAACTATCAGGAGGACTGGATCGTGGACTCAGGGTGTGATCATTACCTCACCGGGGACGAGTCGAAGCTTTCTTCAGCTCAGCCGTACTCAGGTAATGATGCCATTATAACTGCTGATAATACCGTGCATGCTGTGGAGAAGGTGGGGGTTGTTTCCTTGGGCAGTGATAGAGGGCCGCTTACATTGAAGAGTGTCTATCATGTGCCTGGAATGAGGAAAAACTTTTTCTCCGTGACCAACGCTGTAGACGCTGGGTATCACGTTCTGTTTGGCCCAACAGAAGTGAAGTTTCTTCGGAACTTTGAGGCGGTGAAGGCGGAGGTCGTTCATGTGGGGAGGAGAGCTAAAGACTTGTTCGTTTTATCAACAAGTTCTTATGTCGACAAGATGCAGACGAATGATAGTGCTGTCATATGACACGAGAGGTTGGGGCATGTAGGGATGGACAACTGAAAGCTATGGCGGTGAAAGGTCTGGTCAAGGGCCTGCCTAGTCTATCTTCCTACGGAGACGGTCATGTGTGCGCGGGATGTCAGTTCGGCAAGTCTCATCGACCACCGTTTGATAAGTCGCAGACAAGGTTGAAAGACTTTATTTAAGGGTAGCTAATCACCAGAGGGGGGGGGGGGGGGGGGGGTGAATAGGTTATTTTAAAATCTATTTGCAATTCTTGGTTAAATCCTCATGTCGGTGAATGATGATCAGAGCTTTCAAGAAACAAACAAAAACACAAACACACAGAATTTTATAGTGGTTCTCCTATCTTGGGTAATCCACTTTCCCCCTTCTCCCCTCTAGCAGTGTGCTAGATAGAGTTTATATCTCCTCCAGTTCTCAGACCACCAAAAAAGTCTTACAACTCAGATCTTAACAGATCTTACAGTCTCAGATCTCAACAGATCCTACACTCTCAGATCTCAACAGATCCTACAATCTCAGATCTCAACAGATCCTACCCTCTCAGATCTCAACAGATCCTACAATCTCAGATCTCAATAGATCCTACAATCTCAGATCTCAACAGATCCTACCTCAACCTTTATAACAATAGGCTTACACTCAGATTCACCCCTGAATCTTACAACTTAGATCTCAACTGATCCTACACCTTAGATCCTTGAAAGATCCTACACTCAGATCTGACAACTCAGATCCTACAGAAATTGAAAGAAGTAGAAATATCACTTAGACTCAGATTCTCCAATGTATTGAGTCTTCTTGATCTATCTGAAAGATCAGACAGAAATCTTCAGCAGAACAGCAACATCGAAATGATCTTCTTGAATTGCACAGGATGTGATGACTGTTCTTCTTTATGAAGACAGATTCTTCCTCCTTAACCTTCTCTCTTTAGAAATAATCTCAGCACCAGATTGCTAAAGGATTTCTGTAGTACGATTCTGAAAGATGAGATGGCTTCTTCAGATTCTTCCTCAAATTTTCTCTCGAACGACGAAGAAGATAATGGCCTTCAATAGGAATGTTCAACTTCTAAATCATAGGTCATGCCTTCTATTTATAACCCGCCATCTGTGACATCTGAGATGTTCCTCCACGTCAGCATGACGCAAGATCTTCAATGGTCTTTAGTGGCTTCAGAATAGAAGAGGAGTTTAGACATGGTCATCATCTCGACATGGCTCAGTTTGATGTAGATGTACTGTTACTCATTTCTTAACTCAGAGCTTTTCAGGAAAAAGGGCGTTGGGCACTGTGTATCTCTGTCGACGCTTTTTCTATAAGGCGTCGAGCGATGTGTAGATGCTCGACACTTTCTACTTAGACCGAATCTCTCAAAACCTCATTTTTAGGTGCCGAGCAATCTTTAGTCGTTCAACGCTTTTTATCTGTAGGAGTCAAGCAATGTATAGGAGCTCGACGCTTCTTAACTTTGCCTTCACATCTAGACTCTTTTTGCTGACGTTGAGCTAAATGACATTAGTCGACACTTCTTATTCCACGACGTCGAGCGATATTCCTTGGCTCGACGCTTCTTGACTTGGTCTCAGATCTTCAGCAACGACCTTGTCTTTTTGAGACAGCAGACATGGGTCGACGCTTCTGGGTCACAGGCGTCGAGCGATGTGTAGTGTCTCGACGCTTGTGAACTTAGATGAATTTCTTGAGCACCTAGCTTGACCTGATCTCCTGCACAGTGATTCTAGAAAGTATATCAAATACATTCTGAGGTATATCTTTGACTTAGGGATGAACTTCTCCAAATCTAGGACATTGTGGGCAATGATCCCAACAATCTCCCCCTATTTGAAGAAGTCATAACCTTAGTCAATGATATATCCCTTTTTACAAAGATAACCAATATTTTCTATACAGGCAATCATAATATGATGAGTATAATACTTTATAAAAGCAGATTACCATAACATTCTAACAAAAGAAATTATCTCAGACATGATTTATAATATGAGCACAAAATCACAAATTACATGATCTATATCACAAACAGTTCAGAATAAATCATGTAAATATAAGGAAAGGATCACATCACAGACATATATCACTACTAGAAAAATGACTTTTAGCCACACTTTTTTTGTCACGGGTCAAAAATCGTGGCTAACAGGTAAGTATTAGCCACGACCCCCTAATTCGTGGCTAATAAGTAAGTATTATCCACTGATGCCAAGTTCGTGGCAAAAAAAAAACACTTTAGCCACGGTTTACCGAATTCGCGGCTAAAAAAATACTATTAGCCACGGTTTCCTAATTCGTGGCTAATATTTTAGCCACAATTCTTACTTCGTGGTAAATACATAAGTATTAGCCACGGTTTTTTGCCGTGGCAAAAAATTAGTATGAGATAATTAACAAAAAATTAGTTTTTTTATTTATTCATAGCATATGCATAAATATATTAATATTAATTTAGACATTAATTCTCAAATACTTAATAAATTTGTGTCACATTCCATTCAATCATGTATATACTATACATCACGTGCTATGAAGAGATCAACAACACTCAATCTAAGAGCAGAACTATTGTCGAATAATTATGAAGCTATAATATTGATGAAGCTATAATATTGATGAAGCAATAATATTGATGATACCTAGCAACGATCTCAATCGTCGTGACGTTTATACGAACAATTATAATGAATGTGTTCACTGTGAATATGATCGATGTCATCGATCAAATTGTAATCATACGTAACTTCTAGCGTCGACACATCAGGTAGCTAATATTTGGCTTGTAGTTCAATAATCTCATCAAATTGTTATCTGTGATCATACAAAGATATTTTTTTCATATGGAGAATATGATTACATCAATGAGGCGCTAGGTGAATGTTCCAAGGAATAGTAGGAACTGAGTTGCACGCGATAACCACAAAAATGACAACATCGATGAGCCAATTAGACGAATAGTACCTAATTAGATGATTGAGATCTCTGGCTCGTATCAAATGCCCCTACGAAGAGTTTTTGGGGGTTCCGAGATCCAACCTCGTATCATGCTGCCCCTATGTATAGTTATTGTGAGTTTCACTGCCCAATCTTATATCAAATGCCCCATGTCGAGTTTTCGGGGGTTCCGCTGCCCGGTCAGCGGACGGGGATCAAGGGGGCAGCGCCCCCTGCAGGGTCTGGGGGCAGCGCCCCAGGCCCAATTTTTTTTGTATATTAACTACGACCAGCTCCGCACGGGCTTCGCCCGTGCTCGCTGACACTTAGCAGGCTGCGCCCACATTCGACAGTACCCGGTCGGCGACGGTGGGCTTCACCCGCAACATACATATATGAGTACTCAAAATGACCGTAAAAAATATACATCAATATTTTATAATTATTTATTTCAAAAACATTTAATAATTTTGTTGTATCATTTTTTATTTTTCATATGAGTACTCAAAATGTTTTTTATTTTTAAAAACACACATATAATTTTTTATTTTTCAACCAACCTGAAAATAATGGAGGGAAACTAAAAATCCCTCCCCCCACAAAATTTACTTAATTATTTTTCATTTTTCCCCTCTTTTCAGCCTAAACCTATAGGTCAAAAACCGAGCCTTTTTCCTTTTTCCTCGGTTTTGCGAGCAGCCCTCTCGACTGAACGAACCCCGCAAGGCGCGCTCCTTCCTTCTCCGTCGAAACCGCCGATCTTCGTCCTCACCGTCGACTTCATCCCCCTTCTCCTCTCCGGCGCATGTCCAGTGGTGCTCCATACTCCTTCTCCTCTCCGGCGAAGGTCTGGCGAAGCCCTAGAGCATTGCATATGACGACCTAATCGGCCGACCACTGCAGTTCGCCGCTCCTTCTTCCTTCTCTCCGGCGACGACAGCTAGGATCTTCATCCTCCAACGTTTTCCTTCTCTCAGGCGACGACAACGAGGGCTTCTTCCTCCTTCTTGGCCCACCTTCAATTTAGGTATAAAAAACATTTTCCCCCTTTTTCAAGATCCGATTTTACCTTGCATTGCATAACAGGTTGTATGTATTTTGTGGTTGTGTGTGTTGTGTTTGTGTATGAATGTGTTAACTGTGATGTTGTATGTGTTTTGTGGTTGTGTGTTGTGTTTGTGTATTTATGTGTTATGTGGTTGTGTGAGTGTGTTGTGTGTATTGTTAAGTGTATGGTTTTGTGTGTGTGTTGTGTTTGTGGTTAAGTGTATGTTATGTGGTTGTATGTTATGTGGCTTTAAGTGTATGGTTGTTTGTATGTTTTATGGTTGAATGTATTTTATGGTTGTGTGTTGTGTGTGTGTTGTTTAGTGTATGGTTGTGTATGTTTGAATGTGTTTATGTTTGAATGTGTTTGTGTGTTGTTTATTGTATGTTTGTATGCTTGAATGTGTTGTGTGTTGTATGTGCTTGTATGGTTGTGTGTGTTTGGTGTGTTGTATGTGTTTGTGGTTTTGTGTGTTTGTATGTTTATGTTTCAGTGTGTTATTTATGTGTTTGTTTTTTATTTTCAAATATCAATTCCTGTTTCAATGTGTTATTTATGTGTGTATGTTTATGTTTCAATGTGTTTTTTATTTGTGTGTTTGGTATGTTTTGATGATTCTTAGAAACAGTTCCCTTCATTTTTTAATCCTTTTTTGTTCTCTATCCATGGAATCTTTCATCGGGGGTTTTGTGTTTGCATCGCCCCTATGTTTTACAGCTAAGAAAACAACAAAATAAAAGTATCATCGGGGGTTTTGTGTTTGCTAGAACGTAATGAAAGGTCTAGGATTCCCCAACTTTCTTTTCAGCTATATATATTGATTTTTGTAACAAAAAAGATTTCCTGATGAGTTATAATAAGTTGGCAATATTTTTGATAAATGCAAGTAAAATTAGGTATTATGATGATCTTTAGAGTGAAAGTTCACAGAGAATTCCTACAATAATTTTGCTAATTTTGATATTTTAATTCTGCTAATTATGTGAAGTTATAATATCAATGATTAATTTCAATATTTTTTTAAATAGCAGGTTACAAGATAAGAAGGACTTATCGTTGGTTTTACGGCACTTCTCCGGCTACAGATTGTGGCCTAGGTTTCACTCTCTTCATCTCTATCTCCTTTTACATTCCTGTACTCTAGGTGTGCTTTGAGGTATTAGTTAAGTAGTGGCTAAGCGAAGCACGGTAGACTTTGTGATTGATGTTTGTAGGGGTGCTCCGTAGTATTGGCCGGTAGAGGGTCAAACGGAGCAAATAGATATTTATTTACTTTGCGTGTACTTTTCATGTTTTACTGATTTCTATTTTAAAATCTCCCCCCTTTAAATCACTTATTATGAGCTTCTATGTAGGTTACTCGAGCATATAACATGGATAAAAGTTGGATTGATTTGCAAAATAGAGCTTCAGATGAATATATTAAGGGTGTTGACGAGTTTTTGGATTATGCTTATCAAAACAAGTCAAGTGATTTTGAGACTAGGATTTACTGTCCTTGCAAGAAATGTACCAACCGTTATCTTGTAGAGAGAATTGTTTCACATGAGCATATAATTATTCATGGGTTTCTAAAAAAGTACAAGACATGGAGTTTTCATGGGGAGTAATCGTGCTCATCCCGAAGGTTCTATTGCTAAAGGCTATCTTATGGAAGAATGCATGAATTTCTGCGAGAGATACCTAGATGGAGTGGAAACAAAGTCTAATCGCCCAAGTAGAAATTATGATGGAAGTGATGTTTCTGGTCGTCCTTTCAAGAGAGGCAAAAAGATGCTTCTTGATGAAATTACATTGACACAAATGCATCGCCATGTTCTTTTCAACACAGATGCAATCACCATATTTCTAGAGTGAGTTTCTAGAACTTATTCAAGTTTAATATCTTTTGTATTAGTTGTTTATGATGGTGAAATTTATTATAGGAAACACATTGAATCACTAAGAAAAGATTTTCCTCGAGCAACCAAAAATCAAATTGACAAGGTTTATAATGAATCTTTTCATTTATGGTTCAAACAACATGTGAGTATATTCAACAATATTTTTATTAAAGCATTATGATTATCTATAAAATTATTTAACTACTTATGTAGGTCAAATCCAGCGATATCAATATATCAGAGAAAATTAAGCATCTTAGTGAAGGACCAAGTGATTGGTCATGGAGATATAATGGATATTTTATCAATGGATTCCGTTTTCGTACAAAGTACATGGATAGTAGAAGAAATACACAAAATAGTGGTGTGATGCTCAAAGCAAACACTATGAGCTATTCTAGTTCAAAGGATAAGAACCCTCGTATTGGAGGTGTCACTTATTATGGGAAGTTAACTGATATTTTTGAGATTCATTATACTAATGAATTCAAGTTTATCTTATTTAAATGTGATTGGATTGATCCTCAGGTAGGTAAAAAGGCTGACGAGTTTAATTTCACCCTTGTAAACTTCAATCATTTGTTGTACAAGCATAACAAGCTGACAGATGAGCCATTTATATTAGCCACTCAAGCAGAGCAGGTGTGTTATGTCAAAGATCCTTTAGAGCTCGATTGGGAAGTTGTTATGCAGCTGACAAATCGAGATTCATTTGATATGTACTCCAAGGATTCAGCCCATGTTTCTCGACTTGTGCCTCAAGTTGAACCACTAAGCCAACAAGAATTAGATGATAGAATATATGCGCGTGATGATGATGTTCATTGGGTTAGAGATGGAGTTGATGGTGTCTTAGTTGATGATGCACAACTGGATGTTGATAATGACATTGATAATGACATAATTGAAGATTAAATGTCCTTCCTGCATTTCAAATTCAACACATGCATTATTCATCCAATGAAGCATGGATCCCACACACCCAAATTCACTCATAAGTTTGGAAGCATGCGCGATTGTGCATCAATGGCATCACTAACTACTTGAGATCACTAACTACTTGTCATACAGAGTGAAAGAGAGAAAGAAAGATGGACAAAAAAATACAGTCAGTTTTCAACTTTCTGATGGCTCTGGGTGAGCTGTCACAGTAACTCTCTACGAGACTCCAGCTCACATTGACATTGACAAGGTTTTTTAATTCCCATTTTAAGCCATAAGTTCATTATGATATCCTGAATGTCTTTGATTAAATTTGTGACAGTTAAAATTATGATATCCTGAGTAAATGTTCTTCATTTTTATCCTGTATAACTTCATGTTCGACTATTTATAAGTGGAACATCAAACAGTAATTTTATGTGTCAGGTTGGTGCAATTGTACTCTACACCTATGTGTTTCAAATGCTTGCCCCGCCTCTAGGTGGCTCATTTGATGTCAACGAACAAGATGATCTTTTAGAGATGCAGGTGGTTCAGTTTGGTCGGCTTTGCCCAAAATGGATACCGAACCACCCAAGACCAATTGTCTAAACCGAATCGAATCAAAACCGAGCTGTTTGGCTCGCTTTTAGTTTTTGACAGCTATAAGTAAGCTCGACGAAAGAGAGAATGCTAACTGCTAAGATGGGTTACCAGTGGATTAGAGTTGGAAATTATTTTCGAGTTAACTTAGATAGTTTAAACATTTGGGTACATACGATTAGAGTTGGAGAATTAGGTTGGCGAAGGGGTTGGCGAAGGGGTTGGCGTCAATAACATGTATACAAGTTGTTCAAAATGATTTGGGATACTATTTTGAGCATCTTAGGTATCAGTCATCAGGAAAGAATGAAAAATGAAGATTCATTTAGTCAGCCTTAAATAATTGTGTTAAGGCTAACACAGTTGACGAGGATGACTATATACAACTCTATCTGAATGACAAATTTATGTTCTAATACTAATCAACTAAATTTTATAGTGTGATTGTTATTTCTAACGAATTATAGCTCCAATTCTATCCAAACGAAAAGGCTCTTAATGAATTATAGCTGTTAAAGTATCATACATAAACACTAAAAGCCTCTAAGTGTTTGTATAGAGAGGCAAAAAAAATAACTTTAAAAAGAATTAGGCATATATTGGCTAGTTCTGTGTTTTGTAGGGGTACCTTGAAAATGTTTAAGCATTATTTTGTTGGGTCCATTTGGTTATGCTTTGTGCTACCTGCTTCTGCTTTTTTGAACATCAAAACATTCAAGGCTTTTGATTTAATTGCTCAGAGTGCTGTATGCAAGCAGAAAAAACAACTTTCTTAGAGTGGCAGTTTATATATGGCTTCACAGAAAAGCACTTGTATGCATTTTAACTTGTTCTATCTAATATCTGATTACTGCCATCTTTTTCTGCAATGATAAGAAATCTTTATCTGATCCTTTTGATTTTAGTGTAAATTGAAGCCATATGAGCAAACCCCGCTAACCGCGCTAACCCCGCCTGGCCGCTACCTCCATTCTCTCCAAGCAGCAGCGGCGGCCAGCGAACAGAGCTCATTATAAACAGGTGTGTTAGCTGTCTTCACCTTTATTTCTTCTACAACGCCGTCTAAACTCTGAACATTGAGCAACTCTGATTAAAAACTACCTTTTTCTTTCTGTAAGTGCCCATTCAGAAGAAACTAGAGTTCCAAAAACCTGATCTGCCGATTGCAGTGCAGATCTCTCTTCCAGTCTCCAGCTTTCCAGTTCCCTACTCTTTTGTGGTAAGCAATTTTTTTTTGGATTGCCAATTATTTATAACACTAAAAAACAGCGAACCGGGCGCCCAGTTCACTGAAAAAACAGCGAACCGGGCGCCCAGTTCACTGAAAAACAGCGAACCGGGCGCCCAGTTCACTGAAAAACAGCGAACCGGGCGCCCAGTTCACTGAAAAACAGCGAACCGGGCGCCCAATTAACTGAAAAATAGCAAAGCGGGCGCCCAGATCACTGATTTTCAATAAAGTTAATGTCAATATTACTATTAATATTATTATCTTCAATTAAAAATTTGTGCAGGAATGGGGAAGAAAAAGCTTGCAGGGGCTATGAATGCCAAAAAACAACTAGCTTCACCCACAACACATCCACCATCACTAACTGAACCTTGCACCAGTACACCTTCAGTTTCCCCTCCCACTACACATCCACCACTTTCTATTCCTGCAACAACTATTAAGTCAGTATTTCGAGCCACTAAACATCCAAGACCATCGATCTCTCCGCATACCACAAATACACCACCCACCACAAATACACCACCAGTCTCCCAGTAAACCACTATGAATGTACCATCCCTCTCCCAACCGGCATCTAATTCAACTGCAAGTGCATCTGCAGGTACTTGAATATTGTATTGCTTAATTACATGAGAATTATGGTATATAATTTTGCCATTTGTATGAAGGTGCCTCAGAATTAAATAGTAGTAAGAGAGGACGTGGTGGAGCTCAAGGCATTTCAACATGGGGAACGGGAGAGCGGTTTCATATTGACTTTGATAAGCATGGGTTGCCTATTGGTAAGTGTGAGCAACCTTTAATAGGACAACTTGGTTTGCTAGCGAGGAATGGATTTATAGTATCGCTAACATATGCACGATGGAGTGATTAACCTGATGATGTTCTTGATGGGTTGTGGCGGGAGATACATGTATATATGCTATTCTTTTAACAAGTTAAAAACATAAATAATATTGTTTAATTCTAATTATCTTACGGTGTAAGTGCAGGATAATATAGATGCACCTCAAGAATTTCGAACTAAATGCTTGCATATAATTGGAGAGAGATGGAGAGAATGGAAACATTACATCAAACGTCATAACTATAATATAAATAAAACAGATGAGGAGCGTTTATCTATCGTCCCAGATCGTGTTGTTGCTGATCAGTGGAGAACACTTGTTCAGTACTGGGGGCAAGATACTATAAAGTCTATATCAACACAAAATTCATTCAACCGTGAGTGTCAAGGAGGATATCATAAGATGGGAAGATCGTCATTTCGCTCCATTCGACGAAAGGTAATTAATTAACTAAAAGTATTTATAATTATGCATACAATTGAGATTAGTGTAATATAATGTATTATTTTTTTAGATGGAGGTAGAGGGAGTTGAAATGGATAGACTTTGTGTTTTTAAAAGAACACGAACTGACAAACATGGCAATATTGAGCTTGAAGTTAAAGAGCTTATTGTAAGATCCATTTTTTATTATAGACTTTACTTCCAAGAAAAAAATGAATTAATAGAAATTATTTTGTATCTTCATAATGCAGGATGATGTGACTAGTTTGTATGAAAAGTTGCCCGAGGAGGAGCGCACTCCAAAATATAAAGATGCTTGCTTTGTTAAGGTCATGGGAGAGGATGGCCATGGTCGTGTGCGTACATGGGGTTCCGGTATAGGAAATCCACAATTAAACGAGGAAGCATCAAATTCAATTCGTTCACAAATTCGAGAGGAGGTGCAATCTCAATTTGATTCTCAAATTACTCAAATGAAAGCACAAATGGATGAAATGGCACGTGTTCAACAAAATATGCAAGTGCTTTTAGAGCGTGCTGGCATTCCATTAACACTAACAATGAATAGAAGTGACGATCCTTCCATTCCATCTAGCACTGGACAGGTTTGTATTTAATGTTACTTTTCAATTGCTATTTTTTTAAAACGTGTAATATTTGAAATTTTATAGGTTGGAGATGAACATGATGATTTAGAAGACGGAGAGTTGGAGGGCATGGTGCATCAACCAAAAAATTAATTAATATGCAGTAGTTTTTTGATTGGTTTTATTTTGTGGTTTGGGAATGATTACATTTGGAGTTTAAGAATGATTTCATTTTGGTTTGTGCTATAAACTATTGAAGACAATTTATATGAATTAATATTGTACTTTATAATGCATATATCGTGTGTGTATATATATATACACATATATATATATATACACATATATATATATTTTAAGATAAAAATTGTCTCCTTTTAATATGCATTATTTTGGTACAAAATGTTTCTCCAAAAAGTTGTATATTGATGGTCTAGCTAGATAGGAGCTCATAGTTTTTGGGAGAACATGAAAAGTTCATCGAGGAGAAAATGAGATAAAATAAAAGAGTACAAACACTTATTTGCGGGTGTTAGTTTGCTTAATTTATTAGTAATTTGATGATCATTGGTAATTGTATTTGATTAATTATAATTTTTTTAAAATTGTGTATAATGAAACATGAAAGAAATTTTAGCCACGGGGTGGAATCGTGGCAAATACTATAAACTTAGTTTTTTAGCCATGGGAAAAATTCGTGGTAAATAGTTACTCAAATTATAAAAATTGTAGCAAAATAATTACAAAAGTAAACTATTAGCCACTGCAAATTGCCGTGGCTAATAGTTATCATATGTAAAAGCTTTAGCCACGGGCCGAAGGCGTGGCAAATGAGGATGATACTAGACTTTTAGACACGGTGGAGCTTTTGTGGCTAATAGATGATAGAACTGGGACTTTTCGCCACGATTTAAAGTCGTGGCTAACGGTCGTGGCTAAAGGTTATTAGCCACGGGGCAGGTGTGGCAAATACTATTTGCCACGCTCGCATTGCCCACTCCCATTTACCGTGGGCAGGCCGTGGCTAAAAGCTTTTTGCCACGGTTTAGGACTTTTAGCCACGACAATTTGCCCTAGCTAAAAGTCCCTTTTCTGGTAGTGTATATATGATGATAATAAAAGATAGTTTGCTCTGCGAGCTCATCAAGATTGTCCAAAATTATATCAAATACATTCTCTGAAAACTCTTAAGAAAGATTCAAATCCTATTGTTGTTCAGGTTCCTTGATATCTATTCCTCTTTTGGTTCTCTTGGATAGGACTTCAGCAACTTCTTTCCTTCTCTTGAAGTAGCTAAACGGCTTTGGGAAATATCTGATTGGCTCCTTATCACTTGCCTGAACTTTCCCAGCCAACTTGTCAGCTTTGAACTTTATCTTCAGCTCCTCCTAATCCCAGTGCTTCAACCACTCAGCTTCAGAGTACCATTTCCCCCTTTCTCCTGGATTACCTTTCACAGCTTCCCATGCTGCCAGAATCATTTCCCTTGATGAGGGAGACCAATGTTCATAATCACCCCTTGATTCAACTTCTTCTCTGAATTTCCTTTTGCTAGATTCTACTTGTTCATAAGAAATGTTCTTTTTCTTGTGCTTGTCTTCAGGACTGTACATCTTTGCAATTTGCTTTTGAATTTGTGTAGAAGATGCAGGCTTAGATTCAGATACTTGATCATCATAGTAGATGGGAGGATGACCTAAAGTTTCTCTTATGGAATTAGAGGTCCAAATGGCATGCTCAGAGCTGGCTTTAATCATTGACCTCTCCCCCTTTGTGACTTCTTCAACTATATGATCTCTTAGAACATTTTTCTGAAATCTAATCTGACCCTCCAGATGATTTACTCCTCATTCAATAGTTTTCTTAACTTTAAGAAGATGATCATCAATGGCATCTGTATTCATTTTTACTTGATCCTTTAGGGTAGAGGAGCTCACATCAACTTTGGCTAGCATATCAGCATCATGTTTTTGCAACCTTGCTTCTATTTTGGCAGTGCCTGTTAGAATTTGAGCAACTTGTTCTTTGTATAACACCTGCATATTGTTGCTTAAGATTCCTTGATTCTTTTGAACATCATCTGCAGTCTTTGCAATATCTGTTTGTGTTGCTTTAATACCCTTTGAAGTCTCTTTGATTGAATCTAGCTGATCAATTGTATAATCCACAGAAGCACCATCTCTTTTGAAGAATTTGACCATTTCCTCTCTCAGTGCATTCATCTGAAAGTTGACTTCAAACCTGACCAATTTCCATTGAAAATCTACATCATTTTTCAATTTTGTGTTGTTTTCCTCAATGTACTGCTCCAGTAATCTTCTTTAATTGTTAAGCAACTCCTCCAGCTGAGGTAGTATAGGACTTAGGTCCACATTAATTTCTCTTGCTACATCAGCATTGGTATTGTTGTCTTCTTTGATCAAAGAGTCTTCTCTATATCTCATATGTGAGCTGGAGGATTCTATTTTGATAACTTTCTCAGCCCTTTTCTTTTGAGATTGAGATCCTCCCCCCTCATTCATAGCATCAATTTCAGGAAATTCTAGATCAGGGATCTCTGGAGCAGGGATCTCATGCTGAGACTCCCCCTCAACTGATGCAATATTTGGATCAAGATCCTTAGGAGCAGGGATCTCATCCTGAGCCTCCCCCTCACCTGGTACATTATGGAGATCAGTATTATCTAGAGTAGGGATCTCATCTGGAGCCTCCCCATCAAATGATGCATTATCTGGATTAATATTCTTAGCAGCAGGGATCTCATCCTGAGCCTCCCCCTCATTTCTAGCAGGGGATCCAGATTGACCTCCTCTCTCTCTTCTTCTTCCTTCTCTATCTCTTCTTGTACTTTGTTGATCTTGTCAACCCCTTTCAGTATTGTTTCAGTACCTGTGTGTGTGTCAGGAATACTGTCCCTGGATTTTTCATCGGATGTTGTGAGATAGGGATTGTGGATTGGAGAGGATTTCGATTTCCTTTTGGAGGATGATGAGCTTGAAGAGCTGGAAGAGACCTTCTTCTTCTTTTTCTTCTGAACTATCTTCTGCTTGGGAGAAGATTCTGCTGGTGGATGACTTGACAAAATCCTTTCCCATCTTTCTAGCATTCTGATGTCCATTTTCTTCATGTGATTTATTTTTGACCCAAGTTTGTTGTTTAAAGAATCTGGAATTACCTTTACTAGGTACAAAGACAGTATCCTACCCATGTTGTGTGCTTGGATACATTCGATCACTCTATCAAACACTACCCTTCCCCAATCAGTTTTTAATGTATAGATAATTCTGGTCAGTAAGACGAACATTTTCCTCGAAATTTTATCATGGGACCCTATTTTGCATAGCAGTCCCTTTCCTATTATATCTGTCAGCAGCTTTCCTCTTGAGTTCATCCCTTTCCTCAGCACACTACCAGAGATTTCATGTGATGTTTCAATTCCACACCATACTTGGGCTAATCTTATTTTCTCAGAACTCACCTCTTCTTCTTCTTCATTACTTTTGAGTCTTGGCAGTTCCAGTGCCTTAGCGAGTCTTCTAGGAGAAATTTTAATCTTCTTACCATTTACAGTAGTTTTAAGCTTCGATTTGGCGGTGTCTATTACTGCATTGGAGAAAAGTTCTAAAACCTCTCGTTTCTAGATTAGAGACGATTCAGATAGAATGAATTCTAGCCCTGATTTGTAAATTAGCTCGACGGTTGTCTTGATTTCCTCTGGTGCTGCTTGGAATCCATTGCGAATGAGCTCGCCTCCTTCGTAAAGGTAATCACTGCTCTTGGGAGGCATTGTAGTTGTTGATTTTTGATTGAAAGTGTTGAAGGAGAGATTTTCTAAGGTAGATAATTTTGAACTGAGAATTCTAGGGCATCGGTACTGACGAAGTGTCTTCCCTATTTATAGAATTTCTAGTTCAAGAATATGAATAGCCGCGCGCCAGACTTGTTTAACAAAATTGATCAAATGGTTCAGATTTACCCTGTCGAGACGACCTTGCTCTTTTCGCACAAGCGTTGAGATTGCTTGACGTAAGTTATCCTCGCCTGACACCATTTATCTTCGCTCGACGCCAGGTATCTTCTCTCGACGCCAGGTATCTTCGCTCGACGCCAGGTATCCTTGCTCGACGCCAGGTATAACTCCACTCACCTTTTAGGACTTAATTATTATTTTATTTATTTATTTCATTTTCTGTACTTATTTGAGAATTGTCATTTATTCTAGCTTTATTTTATTTTGTTTCAAGACAACTTCATTCCATTTTTAGCATTCCTAATTCAATTTTGAAGTCATTGAATTTTGTTTCATCCAGGGGTTTAGTGAATATATCAACCACTTGTTTGTCTGTGGGGGATATATTTAATTGCGATGTCTCCATTTTCTACATGTTCTCTTATGAAGTGATATCTAATTTCTATGTGCTTTGTTCTGCTATGTGATACAGGATTATTAGCTATAGCAATAACACTAGTTGAATCACAATATAAAGGAGATTTACTTAGCTGGATTTTATAGTCTTGGAGTTGGTATTGAATCCATAGTAGCTGAGCACAGCAGTTTCCAGCTGAGATGTACTCAGATTCTGCTGTAGAGATAGCTACACTGGTCTGCTTCCTGCTACTCCAAGATATTAGCCTTTTGCCAAGGAATTGACAGGTGTCTGATGTGCTTTTTCTGTCCTCCTTGCATCCTGCAAAGTCAGCATCTGAAAAACCAGTCAGTTCAAAGTCATTGCTTCTAGGATACCAAAGGCCAAGATCAAGAAGAATGAAAAGTGCCGCGCTCGTCGCCAATTGTTGGAGATCTATCTGAAGTTTTGATTTATCGTCTCCAGTGGAAGAAAAGTTTCGATCGATCCTCGCTCCATCATCTACTGTATCTGTTGGATCGAATCGAATCGTAGAAGATCAGATCTGTGTCATTTTCAAGTCTTCCTCATCGACATCACGTCAAAGCCATTCAAGTCTCAAGAATTTTGCGATTTATCAAATGGAAGTCGATGAGATTTACCAAACTGACATCCCGCACAAACATGACCGTCTCCATAGGAGGACAAGCTAGGAAAGCCCTTGACAAGGCCCCTTACTGCCATAGCCTTCAATTTGTCCATGCCTACATGCCCCAACCTTTCATGCTAGATAGCCGCGCTATCATTGGTCTTCATCTTATCAACATAGTTACTTGTCGACAAAACGGACAAGTCCTTCTCCCGCTTTCCAACATGAATAACATCTCCCTTTATCTCCGATTGAGTTGTAAGAAACTTCACTTCTGTTGGGCCAAACAGAACGTGATAACCGGCATCGGCCGCATTGGTCACAGAGAAGAGATTCTTCTTCATACCAGGCATGTGATAAACACTCCTCAAGGTGAGTGGACCCTTATCACTGCTCAGAGAGGCAACTCCTTCTTGTTCTACTGCATGAATAGAATTATCAGTCGTAATGATTGCATCGTTACCTGAGTAAGGCGCCAAAGAAGAGAACTTTGATTCATCCCCGGTGAGGTGATGCCCACACCCTGAATCCACGATCCAATCCTCTTCGAAGTTGATGGCAGACAAGGCCTTAACGGGCATAACCGTCATATTAGCCGCAAAGGCTCCTCCCCATCCAGCATCATCAGACTTTGGCTTCTCCTTCCCCGCTGCATGTCCTGGCTGAAGATTAACCCGACAATCCTTCTTGAAGTGGCCAATCTTATTGCACCTGAAGCACCTTGGTCCCTCTCCCTTCTTCTTCCCATCAGACTTAGGAGCATAACCCCTATCCTACTGACCTGAAGTAGAGGGTCCATCATGACCCGACTTCTTCTTCTCCCACTTCTTCTTCTTCTTCCCAGAGAACAACACATCACTATCTCCTCTAGAGATAGAAGTCCCCGCCATTTGTCTTGCCAAACTTTCCTGCGAAGCAAGTAAGTTTTCCAGCTCCAACAGAGATGGTTGATTTGCCCAACCCTGAACTGAAGCCACAAAGGCAAGATACTCCTTCCGCAACCCGCGGATAATATGCCTCTTCAGTTTTGTCTCCGAGATGGGCTCATCAGGGTCCAAAGCAGAAATCTCTGTTGTGAGGTTCTTCATCTTGAGAAAGAAGATCTTTAAGGAGTTTTCAGATCTGTTCGTGAATTGATAAGTGTTATATCATTCTTTTATTTCATTTGATTGTAGGAGAGGTTTTCTCCGAGTTGTAGGAGAGGTGTTCTCCGAGTTGTAAGAGAGGCTCTCTCTAAGATTGTAGGAGATTTGTCTCCGAGTTGTAGGAGTGTTGACTCCGAGATTGTAGGATCATTCTTGATCCGAGTTATAGTGAAGTAGTCAAGTCTAGATGTGGTGCTAGATTGGCGAGGCCGGCAAGTGGTGTACCCAAGAACGGGGAACCACTATAAATCTCTTGCGTCGTCTGTGATTGTGATTTGCTTTTTGTGCATTCTTTTTATCAAGATTTTTTATTCCGCAAAAGACACAGTTATCACCTATTCACCCCCCTCTAGGTGATTTAGGTTGGCAACTAGATATTACAACTCAGACGTCCTTTATGTCAGAAATCATCTTTCCATAAATCACAGCTCTGATTGGCCCAATCTGTGGCAACAGTAAATGACGTACGCCAAAATCACGCTTTAATTTGAATTCAGGATTTTTTTGCAATTTGACAAGATGTTTGGTCGAATCTTCTTGATGTCTAGTCGAATGCAGTTCTTCTGGTCGAATTTGAACTCTACATAACTTTAGTTGAGGCCTTCTGCATGTATCGTCTTGGTGACTTTAATAGTCTATAAGATGATATTTCACTATGTAAGTATTCTAGTCAAATCTTCTGCACGAATCATCTTGATGACTCTTTGTGGCCTTCAAGATGATATTTGACTATTTCATCCTTCTAGTCGAATCTTCTAAATGAATCGTCTTGATGACCCTTTGTGGTTTACAAGATGATATTTGTCTGCTTTGGTCTTTTAGTCGAATCTTCTACACGAATCGACTTAATGTCTCTTTATAGTCTTCAATACGATAACTGATTACTCCTATCTTCTAGCCGAATCTTCTTCACGAATCGACTTTATGTCTCTTATAGTCTTCAAGATGATATTTGATTATTTTTGCCTTCTAGCTGAATGATAAGACTATCAGGTCGAATCTGCATTTTATACTTATGAAATGTCGTGTTGGTTCCTCGGTGTCATTTTACGTGACCTCGACGATATTTGAGATCACCTCGATGATAAATGACATAGCCAAATTCTTCCTTCAATCAAGTGCTTCCAAATATCTATTGAATACCTCCAAGACGATATGAGATTAATTGAGCCTTGTCAAGACGATATCGTCTTGGAAAGTATATTACCAAGACGATGTTTGAAGATTGGCCATCTTCTTCAACACAAGGCAATATGAGAGTATATGAGAGTTTATAAGATGATATCGTCTTGTAGCTTAAGGTCTTCAAGCCGATATCGAAGACTTTCCTCGGCGACATTTAGACTCTCCATGGCGATATTTCACTTAGTCAATTTCTGATCTTCTCAACAAATATCATTTGCTTTAGCTCACTTGTTAGACCTTTATTCCTGATTATAATGAGTTAATCACAAGTCTAATATAGTTTAGATCATAGGTCGACATGGTATTTTGCACAATGAGCGATTATATTAGCAAAACTATGTCTGATAACACTAAGTCTAGCCATATGTTAGGCTTGCACTGTCTAGTACCTGAAAGCAATATTCTAAAGTGAATGTGTCAAATACAAAGTGTATTTATCTTTGACTTCAGGACTTCTTCAAATCAGGAACATTGTAGGTAAGGTTCCCAACACATTCGCATATATATTTGCATTGATGACATTGCATTATTTAAGTCTGGGGAGGGGTAGATTATGTTATCTGATTGCTCGAGCAATCACCATTTTGGCATTCTGTTAGTGCTTATTATTCAATTTTCCTCCAAATATAAATTTTGTATCGCTCATTGTATTTCATTTCCCATACCCACACGATCGATTTGAGTAATTGTAAATTCCTTGCCTTACTATTTTCTTTTTGGTGTGTAGGATAGATTAAGTTATAAAAAATGGAATTTGATAGTTAACCATAGACTCATGCAATGCTCCTAGTCGAGTGCACATGTTCTCGGGCAGAAATAGATTTAGAGTTAATTTCTTTGCATATGTTAATTACACTGCCGTTTTACTAATTATAGTTGGTTTTATATCCACTCTTCGTTAGAATGTGATATTGTCCAATGCTAGTGTAAATCTATGTAGTGTCATTGGTTGTTTATTATAAGATCACGACGAAGGGGTGTCTTTTCTCAGTGTCTAGAACTTGCCCCTATCAATCTTCGAAGCATATGCACAAAATGGTAATTAACTCTACGAAAATGATTTAGGTCTTCCTTTGGATAGTTTGAGTTTATGCATCCCAGCCTACATTCACTACTATTGTGAATACAATTTTAAGTCTATCACCAATTTTATTGATTCACCCCATTATTATATCACAAAAGCCAAAATGTCAACCCATTTGCACACTTAAATTCTGAGCTTATTTTCATATTGATGCGCAAATCTCAGCACACCGCTATAGGCGGTAGCAAGACTGCGGCACGCAATGGCAGTGTATCGATCGTTCAAGTAATATAAAATGTGGGAGTGAATCCCCAAGTATCGATCTCGAAGGAACACAGTAAGGTGGAGTTTACTATTAAGAAAGGACTTGTGATTGAAGTCCTTAAGTCGGATGGAATGTGAGAGAGTTGATTTGGCTTTTGGAAAATAAAAGAAAATACTACAACTACTCCTATGCAATGCCGCTATGCAATGCTTCGCTTGGCGGGATGGAGACTAGGCAGGCCTTGAGCACACTGCGTCGTAAGGGCAGATGGACGAGTAGGCAAGCGGAATCGAACTGTGCAGGCCTTGAGCGCGCTGCTTCATTAGGCGAATGGATTACACGGGCCGCTATGCCACACTTCACTAGGCGGATGGGCAAGTAGGCATGCAGAGTGAGGGTCGCAAGCACCTCGTCGACAAGCACGCCACTAGCAATTGCTAGTGCGGCACACAAACCTAATGGATGGAGTGGTGGATGACGTGGTGGCGCGTCTCATATACACAAATAACCAAATGGTTTCATAGAAATATGAAATAAACATTGCAATTAAAGATCATTGTGCATATCATCCAAAAATACAAGAATCTACCCTACAATATCATTACAATATGTAAGAGAGTAAGAAATCGACCGAATCCGAAGGCTCGTTGGGATTCACGGTTGGAATCGCAAGGTTGTCAATCCGCGTCCAAGCTCGGTCTACAACTACGTCCGGGGTAGAGAAGGCTGTCACTACCTTCCAATGGACCCGTCTTATTCGTTTCACTATCCGCTCGACTTCAATACATGGCTCCCAATCTTGACAATGAAATCTAGGCGGAGATCCTTCCTATTGAAGCTTGTGGATGACGGAGATGGCCGAGGTGATCTCCGAGCTCAAGATAGGCATGAAGAATAGTCCTGGAGCACCTCCTGGTGGTGGAGGATGATGCAGGGGGCGGAAGAGGCGAACAGGGCTCGAAAACGGCAGAGCTGGAATGTCGTCCGACCTAATTTCGTGGGCTGCATATTTATAGAAAACAGGGCGCACGATCAGTGGCGCACGACCAGTGGTCGTGCGCACTGGAAGTTGGTGATCGTGCGCACTGTGCCCGAAAACCTGCAAGACCAAACTGCAGAAAATAATAAAGCGCACGATCGAACGCACGACCGTGCGTAACAACGCACGACCAAATTCAGAAAGCAACTTTGGGCTGCAAATGAATGCGCACGATCAGCGGCGCACGATCAGTGGTTGTGCGCAGTATAACCAGTGATCGTGCGCAGTGTTTCTGTACAGATTTGTACCGGGAACACCTGCACGACCCATGTTCCAGCATAAACACAAATCAAAACCACTGAAAGTGGCACAAAACACAGCATGAAAGATAATAGGAATGAAGAACATGAAAATACACCACATCGGGCCTAGAAGTGCACTTCAAGTGAGAATTGTGAATAAATAAAATATAAGCATTAATACACAAAAAGTGAAGTGCAAGTGCGTGAAAACTAGCCCAGATGAGTCCATAAAAATGTATATAATTTGGACTCATCACACCCCCAGACTTACCTATTTGCGCGTCCCGAGCAAACAAATCCGGCGGAGTAGGAAACGCATAGCTAGCCAAAAAAATTGCAAACATGGAATAGAATGCGAAGTTGCATACAAGTGTGCATAGAAGTTCATTAGAAGAAGTTTCAACATATGCTAGCTAATTTATAAAAGTGTAAATGCGTAAAAAGAAATTTATTTTTACTCAAAAATGGAATGTTGGTGAATCTCGTGGTCACGCGTAGTACGAAAGTAAGCAAGTCGCGAAGGTGAATGTTACCCAAGACCGGAACTCCGAATTATCTCTGTTGAAATCCATCAACATCGAGAACCATAAGCTCGCCCGGTCACACTCTCTCCACGGCGCTAGTGAAGTCACAAGACGAATCGATGGGACTTTAGTTGTACACGAGGCTTAGGTTACGGTTTGGAATGCAAAGATAAACATGATGGCTAATCGCAACCCAAGAGAGCTCGCAAAAGTGCTAATTCAAGGCTGCCACAATAATACACGTGTAACACCCCCCAAACTTGACTTTGAAACCGGGTGTGCACACGGCCTACAACAATCAATACTATTTAGATGTTTCAATTAAAACGCTGGGGATATAAATCTATTTTTTTTTACTTTGCTTTCTTTTTCTTTTCTTTTCATCCCCATATCTAATAGCACAATTTTCAGCACATAGACATTTTTAAAACTTCCACATCAACACTGAAGTTTCGCATCACCGCACCGCATTAGAAAATTACAATTCATAAATGCTTTTTGCTTAATTTTGGTTGCGATAATAGGATTAGCTTTTAGGCCTTGGTGAAGTATGGTGGAGCTAAACCAAAAGATCGGGTAGGCACAAAATAGGCTAGCAATGGGTAGCGTATAGGAAAGGTAAAACAAAGCTCAAGCTTGCCAAAAAGATGGCCTACGTCACGCTCAACTTGCAAATCGTTCGCACCCATGCTTCGAGAGTCGCTTGGGGCAAGTTCTTAGCCCACGAGAAAGGTAATCCTTCCTCCCGACTCGAGCAACACGAACCTCGTGCTGGCCTACACACAATACCACGCTACCACTAGATTCAACCACATTCACCATTTTGAGTAAAATAAATTAAAATCTACGCAAATCTACTAATTATAAATTAGAAGCATAAATAAAAACTAATTCTACTCGAATTCCTAGGGAAGACACGAGTATTCAACTAGAACACTACAAGAGTCAACATTCCACTCCATCTTGCAATTATTTTGGCTAATACAGCAATTTCTAACTCACAACCAAGAATTGAATATACAGGAGCATACAAATAAGCGAGTGCGCGTGAAAGTGGGTGTAGTGGTGTGCGGTGCATATGAAACAATAAAAAAAAAACTGAACTAAACTGTACTTCTAGTATGCAGTGACATGTGCACGTGCAGTGAGTAACACATAGCGGCTCTCCCCCAGACTTAATCTAAACAATCTAATGCAAAATATGACTATAAAATTCAGAATAAAGCTAGGGAAAGAGAGTACCCAATGCTCAGCAAGTGAGCATACCAGAAGATTGGCGTTTAAATCTAGACTTAGCTGCAGCATCCATCCAGAAGAACACCTGCAAGGGTCAGCTCCGCAAAAACAAAAGAAAATATACAAACTAAAATAAAGTAAAACTAACTAAACAAACTAGATAAACTGAAATTGCAAGAAAAGTAAGATAACTACTGGGGTTATTGTCATCCCAGCACGACTTATTTAAAAACAACACAATTCTAGCTAATGGGAGTATGAAAAATGAAATGAACATGTAACTATTCTAATATGCGTGTCGGTAGCGGGTACCGATACGGCGATAGAACAGTTACTCCTCTACCTAAGTAATAATACCTGCTTAACACAGATAGAGGAAATAGGAAGTAAGAAGAGGAGGAAGGCTGGTCCTCACTCGTGTCACCACAAAATAAATCCTTGCCCAGCAAGGTGTCGTCTTCAGGGATGCGGCAGGAGGAGAAGGTAATGAATGAGGCTTCCTCTATGGAGGGGGAATCAACCTCCTCACATGAGAGGATACACTCATCATTGACTCGAGCGGAATGATCCAAGTCCTCCTGAAGTACCTGTGAAGACTCTACCTGCACAGTCTTAGATAGAGAAAGGAGATCAAGAAATAAACAAGAAGAAGAACATGAATAAAAATCAATCGGGGGAGTGATCCCGGTCTCACTCCCATCAGGTTGGGGAAGTAAAATAATGTTTGCATTGTCATCAATGCTCCAAGGTTCGACGGGATCAACCGTAGCCATGCCCAAGATTTGGACTTCCTCCACCGGTGCTGAGGAAAGCTCCTCCTCACCTAGAAGGTTGTCCTCCTCCATAGGAGCAGGCATAACACATAGATCGCCAGCCTCATCCTGCGGCACACCCTCAACAATGTCGTCAGCGACGAATGTAGTATGCACAACAGAGGGAGGAATAGTGCTTGGATAAAAGTCGAGCACTGATTCCTCATGAAGAATCATGTTCATGCATGGTGATATATGAACAGGGGAGATGGGCTCAGTCATGTCAGAGCCTAGATCATCCACACATCTGGTGCGTGTGTCCATGCCATACCCTTCAAATCATGAAGGTGATACGGGCACATAACCAGATGTTGAAGGTTGGCTGCCAGAAGTAGGAGTCAGGACGTTCCGGATATCCGTCTCATCATCCTCGTCCAATTGGCGAAGGAATGTAGCACAATCCTTCAAGGCATGATCCATGCTCTGACAAAACAAGCACTGCCTTGCGGTCTTCTTTGGCACAGCAGGAGCTGAAGCCGAAAAGAAGTGTGACGGTAAAGGCTCGGCAGAATAGCCATAGGACTTACGCGCACCATATGGAGTACCCGATGAAGTCGGTGCTCCATATGATGGGCCTTGAGTGCTAGGGCTATTATCTCCCGATGGGCATCTATCACTAGCATGAGAAATATCTCCACACCAACGGCAACGAATATTGAATGAAGCCCACATAGTGTGAAGATAAAATGATTCAAAATGAAAACACTATTGTGCAAAATACTACACCTAACAAAAATTTACTAGAGCAACCTAATATAAAATAGGAAAAAGGAATAACTAGAATAAAATAAAGAAAGGATGCAATACACAAATGGAAGGGCTTTAATCTCAGATTCTCCCTCTCCAGAAAACTCACACGACTGTGTTCCCCGGCAAATTCAGAAAGTAATAAAGCGCACGATCGAACGCACGACCGTGCGTAACAACGCACGACCAAATTCAGAAAGCAACTTTGGGCTGCAAATGAATGCGCACGATCAGCGGCGCACGATCAGTGGTTGTGCGCAGTATAACCAGTGATCGTGCGCAGTGTTTCTGTACAGATTTGTACCGGGAACACCTGCACGACCCATGTTCCAGCATAAACACAAATCAAAACCACTGAAAGTGGCACAAAACACAGCATGAAAGATAGTAGGAATGAAGAACATGAAAATACACCACATCGGGCCTAGAAGTGCACTTCAAGTGAGAATTGTGAATAAATAAAATATAAGCATTAATACACAAAAAGTGAAGTGCAAGTGCGTGAAAACTAGCCCAGATGAGTCCATAAACATGTATATAATTTGGACTCATCACATATTTTTCTTAATAAATGAATTTGGGAGTTGTATGCTTGTGATGTGGTGGAAAGCTAAAAACTTACTTATAATTAGGATATGTCATTCCATTGATCATTTAACTTATATCTTTTCCCATTTATCTTTCTTTCATTTAGGAGAAAATACATTTATTGTTATAGTTGCCTTCAAATTGTTTCATCTCTTGTTGTTATTCAAGTTCCTGATGGACAACTTGCATTATCCGAGCATTGTTGTGGGTCGCTTAGCGCTCTCATGGACCGAAAAAATCAGACCATCTTAACTCGAGAGTGAGCCTGAAGCGTAAATAGTCAAAATGTAGAAACTATAGTAGACAACAGAGTTTTTATGTGGAAAACCAGGAAAGGAAAAAGGCCACAGGGCCAGGCCCAGTTCTGACAAAATCCACTTGTTGTAGTTGTATGCAGGAGTCAGAGTTTTAAGAGGGTGGCATGACATCGCTTGTAACATCCCAAAATTCTAACCCGACCAATCGAACCACCAAGGGGACCTAGCTACTTCAATTGACCTCTTTTGTTGAGCCTCTTCGGGACATGTGAGACCTCGTTGACCCAGCAACCCGATTACAACTTGACTTACCCTAAACATTGAGTCATAGTGACTCAAACAGGCTTTTTGAGAAAATAAATCAAGAATGGATTTCGGCCAGTGGCATTACACTCATAAGATCAATACGAACTCAACAACATTAATTCCATCACATTTGGATGCATATTTATGAAGTTGACCAAAATGTGTTGCTTCGAGCTACTCGACATCTCGAATATTACTTTTTGACCAGATGTACTCTGAATCAATTCCAGATAGCGTAGTTAGACTTGTAAATTCTATACGAGTCCAACGAAACTGTTTGCGCTCAATTCCGATAAGTATTAGAGAAATTGGTGTGCTGACATAGTTTTAAGTAATGTATTTCCCCAAAAATTAGAAACTGAGCAAATGGCCTCAAAATCGATCTCAGTTAGTTTCGTTAGACTAATAAAGTCGATATGAGTCCAACAGAGTCGACCACGCTTATTGGCACAAAAAGTGTACCTCCAAAACTCACACTAGAAAGAGATGGGGGAAGACTGCAGAGTGCAGGTTACTCGGGACGCCAGAGAAGAGATCTCTAGGAGAAAAAACTACATCGATTGATTTCAAAAAGAATTACAGGTGGGGGTCCAAAACAGGTAAGGGTGAGCGGTAGAACAGTGACAGAATTCAAGTTTCGCTGGAACTTCAGAAATGTTCGCTTTGACCGCTGAGACCACGACCGTCATAAATGTGGGAAAGTCTATAAATACTACTTCAAGGTTTCAGAATCAGAACTTTCTGGAAGGAATTGCGAGCTTGAACTATAAGCGATCACCCTTTCTCAGACTGCGGTGAACTCTTGATAGAGGACATGATGTCTCTGTTGAGTCAGCGGGAAAGATCCAAGGGCTCACCAAAGGTGTACTCTTCAAATAAGAAAGTACAAGGGAAAGAGACCGCAAGCTCTAAGAAGGCGGTGGCGGTTAAGGCCTCCAAGGTCCCGACGAAGGTTGATATGGCGAAAGAGGTCGCCAGCCCTCCTCCAGAGGGAAAGTAGCCAAAACCTGCCAAAGAAGATGCGGTCTTAGCGATCTCGAATACTGTCGACCTGTCGACCAACTCCTCGGGGGATCCTGAGCTGAACTTCTCTGATCTCACCATTACCTTTGACTGCAAGAAGTCGGTTGAGGATCTCAACCAAACCACTGTTCAGCATGGTGAGATCTCTTCTACTGAGTCCATCAAGGCTTAGGTGTGGAAGCAGAAATCCTCTGTTGAAAGACTTAGGCAGCAAATCGCAGACAAGCAGGAAGCTGCAAAAGGGACAAAGAGAAAAGAAACAGATCCTTCTATTCATCCCGCCGAGAAAAAGAAGATCGATGAAGGTAATGAATTGACCGCCAAGACCGCTTCGGTCAAGGCGGCTACACTCCCTGAAGAAGGCAGTCTTGGACATCCTCCTGTGGATGCACCCATAAAGGTAAGTCACCGGGTCGATCTCTTTTTTCCTCTTGCGGTCTCAATATCTTCGGGAGCAGACTCAGAATTAATTGCTTATCTTGATGATGATTCTTCTAACGACCTTGTATGTTCGATCTCGCAGGTACTCCACCCCTTCAAATCTGAGAATCTTTGGGAGGTCGTTGAAGAGAGAGAGGTCGCTAAGAGGAAGAAGACCACAGAGGAAGTGGTGAGACAAAAGGCGGAGGCGGAGAAGAGGGAGAGGGAAGAAAGGGCAGTGCAGATCGCTGCGGAGAAGAAGAAGAAAGAGGAGGAGGAGACGACAGTGCAAATCGCTACAAAGAAAGCGAAGGAGAAAGAAGAGGAGGTAGCACTGATCGCTGCGAAGGAAGGGGAGAAGGAGGAGAAGAAGAAGAAGAAGAAGGACAAGAAGAAAAGAAGACCGCTTAGAAGAAGAAGAAGAAGGAAGAAGAGAAAGAAAAAAGGGCCCGACAGCTCAAGAAGGAGAAGACCGCGCTTTTTGCCGGTCTGAAGGATCTTTCTACTGATCAGGAGGCCAAGCTGGACAAGGTAGCAGCAGACCGCGTGGCAGCGGTCTCTGCCTTGCGAACTGGTAAGGCGAAGCTGATCACGAGACCGCCAGAGTTTCTTCCTCTACATACTCTTCGACCTAGATCTCCAAAAGAGAGGTGTGAGATCGTCATCATTGAAATAGATGACATACTTGTCAGCAATGCAGAGCTAAAAAGAAGAAGAAAAGAAGGAGAGAGATAGCAGAAAAAGGAGTTGGAAAGAATGAACCTCGAACGATTTAGGGGATCAAACAACCTTTTGCTAACCGCAGACCCTGCGGTCACAAAAGATGTTGAAAATACCTTACATGACTGTGGGCTTAATTTCTTTCCAAGTACTCTCTCTACGCGATCTCTTCCATTTTTGAGTTGTTGTAACTGAGCTAATTGTTCTCTGCTTTTGATCACAGATGTTGTAGAGGTCGAGGATACTCCTGAAGAAGGGGAGATCCCACAAAAGATGGTGATTCCTCTGCACCTCGCTGACATTCTCAAGCCAATGTTTGAGGATGTCTGCACCATGCGATCTCGAGAGCGGACATAAGATGACCATGTCCGGACTCTGACCGCCGCTTATGGAAGTTGTGTGCCAATGAAACATGAGTCCCCGAGGAGGGCGATCTGAAGAATGCCGAACTCACCAGGGCGCTCCGGAGGGCTGAGAAGGACGCATGAGTACTAAAAGGGAAAGGTCACTGCTCTGGCTGCTGAGGTCGCAACACTCAGAGGCGGCCCTACTCAAATGTCGATGAGGCCGGGAACTTCTGGAGGTCTCCCAGAAGAGAGACCGACCTCTGAAATTGTTGTGATTCCCATGGAGTAGGTAGACAGGGAGGTCACGACTATTCACTGAGTTGCAATGTCATCAAATCATAGCTTGGCGACCACTCTGTCTGCCGCCAATGAAATGCAAAATGTTGTGGCTTTCATTGGGAGAAAGCATCCAGCCAGGAGATAGATTTTAATTGTTCATTATATGCGGTCTTGAGACATTAATTCTGGACAATTTGAATTTATAATATATTGTGCAATTTGGTTTTTTATTCTATGTGATCTTTGTGAATGTTATGAGGTTGATCTCTATCCTTTAGCACATTTCTATACTACTGCTTGAAATGTTGTGTGTTGGAACAACCCTATTACTAATTTGGGCTAGGATCACTGTATGTGGTTAGGACTCAAGTTGACCCCAATGTATAATCTTAGGGTCAAGGTCTAAGCCTGTCTAAGTTAGCTGAAACTTAGGAAAATTCCAAGTTTTCTGTGTTCGACGAACGCCTTCCTGAGTTCGATGAACGTCATGTATCAGTTCGACAAACTTGATCTCCAGCTCGACGAACTCAGTCTTCCAAGCCAGTTCAACAGATTCTATATTTCAGTTCAACGAACTCCTGATTGAGATCGACGAACTCAGTGTTATGTTTGACGAATGAGAAACTCAGTGTTCAGTTTGACGAACTCCTGATTGAGTTTGACGAACTCAGCTTTCTGCTCGATGAACTCAACTTTCTATTCGACGAATTTCCTCTTGAGCTTGACGAATCCTGAAGATCAGTTATTTCTTTCTCTGAACTCAGATTGACTATTCAGCAACGGATCTATTCAAATATTTGGACATTCATATTCAGATAAGTCAAGATTTTAACTTTCCTTTTTATATATCCATCCTATTCTCTTCTTCCAAGAATCTAGCAGTTGACATATATTGGAAAAGGAAACTTTCACAGAAAAGGAATTAAAGTATTTTGCAGAATCAGAAAGTTGTTATTGCAGTTCCAAGAATGATTTAGTTCAGTTTATTTTATTCCTTATCAGAAGATTTGAATTTTCAAATCAGATTATCTATCTAAGGAAAAAAGACGAAGCAGTATATATAAGATATATATAAGAGGATACATGAGATAAGAAGATATACTTGTGAGATACATAGACAGAAAAGAGAACAACTGAAATCTTCTCTTGAAGCATCTACTGATTCTTAGTCTTCTACACCCAAGAGAAAGCTTCACCAACTGTCAACAAACTCTAACAGACAGGGGGAGATTTACAACAACAGCAATCCACTAGTCTTCTCTCAGATCTTAATGAGAGAGAAGAACTTCATAACCTCTTTTTTGGTTCATTCTTTTTACCCCACCTTGTACAGGGTTTTAACTCCCTTCAAAAGTTAACCTTTGGTGACAGGGCACCTGATAAAAAACCTGTGGTTTTGGTTTGAGCACCTGATCAAAAGCTCAGTGGTGATAGGACACCTGATCAAAAAACTTAATGGATTCCAACCAAGGGTGGTAGAAGAGTGGATTACCTAAGTTGATTGGGGAACCACTATAGATCCTTGTGTCTTTTCTGTGTTTGTGTTATTTTCTGTAATGTGTTGTGTTTGTTGTTTTGTTTTTCTACTCACTCAATTACACACATATATATATATCATTATTTTAAATCCATTATAAAATAAGTTAAAACTTTTAATACTCTATTCATCCCCCCTCTAGAGTAAATCTAAGATCTAATACCCCACTTTCAATTGGTATCAGAGGTTGGTTGATTGGTTACACAGGCTAACACCTGAATCCAAAGATCAATTAGATCTTAACTTCTTGTAGAGTTTTCTTTTTCTAAAATAAAGAAAAACTCATGGCACAGTGTTGGGGAAATGATTTATCTTAACCCCTAAAAATGAGTAGAATATAAATTCTAAGAATGAAAAACTAGTCTAAGTAAATATGCGTCGAATAGTATTCGACGCAACGTCGAAGTGTAGTCGACGTTCCTCTCAGAATGAGTCGAAGTAACTCCAAACAGAATTTGACGTAACCTATGTCGACGTAACTTTGACTTCTAGTCGACGTATCTAATGAAGTCGACGTACCTTAGTAGACGCAACTTCCATATTCTCCTCTCGACATCCAGCCAGTCTGAAATCGACGCTTTCGTCGAATAGTAATCGACGTACGTTGATTTCTATATCAAATTCAAAACACGCAAGATCTCTTTCCTTCTATCTGTAGATCTGAATTTTATGGAATGATATTATTCTTTTCTAGCCGTTTTGAATCAGTCTTTCCTTCTAAATGATTCTTGGCTAAATTGATTAAGTTTATTATGGATATTATTTGAAATCAGAATGATCTCTTTCCTTCTACAGAAATATTGATTATGGAATCTTTCCTCTCTTACCATTTCTCTAACTGCTAATTGATTATTCTCCTATAGTATTCTTTGAATAAACAGAGCTATAAATAAGAGGGAAGTCGGCAGAGAAGAAAATGAAGTGATCCACTCCATCCATTTGAAAAAGAGGAAAAGCTCCCAAGTGAAAAGTGAGAAAATCTGAGAGAAGTAAAAGTGTGCTGCAGCAAACAACAAGCCCTCTTCTTCTCCTTCTTCTGAAGCCATACTGCTGCAATTTCTGAAAGCTCTCATTGATAAAGAGAAAGGCTTACAATCTCCTTCTCACAATAGAAGAGAGATTTCATTCACTATACTTGTGCTTCTAATCTTCTTGCTAGGAAGAAGATTCTTTCTTGTTTCAATTGTTTTTTTCTTCTACTGCTTCTTCTTACTCTTATTTCATTTTCAAATTGTGTAAAAGAGTTTTTAGAATCTCTCTTCAAAAAATTCAGTTGTACTGGTTCTAAGAGTCTCCTTATCAAAAGACTCAGGCTGGTTCTAAGAGTCTCCTTATCAAAAGTCTCAGTGCAAGATAGTGAATTCCTACCAAGGGGGTAGAAGAGTGGACTACCCAAAGTTTGGGGAACCACTATATTTCTTTGTGTTGTGTTGTGATTTTCTTTTTGCTATTTTGCTTAATTCTTGTTGGTGTGTAGGAAGCTTAACTCTGTGATTATTACACACATATATATTTGTTAACTTTGCACAAAGTAATTTTAAATCTCTATTCACCCCCTCTCTAGAGAATTCTAGTGTGGTTAATTGTGCACTTTCAATTGGTATCAGAGCTAGGTTGATCAAAAAAATGTAACTCCTTGATCAAAAAGATCCTACCTCATATATATATATATATATATATATATTTCTAAAAACTATTTTTTTTCATGGCACAAATCAAAGATTATGCTTCCACCAGACCACCAATTTGCAACCTTGAAAAGTTTGCACTTTGGAAAAGAAGAATTAAAATTTATCTAAACTCTATTGATGGAGAATTATTTGATGTTATTATGACAGGTCCTCCCAAGCTATTCAAGAAGGACTCAAGTGGAAAGGTCACACAAACACTTGCTCCAAAAGCTGAATGGACAGATGAAGAAAAGAAAGCTCATGCATGTGATGCCAAGGCTATGAATATCTTAGTCTCAACCCTCTCAGATGAAACCTTCCAAAAGATTGCTGAATGTGACTCAGCTAAGGAAATATGGGAAGCTCTCACTAAGATGGTAGGAGGGAGTGCTGATGAGAGAAAAGATAGAAAGGCATTACTCATCTCTCAATATGAAAACTTCCAGAAGAAAGACAGTGAAAGTGTTGCTGACATGTATGCCAGATTCAGCCTCATAATAAATGTGTTAAGAACACTTGAGAAGGACATATCTCTCACTGAGATAAATGACAAATTGCTAACTTGCTTCCCTAGCTCTTGGGACTCAAGAATTTGGCCAATTAGAGACTCCAGAAGCCAAAATAAAATCTCAACAGATGTTCTGTTGGGCAAATTAAGATCCTATGAACAGTTGTTGAAAACAAGAGCTGAGAAAGAAGAGAAAGAAAAGAATCCTTCACTCTCAAAGGAAAAGAGTATTGCTTTAAAAGCTACTGCAGGTGAACCCTCTACAAGTGATGAGGAGCTGATCAGTCTACTGGCCAGAAGGTTCAAGAAGTGGATCAAAACAGAAGGATCCAGAAGGAGAGATTCAAAAACCAGGTATGATAAAACTCCTACTAAAGAGATTATATGTTACTCTTGCAGGAAACCTGGACACATTGCAACTGAATGTCCTAAAGAGATCAGTAATAAGAAAGATCTGAAAAGAACAGATCTAAAGAAGAAGAAGAAAGAGAAAGGATTCATTGCTCAATCATGGAGTGATTTAGAATCTGAAGGGAGTACTTTCATCTGAAAATGAACAAGAAGAGGCTAAGCAAGAGGAAACCTGTTTGATGGCTACTGAGAAGCATGATGATAAATCTCTGGTAAATATATCTGATGATATAGATTTTTCTTCTTCTGATTTCAAAAATAATTTCAAAGAATTTTGTTTAGATCAAGTCAAATCTGAGAAAGAAATAAAAAGGCTAAGAAATAAATTGAACAATCTCAAACAAATGGATACACAACATAAAAACTATGAGCTCAGTCAAGAACTCTCTAGATCAGAGGAGCAACTAGATAAAATAAATACTGAAAATCAAACACTGAAAAATGAGCTAGCAAAGGCAAAAGCCTTTAAAGATTCTCTAAATGGTAGAAGTAAAAAACTCAAGAAAATCTCTGAAAATCTCACTGATAGATTTAGACAACTAGAGTTTAATACTGATTTAGAACCCAGAACTCAGTCACCCAACAAACTTGTCTGGAGACATCCTATCCACTTCACTGGGAAGAATAATCTCATAGGAGAAGAATCACAAGAAAATCCAGAAACAACTACTGTTTTCAATAAAAATTATTTCACTATGTATGAAGGAATCCTAGGTAAATATCCTCTGAAAAGAAATAAATTTGTGTCGAATCAGTATTGACGTGCGTCGAATTCTACTCAACGCAACTATTTCCATGCATCGAATAGATATCGACGCAACTCTCAGCATACGTCGAATAGATATCGACGCATAAAACCTCAGAGCAACTTAAATACAGGACATAGGTATTCTTCAAAAACTTTCTATCTTAACCCCCATTCAGGACCCTTTCATCCTGATCAAAATTTTTATCCTAATCAAAACTTTTATCCTGATCAAAACTTCTATCCTAATCAAAACTCTTACCCTAATCAACAACTCTATCCTAATCACCATCTCTATCCGTCTCTAAACTCAAATTTCCATAATCAAAAGACAATTAGGTGTTATATCTGTAATAAAATTGGCCACACTGCCAAACAATGTTGGCACAATCAATCCAACTGTTTATAAAATTAGTCCAAGGGTGACTTAGAAAACCTTAGGATTAGGAAGAAATAATCTCTCAAGAAAAACCTGGAATTTTTAGACAAAGTAAAAGTCACGTCGATCTCTTAATCGACGCTTACGTCGATAGAAAACCCTATCAGACTATACCGATGCATACATCGACTTCCACTCGACGCAACGTCGACTTCATGAAAAAGGAGGCAATACTAAAATATTTTCAGTCACATCTACTGCTGTACCGAATAAACCTCGAGTTGTGTCTCGTGTCGACATTTCACCTGATTTAAATAGACTCTTCAGTTAAAATTCAGCACGCTCTTTGCTTCTCTCATCCTTCTCATTTCTCAGTCCAGCCATCTCTTCCTCTCTCTCACTGACCTAAATGGCTCCCAAGATCAACTCTGGTTTCGATATTGATCTTGAATCCTTCCAAGCCGCCGCCGAAAACTATAAGCGCATCATAGCTCTCTTCACTGAAGCTGGTTTAGACAAACTCATTTCCACAAGATGCAGACTCCTAGAGATAGAACTCACTAGTTAATGAATCATGTTCAGATATTTGAGCAAGGAGAGATCACAGGAACACTCTATGAGACACCTGTCTCAATCTCTGCAGAACATCTTAGGGACACTTTTGATCTTCCATCAGGTACATACCAACACTATCCTTGTTCAAATCAAAAAGGGGAAGTAAATTATTTTCTAAAAAAAATAACTAAATAAATCTCCATCATCATTCCCTTATCAGGTAATGAACTTGTGGTACTCACCCCTGAGGAAATCAAAAGTCTGTTAATCACCATGAAGTTCTCCAAAGATAGACCAATCCACCTGAAGAAAATAGATTTTTCTGATGAATATAGGCTATTGGCAGACATAGTAGGAAAAGTTCTACTATGCAAGATCTCTGCCCATGATGCAGTGCCCAAGCAGCAACTGAACATCATGGGGGCCCTTGTGCTGAAAAAGAAGGTTTACTGGGCCAGCTGCTTACTAAAAATGATAGGCTACAAATATTCTCACAAAGAGAATGCCTATATGAGGATCATGAGTCAGGTACTCCTCCACTCCTTCCCTGACCTATGTAGGTCAAAAGGAATCCCCATTCCCCCTGGAAAAAGGATGTCCATAGCCCTCTTCTCAAAATGGACCAGGCAAATTCCCAAGCCTGGTGCCATTCCTGATAGGACTCCCTCTCCTCCTAACTCTCCTAGCCATCCATCCTCACCTCCTCCTCTTCATACAGACACCTCTTCTCTACCAACATCATCCACACCTATAGCTTATACTACCCTCACACCTCCTATCTTACCTACACCTTCACAACTACCAATTCAATCACCTGCTCAACCCTCCTCTATTCCTCCACCTCCTCCATCAAACACACTTCATCACAATGATACAGTCCTCTCTCCACCTTCATCACCTCCACCTCCACCATTATCTCCTACTCCAACACACCTTGAACCATCTCCATCCACTAAAACTCTCATCACCCAGTGTATCCAGTCAGCAGCCCAAAAATTTCAAGAAATGCTGGATGGACACTTCTCCCAACTTCGCTCCTCCATCATGCACATGCAAACCCAAATAGATGGGGTCAATGCCTCTGTGCAAAGCTTGAAGCCCTCTGTCTCTTCCTCTAAAGTGACCAAGTCTTTCTTAACCTCCTTGGCTAAGAAGTTCAAGAAGGGGGAGAAATTAGATGAAGAGCAGCTCTCAAGTCACAAATCTCTCTCACACAAGTCCCTTCCTACTTCAAAAGCTGATAGTCTTGCACTGCTTAAGACAATTGGGAATGAATTAGTACCAGAGCTACATACTGAGGACCAGATAACAGATGTACTCTCTATAGCAAGAGAAGCTATACAACAAGTAGTTTTCTTTTAAGGGGAGGTTAGCAGAGCAGAAAGAGAAGTTGAAAAGGAAACTAATGTTGAAAAAGAAGCTGAAGCTCAGGGGGAGCCAAATGCTGACATAACTAAAGCTGGAGCTGAGAAAGAAACTGAAGAGGCAGAAGTAAGAGAAAAGGAAGTTTCATCTCAGGGGGAGCAAACTGCTGTGACTCTGGGGGAGCCGAGTGAATCACCTGTTACTGAGAAGGAGCAACCCACTTCTCTAAAAACTTTAGTATTCACTAGGAAAAGAAAAACTCCTCCTACCCCTCCTGAGTAATGTGTTGAACAATGTTGATATACTCTTTCCTCCATGCTTAAATACTGGTTGTGAAGTCTGTGTATATGATTCTATTTTCTTCTGATTACTTGACATATTTCTTTTCTATATAAATGCCTTGCTGTGTTGATTAAAAGCTGGTACAATTTCTCCCTGAATAGGGTTAAGACAAATAGGGGGAGATTGTTGGGGAAATGATTTATCTTAACCCCTAAAAATGAGTAGAATATAAATTCTAAGAATGAAAAACTAGTCTAAGTAAATATGCGTCGAATAGTATTCGATGCAACGTCGAAGTGTAGTCGACGTTCCTCTCAGAATGAGTCGAAGTAACTCCAAACAGAATTCGACGTAACCTATGTCGACATAACTCTGACTTCTAGTCGACGTATCTAATGAAGTCGACGTACCATAGTCGACGCAACTTCCATATTCTCCTCTCGACGTCCAGCCAGTCTGAAATCGATGCTTCCGTCGAATAGTAATCGATGTACGTCGATTTCTATGTCAAATTCAAAACACCCCAGATCTCTTTCCTTCTATCTGTAGATTTGAATTTTATGGAATGATATTATTCTTTTCTAGCCGTTTTGAATCATTCTTTCCTTCTAAATGATTCTTGACTAAATTGATTAAGTTTATTATGGATATTATTTGAAATCAGAATGATCTCTTTCCTTCTACAGAAATATTGATTATGGAATCTTTTCTCTCTTACCATTTCTCTAACTGCTAATTGATTATTCTCCTATAGTATTCTTTGAATAAACAGAGCTATAAATAAGAGGGAAGTCGGCAGAGAAGAAAATGAAGTGATCCACTCCATCCATTTGAAAAAGAGGAAAAGCTCCCAAGTGAAAAGTGAGAAAATCTGAGAGAAGTAAAAGTGTGCTGCAGCAAACAACAAGCCCTCTTCTTCTCCTTCTTCTGAAGCCATACCACTCCATCCATTTTGAAAGCTCTCATTGATAAAGAGAAAGGCTTACAATCTCCTTCTCACAATAGAAGAGAGATTTCATTCACAATACTTGTGCTTCTAATCTTCTTGCTAGGAAGAAGATTATTTCTTGTTTCAATTGTTTTTTTCTTCTACTGCTTCTTCTTACTCTTATTTCATTTTCAAATGGTGTAAAAGAGTTTTTAGAATATCTCTTCAAAAAATTCAGTTGTACTGGTTCTAAGAGTCTCCTTATCAAAAGACTCAGGCTGGTTCTAAGAGTCTCCTTATCAAAAGAGTTAGTGCAAGATAGTGAATTCCTACCAAGGGGGTAGAAGAGTGGACTACCCAAAGTTTGGGGAACCACTATATCTCTTTGTGTTGTGCTGTGATTTTATTTTTGCTATTTTGCTTAATTCTTGTTGGTGTGTGGGAAGCTTAACTCTGTGATTATTACACATATATATATTTGTTAACTTTGCACAAAGTAATTTTAAATCTCTATTCACCCCCCCCCCCTCTAGTGAATTCTAGTGTGGTTAACTGTGCACTTTCACACAGAACAAAGATTACTCAAGCACAAGACCTCCTATGTGCAATCTTAACAAGTTTGCATTATGGAAAGAAAGGATCAAACTATATATGAACTCAATTGATGAAGATATTTTTAACTCTATTTTGACAGGACCTCCTACTCCATCATCAACAATAAGTAATGAAACAACAAACAATACTAATGTTGTTTGTAACACCCCGCCAGTACAAATAATATAACAGTAGGTCTGGTCGGGACCCCACGCCATACTATACACACTAGCTAGGCATTAAAAGGTGATAATCAGAAAAGAACAACAACTACACGAGAGCATAAAAATACGTAAGCGGAAGCATTTGTATTAAACATCTTTTAGAATTGTCCACTATCACAGGAATGAAACAAATAGAGTTACGGCCTTAAGGCCTTACATTTATCAAATGTATAGAAACTCAAAACATACATCGGCACGCAGGCCGGCAATACATGAAAAGCAGAAAAGAGGCTGGCCTTCGAGGGCCAACACAGCAAAAGGGCCACCGCCCGCTATTTCCCGCTAGGCTCACCTGCGCCTGCAACCAACATCCAATAAGAGGTAAATGAGGGTCGGCTATGAGCTATCCACAAACCGCGTAACGATCCCACCCCCCAGCCATCTAGCCGGCTCAGGGGCGTGTCACTGCTAACCTGCAAGCAAGCCGTACATGCAACATGTAATAATATAAAGAAAGTGCAAACTACACTACACAAGGTGAGGTTTCAAGCACAATCAATCTTCTAGGTTGAGCATCAAGAAAAAGGGAACCTAGGCATGCACATGATGTTGGTTGGGTTCACCCGAAGGTTCCCCACAACCGCCTAAGCAACCACATGAGGCTAACATAACATCAATTCATCACAAACACTCCACCCTAAGGACATAGCCTTAGGTGGGGAAAAAGAGCTTTTGGTCGGTCTAGGTAAGACACCTTCCATGACCTCTCCCATGATCACACGGCTTACATGAGGTAGGGACCTCTCACCGATCTGCATGGAAACGGGTTCGGTTTAGCTTTGCTCGTGCTCTAACCGTCGCGATCTATCGCACGACGCGGGTACGACTTCACCTCGACCCGTAAGGGTTTAGCACATCAAGTGCCCACATAATTAAGCTACGCATCTAATCCTTTCACGCGGACTTAGACTTCGCAAATAACAACCAAGAAGGAGGTACAAGACCACTCCTCTTAAAATCTAGTGGTGAAGGTTTGCATTCAACCACCCAAGCAAGGGGGCTTCCGTTAGGCTCTCAAAGGCACCTAAAACTCAAGTCCCACAAAACGATAGAAAATCTCACGGAGACATTCTCCGACACGCATTCTAGGCTTAACCTAAATGCAGCGTCGCAATCCAAGCATCACCGATCCGAGCTCACGACCACGAATAGGCTGTTGGACATGTGTGTCACATCCCTTTGTTTGAGAATAAAAAATCCCAAATTGTATTTGATCTTGCTTGTAGTGTGTTTATAGTGTGCAGGAACTATAGGTACAATACTCCACAGGTAGAAAGCAGCTGAATTCAAACATCTGGAAGAATGCACTACCCCCAGCGTCAGAGCTACCGCCAGGCGCTAGCTCAGGTTCCATTCGACGAATTTGCATGCGTTCGACGAAAATGCCATTCGACGACTTTGCCTGCGTTCGACGAAAATTCCGTTCGATGAATATTCCGTTCGACGAAATATGAAGGCCGCTTGACGAATTGGAGTTCGACGAACTGAGCTCCTGCACAACAATATTGCATTCGACGAATTTGAGGCCGTTCGATGAAATTGAAGCTCCGTTCGACGAAAGTGTTTCCGTTCGACGAAATTGCTCCACTCGACGAATTCGAGGCGTTCGACGAAAGTTTATTCTATCACGCAGCTGATGGTTTCGCAACCGCTCCACACGAACGCTACCGTCAGCGCTTGCGCTACCGCCTGGCGCTATCTCAAGTTCGTGCACAGCGCCACGCCTCCGACGGTTTCACAACCGCTCCATACGAACGCTACCAAAGTCACTATCTTCAAGTTCTATAAATTGATGGGCTCTTTCTCGTGTTGGTGCATCCATCTCAGAGAGATTGCTAGGGCCACAATTCTATTACTGTTATGCTGCCGAAGATGGATCTCCCACTAAAAGCTTAAGGAGAATTCTGGAGGAGGACTACGTCACGCTATATCCGAAGGACGAATGCTTCGACCTCGCTCATACTACAACGATCCTTCATCCTCATCTGCAGAGATCTCATATAGGGAGTTTTATTATTTCATTTCATACTTTTTGTAATCGTTTAGTTAATTCACCTTGTGTTGGCGACTAGGTCTGGGTATGACTTAGGGGGAAATTCTCCTTGTGTTGGCGACTAGTTCTAGGTGATTAGATCTATGGGGCTCGAGGCCATATCCAGGGAAGGATTGGCTAGAGAGGCTTGAAGCCCTTATCCGGGGAAGGATAGGCTAAAGCCAACCAGTTTGTGGTGATACAAGTCGGTATAGAAAAGGAAAAGAAATTTACTTTTGTACGCCTCTGATTTCTAGCGATATTGAAATCAAATTTATGTAAACACCTTTTTATATAAATATAATCACGTCTCTATTTGTGTTTACTTGATTTCTATCATTTGGCATAATCTCTAAATATTGGTTACAAAGTTTTCAATTCTAATTACTTTATCTAAATTGTTTAGTTCAATCTCTTTCATTATAAAACAATTTAGTCATTTTCATAAAATTATAAAGAAGAATTTTTATTCCCTTATTCACCCCCCCCCCCCCCTCTAAGGGCGCCTATCGATCCAACAAGTGGTATTAGAGCTAGGTTATTCCAAATCGGTTTAAAAACTGGGAATAATGGCGTCTCATGATCTCGCTTCTACTAGTGGGGGAAACTCTCTTATAAATGAAAAACCTTTAGTACCACCTTTATTTGAAGGCAAAAAATTATAAAGGGTGGAAAATATTAATGAAATCTTTTTTTAACTCATATGATGTCAAAATTTGGAATACGGCAATTATAAGACCAACAGATGAATCAAATAAATTGGAATGTCATTTAAATGCGAAGGCTATGAATACTTTATTTTGTGCTTTATCAAAAGATATTTCCAAATTGATTTATTGTTTTACTAATGCTTACAAAGTTTGGAAATTTCTTGATGAAATGTTTGATCTTCCGTGTATAGGTTTGGAGCATGCACAACATTTGGAAAACATTCAAATTGGCACAAGCAATCAAGAAAGAATCTCTCAGGATGAAACCATGGAGAGCACATCAAGTGGAAGAGAAGAAGAAATGTTGTCTTTGGAAGAGGAGTGCCAAAAAGATGTTAAAGGAACTTTATGTTCAAATCTTGCCTCTCCCGATAGCAATGTAAGTAAATCAAATTCTTCTATCATTGTGACTAATTCTATTTCCACATTACATATGCTACAAGTTGCTAAATGTAAAATTAAGAAATTGAAAATTACAAATGATAAATTACGTTTAGAAAATAAAAGGTTAAAAGCTAATGTTAGTGTAGAATCTAATTATGATGTGGCTTATCCATCTTGCTCTTTAGTTGAAATTCCTACTCCTTGTTTTGATTGCAATCTATTAAAATAAAAATTCAAGGATATTGAAAAAGGGCTCTTAGTTTCTAAAAAGCATAATGAAAAATTGATAATTGAAAATGATACTTTAACTTATAAGTTAAGACAATTAAAATCTTTTGTTGAAAAATTTCAAATGTCAAGTAATGACTTTCATCATAAGATTTTGAATAACATGGATAAATTAACTTACAAAATCATTTCTAAAAGGGACCATTTTCATACATCAACTCAAAAGGAGTATAGTTTCAAAAAGAATTATGACTCTCACAAAATTCTTAAGAGTCACTATTATAAGTCTCAATATATTTTCAATCATGATTCAAATTTAAAAACTCCTTTACATGAAAATCAAAGTACAAAATATTATCCTTCATATTATAAGAGTATGTCTATAAGAAAGAGTGGAAATGAAAATCATCAAAATAATAATCAATCTTTTAAAACATATTGTAACCCACTCTTTCAACAATCACTTCTAAAGAAAGACAATCACTCTTATAAACTTTCAAAGAAACCATATAATAAAATTCATTATGATTATCAACATCAATCTATTTTGAAAAATAATTTGAATAAACATAAATCACAAATGAATAATTTTTCAAACAAATATAATCATATAAAGATATCACATAATCACAATATGAATTTAAGTGATAAACAACCAATGTATGAATGGAGACCCATAAAGAAAAATGACATATCATGCTTAATTAAAAATTCCCATTCATCATTATCTTCCCAAAATCCATCACGATGTATTTAGGTAACCAAAGGAACCATCCCACATGGTCCCCTTTGGATACCTAAATCTCTTATTCATTAGTATCCTATTATTTGCATGAAGTAGAAAAAATTAAAAATGAAATATCAATACTCTACTTCATGATGTGCTTTATTTTTTTTTCTTTTGTTTGTTTTGTATTTTTTTTGATCCAAAATGTTTATGGTCACTTTATATTTCATAAGATATGACTTACTCATATTAAGCCTAATGTTTATCAAATCAAATTGAATTAAAATGGAACATAAAGTCATATGATTTTAGAAGAGACCTACCTCTCATCCTTTTATTTGTTTATATATATCCTTTTAAATCCTTTACTCATCAATGTCTTGAATTAACATTATCATTTGAATATTGAAATTATTTTCAAGACTAATGAAATTATTTTTTAAAAAAATGGATTTAAATGGTTTATTAAAGGGCTTAAACTAAAAATTAAAATGTGCAACATTTTTGATTCTTTTCTATTTTTGTTTGTTGCATATGATAGCCCTTATAATGAAGATTATTATCTAGAAAAATTGAAAACATAAATTCAGCTAAACGCATGTTTAATCTTTCAAAAATGCGAGTTTATGATCAAAACTTCAAACAACCATATCTTTTGATCCGCTCGTCCGATTTTCGCATTTAATATATTTTCGGAAAGAGCACAGAAATCTCCATCCAACGATGAACTAGGCTTGCCCATTTGAGTTCATTTGGTGCTGTCAATTTGCCCAATTTCAACTCCGTTTTAAAAGCTATCTTAGTTTGCTTGATTTGGAAATTTCTATGTTTATGGATTTTTCATCACATGATATCCTTAGTATAATTGTTTCATATATTAATTTAGATATTATGTGTGTGATGTGTGTCACCAATGTTTGCATGTAATTTAGACCTTAGAATCATCTTGTATCATTAAGATCAAATCAAAAGTTTAATCATTTCATTCTAGGTCTAAAGAAAATTAATTTGAAAACTTCTCATATTACATGCAAAATTATCTCCATTAATCCTATGTAATATCATTGCATTCAAACTCATCATCCTAGAATTTCTTCTTGGTCTATACTTATATATTTATGCTAGGTATAACACTTACAATGTTGTTCAAATTTCATGATAGCTATGTGATTTGAAATTATAATAGAATACTAAAATTCCAACAAACACATAGTTTATGGATTAATCATTAGAATATATATGAATATTATATCATAAATCATATATTATCATGCAAAACCAAAGATCAATAGATTCAATTATTGAATGCAAATTTTATTATAAATTTCAAAACATTATATATGTGATCTTTGTCTTTGATATGACTACATGTTCATCATTTTCTAGGCTTAAAAATCAAACATGCTTATTCAAAAGAAAATCACTATATCACTATATTATAAGTCTAGAAGGATTAGATTTTTGTATACATCATGATGATCTAACATATATTCTATGCAAAATTCTCAATAATCATAAATCATAATTCATGTTCTATCAAGAAATATCTCAAATCAATAATAGGAATTATGAATCTTATGATAAAAGTTATGAATAATGTTTTCCGTACATTATTTGATGTATGAATATGCTTTGCTAGTGATTGCTTGTATCTCTCATATTTGTAGACTCTAGAATCAACTTTGTAATGAAAGTATAAATCAAACTTAATCATCACTCTATTCTAAATCTATAATTTGAAACTCTACTTTGGAATACATGCAATTTTAATATAAATCTTATGATGTGACATTAAACCCAAAACTCATCATACTAGCATTGTCACTTATTGAATATTAGTAATTATGCTAGTTATCTCATATCGTCATCTCATAAAAGTAGAAAAATTATGCGGCAATATATAACTCATCACATTAAACAAAACCCATAGTTTATAAATCAACCCATTGTTTAAAAGCTTAGGTTGTCCAAAGATTATTCACCTATGACTTCATATCTCACAATAGTGGGGGCGTAGGATTGGATACATTAGAGACCTAATCTCTAAGACATGTCTTGTCCTTAAACGGGGAGGGTTCCAGTGGGGCCTTGTGAGGCACTGGGGGGAAAGAGTGCTAGGTTGAGCGTTCTCTAGTGTGTGCATATGGGATTAACACCCCAACCTACGGCATGTGTGTAGCTCCTCATGCCCATCCGTCACTTAGTACGGGGCTAGGGTGTAGACATTTAGTCGGGGTAGTCTATAATCTTAGGACATACTTATATTACTCTCTGCATGAACATTTTATTTACTTATCACTTGAATCATGCATATTTTGGGTTGTTTAATAAAAACATGTGTCCTCTTGTGGTTGCATAATTTATCTTTTTGAGCTTAAATGTTTTTTGTAAAACACATGTATTTGAAAAAGCTATAGTTTTATGTAAATTTGAGCAATCAAGACATCTCCAAAAATTACAAAATTTCTGCATAAGACTACTCTAAGGACACTTAATAAATATCAAAAATCAAAAATTTAAAATTCTCAAAAAATCACGTACTGTTTGCCGTGCTATCACTAGCGCCGGCGCTAGCGTGGGTGTGCGATTTTTCTATTTTTTAAAATTTCTAAAAATCAACAAAAATATGTTAGTTTATGTGTACTATTTTGATTTGTATTTTTGACATTTGTTATTTTTATTTTATTCATATTATGAAAAATCTACTACAAAAATTCAAAATTCAAAAATTACCAAAATATGTTTTTGTGATTTTCTGTTCTTAATTGATTTAAAAATGATAAAACAAAAAAACTTTATGTTTTTATTGCCAATATCAAGCATGTATGAATTCTATTATTTAGAGTTATTTACAATGTTAAAATTTATTCCTTGAAATTACTATGAACATTGTTTTGTTTATCATGCTTTGATATATCTATTTAAAGTGCATCAATTGTATTGAAAAATGTGTAGAACCAAGCTTAGCATGCCTCTAAGTATGGCTAAATGTTTTATGATTGATAATGATACATTTCACTCACCTATTTTGATAATCAACATGTGTGTTTAAATCTAAAATGCTTGCTTATGTATTGTATTTGTACAATGAATTAAAACTTGCATAAGTTTATTGCCTACACTACATTTGAATTGCACTTATGAAATTTAGAAAAGTGGTTAAGTTAAAAAAATTTTGGGTATGCAAAACACGTGTATTCGGAGAATGTTGTCTCACAAATGTGAACAAAAAAATTATATATGTAGACAACTATAACTCCACCAAGCACTACTTGAATCTCCTGATAAGTCTTCATAAGCATTGTGAGGTTGAGCACCTTGGAAAGAATAGTAAAGTGTCTTGTGCAACCCTTGATTAATACACCACTTTTTATAAAAATAGTGTGCATTAAAAGTGTGTGAAAGTTGATATACTTGTGTTTTATTGTGCACTTTACTCTACATATGTCTTGTATTTTGTGATTTAAATCAATTGTTAACATTGCTCAAAATACACTTATGTGCACATCATTATCTTTCATAACACTTCTTCTCATGAGTATTGGATTCTAATGCTTTATCTATACTACTCTTTATATAAGAAATGCACTAGATAACCTAGCATGATCTCTACAATGTTTTGGTATCTCTTGAACTTAAAATAAAGTAACATTATAGTACAATCTATCTTTGATATGTTCATTTCATGCTTGGTATCTTTATGAAAAACTTTGAGATTTCAAAAAGGTTAAAACATCTTTCAATTTTGAACTAAAACTCATATTTTTACATATGTTTTTCATGCTTACAAAAAGATGTTTCTTATAATCTTCCGCTTGCTTACAACTCTTATCTTTTTATTTGAAATCTCTTATATATACTATGCTTAAACTCTTTATCATTTCATATATTACAAAACCTCGATCATGATTTATAACTAGCCTAAAGAATGCCTCCTTACTACCCTCACCCTACCTTTTTTTGATAATACCAAAAGGGGGAGATTAATTGAAGAAATCTATATAGGAGAAATATAGAAGATTAAGGGGAGAATAATTCATGTAATCTATCATTTAGGGGGAGTAAAACATAAATTGCATTTATGTAGGGGGAGCATTAAGATTGGGGGAGTATGCATATCATCCTGCTTATCATATACTATAGTTGCACTATCATCTTGCTTATCATATACTATAAACACTATTGTTGATTTCTTGCTAAGAGGATTTGTTATTATCAAAAGGGGGAGATTGTTGGACATGTGTGTCACATCCCTTTGTTTGAGAATAACAAATCCCAAATTGTATTTGATCTTGCTTGTAGTGTGTTTATAGTGTGTAGGAACTATAAGTGCAATACTCCACAGGTAGAAAGCGGCTGAATTCAAACATCTGGAAGAATGCACTACTGCCAGCGTTAGAGCTACCACCAGGCGTTAGCTCAGGTTCCATTCGACGAATTTGCCTGCGTTCGACGAAAATGCCGTTCGACGACTTTGCCTGCGTTCGACGAAAATTTCGTGCGACGAATATTCCGTTCGACAAAATGTGAAGGCCACTTGACGAATTGGAGTTCGACGAGCTGAGCTCCTACACAACAATATTGCGTTCAACAAAATTGAAGCTCCGTTCGATGAAAGTGTTTCCATTCGACAAAATTGCTCCGTTCGACGAATTCTAGGCGTTCGACGAAAGTTTGTTCTATCACGCAGACGACGGTTTCGCAACCGCTCCACACGAACTCTACCTCCAGCGCCAGCGCTACCGCCTGGCGCTATCTCAAGTTCGTGCACAGCGCCACACCGCCGACGGTTTCGCAACCGCTCCACACGAACGCTACCGCAGGCGCTAGGAGCTACCGCAGGCGCTATCTTCAAGTTATATAAATTGATGGGCTCTTTCTCGTGTTGGTGCATCCATCTCAGAGAGATTGCTAGGGCCACAATTCTATTACTGTTATGCTGCCGAAGATGGATCTCCCACTAAAAGCTTAAGGAGAATTCTATAGGAGGACTACGTCACGCTATATCCGAAGGACGAACGCTTCGACCTCGCTCATACTACAGCGATCCTTCATCCTCATCTTCAGAGATCTCATATAGGGAGTTTTATTATTGTTATCTTTATTTTCATTCCATACTTTTTGTAATCGTTTAGTTAATTCGCCTTGTGTTGGCGAGTAAGTCTGGGTAGGACTTAGGGGGAAATTCGCCTTATGTTGGCGACTAGTTCTAGGTGATTAGATCTAGGGGGCTCGAGGCCATATCCGGGGAAGGATTGGCTAGAGCGGCTTGAGGCCTTATCCGGGGAAGGTTAGGCTAAAGCCAACCGATTTGTGGAGATACAAGTCGGTATAGAAAAGGAAAAGAAATTTACTTTTGTACGCCTCTTATTTCTAGCGATATTAAAATCAAATTTATGTAAACACCTTTTTATATAAATATAATCATGTCTCTATTTGTGTTTACTTGATTTCTATCATTTGGCATAATTTCTAAATATTAGTTACAAAGTTTTCAATTCTAATTACTTTATCTAAATTGTTTAGTTCAATCTCTTTCATTATAAAACAATTTAGTCATTTTCATAAAATTATAAAGAAGAATTTTTATTCCCTCATTCACCCCCCCCCCCTCTAAGGGCGCCTATCGATCCAACATAGGCTTCACACAAAATGCCTAAATCCGCACGACTACCGGATTTCTAAATGCAATATGCTGGGGACGGACATAATCGACCCGGAGTTCCGAAGAACTAGAGGAAATCCTACACTTCACCCATTTGGTGAAAGGGATTCCTCATGCAAGCATAGAAAAAGGAATGAGAGGACAAAACACGTCCTAAGACCGGGAGGAAGGATCGTTACCCATTGAGCTTTCTTCCCCGCCATAGATCTGAGATTTCACTCGGACAGAAAGAACCACAATGGGCTGCTCTTTCCAGATCTGAAGACGGCTCGTGATTCGGAGCTCCGAAGCTTCGGCAATGGCAGAAGACGCCTTCTGCTTCTTCCTCGCTGCTTGCAGATCTTTTCTCGGCTTCCTTCTTTCTCACGCTTGAATTAAAGATTATAAGTTAAAGAGGATATATATACCCCTCTGGACAAACCCTAAGATAACCCAGAAATAAATCCCAGACCTTGGATTTAAATCCCTGGATCTAACGACTATGATCAAGAAGTCACGGGTCTATCATTTCGCAAATCGCCGTACTGTAACTGCGTTCGATGAATAGCTTTAAGACTGCGTTCGACGAATGGCAGTAAAGCTGCGTTCGACAAATACTATAAAGCTGCGTTCTACGAACAGCTATAAACTTGCGTTCAGCGAATGGCTAATAAACTGCGTTCGGCGAACGGCTAAAATGCTGCGTTCGACGAACGGCTAATAAACCTACGTTCGACGAACGGCTGACTGCGTTCGACGAACGGTTTCCTGCGTTCGATGAACGGCTGCCTGCATTCGACGAACGGATGCCTGCGTTCGATGAACAGCTGCCTGCGTTTGACGAACAACTGATAAACCTGCGTTCGACGAATGTCTGGCTGCGTTCGACGAATTCGTCGGAAGCCTTATTTCCGTTCGACGAATTCGTTGAAAGTTTATTGCGTTCGACGAATTCGTCGAAAGCCTTATCACATTCGACGAATTCGTCTAATTCCCTTCGACGAATTCGGCTATACCCAAGCAGACGACTTAGGCTATACGTTTAAAATTTGGCTGCTCGCATCACAGGAAGTATTGGGGTGTTACAACACCACCTCTCTTAAAAGAATTTTGTCCCAAAATTACGAAAACAACCACAACCAATTTAAAGGATAAATTACCTGAGATAAATAGCTCGGGGTACTCCGCAAGCATCGTTTGCTCCCTTTCCCAAGAGAGTTCCTCTCTCCCGCAATTATTCCAACGGACCTTTACCATCCGAATGGATTTGTTCCGCAACTGCTTCACTTCAGTGTCTTCTATGCAAATGGGCTTGACTTTCCTCGCTAGCCCACCGTCTACCAACACTTCATTGACCGCAACAACCAGACTAGGCTCTTTGACAGCCTTCCTAAACACAGAGATATGAAATACATCATGCAGCCCACTCAGCTCCGAAGATAGAGCAAGCTGGTAGGCAGCTTCACCAATGCGCTCCAAGATCTCGAACGGTCCTAAGTACCTTGGACTTAGCTTTTTCAAGCGTCGGATCCTCGATACTCCTTTGAACGGTTTGATCTTTAGGTAAACCCAATCACCAACGATGAACTCGACGTTCCGGTGATTTGCATTGTAATACTTTGCCTGCCTATCCTGGGCAATGAGCAACCGCTCTCGTATTGCCCGGATTGATGTATTTGCTTCATCCACGTCCTTGCATTTCAACAACTTCGTGTCGCCCATTTCATCCCAAGCTAATGGTGTACGACATTTTCTACCATAAAGAGCCTCGAAAGGTGTCATCTTTATACTAGCTTGGTAGCTGTTGTTGTAAGCAAACTTGATACGCTGAAATTTAACTTTTTAGAAAAGCTCTTTCTTTCTTTAGACTTTAACCTTAGGCGGACATTTTCGAAGAGTCCCGCGAGTAATTCTACTTCGAGGAATTACCCGTTATCCTATCGAAAGATAGAAGTAACGACCTTTTCCTCTTTCGAAATATCGACGATTACTCTTTGGCCGCGTCGCCAAAAGCTAAGTAGAAATGGTTTGAAAGGCTTATGTTGAAATGAAAGTTGAAAGCTTTTTGAATATGTTATGTTGTTGCAACAATTTGTGAGTTGTTGCAACAATTTTGTAAATGATAGTTTCCCTTTTTTAAAACCTCTTTTACCTTGAGCTAGTTGCAACAACCAAAGGTTTGTTGCAACAAATTTTCGAAGTGTTTTTTAAAAGAGTTTTAATTGGCTTTTGAGAGAAAGCTTTTGGGTTTATATAATTATCCGGACTAAAATTGATAAAGGCAAGTGGACATTATCGATAGTAGTATAAGATATTTCTTTTTGAAATATCAATGTCGTATTTTTCCAAGGTCGTATCAATTATTTCTACTTCTACGGAACGCGCTATTATTTTATCGAAAAGAGTTTTGAATTGATTTTTATAATTATGTAGAAAAACTAATGACGAAAATTAAGGTTGGCGTGCGTTTAACGATAATTGCGATAAAAAGCGAGAAAGCACGAAAACGTTAATTTAGAAAGTAGTTTTGCTTAGAATTTTTTAGAGTTTTATAAAGCGATAATGATAACTACGGCGATTTTAAGCGATTGAGCGGTTAGCGGAATTAGCAAAAAGCAATTATATTAAAAAAAACAAAAGACGCACTAATTGAAAACTCACGCACTCTACGGAATTAAAATGAAAGCGGTAAATTGCAGAAATTAAAGAAATGTGATCCCTACCCAAATAGGTAGAGGGGAAATAAATGCGTGAGCAAGTCCTATCCAAACGGATAGGCGGGAAATAAATGCGTGACGAGTCCTATCCAAATGGATAGGCGGGAAATAAATGCGTGACGAGTCCTATCCAAAGGGATAGGCGGGAAATAAATGCGTGACGAGTCCTATCCAAATGGATAGGCGGGAAATAAATGTGTGACGAGTCCTATCCAAATGGATAGGCGGGAAATAAATGCGTGACGGAAATGAAAGCTAAGCTATTGAATTACAAAAAAGGCGCAAAATTTATCCACCTACACACACACACCCTTGCTTGAAATGAAATCTAAGTTAAAGAAAACAAAATATATTCTCATACACACACACTTACTTTAATTGAAATCTAAATTAAAGAAAACAAAATTTATACTCATACACACACACACACTTTAATATGAAACCATCTAAAATTAAAAGAAAGCTAAAAACATTAAAATTACCCTCATACACACACACACACCCAAATTAAAAAGGAAATCTAATTAAAAAAGAATAACAATTAAAACTAACACTTATACACTCACACACACTAACAAAAGAAGAAACTTAACTAAATAAAAACAAAAACAATTAAACTAAAAGAAGCACAATAAGAACTTTCATATATATATATATATATACATATGTTAAGAGGTTACAAATTTTACAAAAAAGCTTAAATTGGAGGAGAAAGAGCCCAAACAAGGGCTTGGAAAACACATAAACAAGCTCACAAAACACTTTAAAAAAAACACTCACAAACACTCAAATACTCAGAAGACCAAACTTATTTAGGTTCTAAACAATGAACCTTTTAAAATAAGAAAAGCATCCCTTATTTATAGACAAAAACAAGGGTTGCACATAGCAAAAAAAGGATATTTGGAAGGCTTCTAGAAGGCTAGCTGGCTGCAGGAATTGAGAGTAGCAAAATTTGATTTGAGTGCTGAGGGGTGCGGTTAGCAGGGTAGCATTTGGCTGCTTCTAGAAGGCTAGCTGGAGGTTGGCGCGGGCAGCAGGGCGGGCAGTCAGCAGAGCTGGCGAGGGCAGCAGGGCGGGATGGGCGCGGGCAGCAGGGCGGGCATGGGCGCGGGCAGCAGGGCTGGCACGGGCGCAGGCAGCAGGGCTGGATTTAATCCAGCAGGGCTGGATTTAATCCAGCAAAAATATGCGCTCGCCCGGATTCGAACCCAGGTCGGCTGCGCGGTTAGCAAAGTGCTGAACCAATGAGCCAAGTGGCTCCTTCAACATATATAGAGCAATAATTATACTTATTATAGTTACACAGATGTTATTATTTTTTAATTTTATTTTCATTTAATTTACATAGTCATTTATATGTTTAAATTTAATTTATATATATATATAACTATTATTATTTACATTTTATATACTATACATATATATTTATACATATACATATATTATACATATATGTATTTTATTATATTTATAATATATTTATTATTCATTATTATTATGTTATTAATATACAATATTACTATATTATTATATATATATATATTTTTTCTCATCCTATTTATCTATCATGCATATTATTTTTATATTATTTATATTATTATTACTAGTTTTCATTTATATTTACATATAAATATATGATTATTTATTATACTTATTATTTACATACATATAACTATTTTATTTATATTATATATTATATATATATATATATTTTTTATATTTATAATAAATTTATTATACAATAATATTTCAAAATTTTATTCTTTTATATATATAATTACTTATTTTTACAAAAGAAAAAAAGAAGTGATTATTTCAATGATTTAAAAGCAATATGTACAAAATTACCCAAAATTAGGCTAGAAATGATACTAAAAATATGCATAATTTGTTATTCATCAAAACTCAATCATATAGAGGTGATCTTCCCATTTCTTTCAGAAGTCCAGGGCGCACATCCTTAGCATGACTTCCATCGTCCTATTGGTCCTTTCAGTCTGTCCATCCGTTTGCGGGTGGAAGGCCGTGCTAAAGCTTAGCTTAGTACCCAATAATTGATGAATCAGCCTCCAATCGTTCGATGTGAACCGCCCATCACGATCGCTCACAATGCTACGTGGAACCTCGTGCAACTGTACGATATTATCAACGTATAAGTTTGCTAACTTTTCCACGGAGTCGTCTTTCCGGTTTGGAATAAAGTGCGAAACTTTCGTCAATCGATCTACGATCACCCAGATGAAGTCATTTCCATGTCGCGATCTCGGCAATCCGTGCACGAAATCCATCGAAATATCGTCGAACTTCCATTCCGGGATTGGTAAAGACTTTAGAAACCCACTAGGTCTTTGACATTCAGCCTTCACCAACACGCAAGTGTGACACTTGGCCACGTAGAGTGCAATGTCTTTCTTCATTCCTGGCCACCAAAAGAGTTTCTTTATATCCATGTACATCTTTGTGCTCCCCGGGTGGATCAATTACTTGGTAAAGTGAGCCTCGTACATCAAATCCGCCCGCAATGTACCAACATTTGGGATGCAAAATCTGTCGTTTTTCCACATAAGATCATCTTCGAAGGAGAAATCAGCGTTTGACCCATCCACGGTCTCCGCTTTATATCGTTTCATGCTCGTATCCAGCTCCAATGCTTGACGAACTCGATCTGCCAGGTCGTATTGAACTTCCCTCCAGTTCAAAAATGCTGAAGGAGTCGCTCCTCTATCGACACAAATGATCTCCAAGGCTTCTAGCTCCCAGATTAGACGCTCATCATGCATCAAAATCCAGTTTGCATGTGCAGGAGACCGAACCATAACCACCTCCGAATCCTATAAATAGGACCCCAGGGGTCTTCATTTGGGGATCGGATTTCTCTCTCTCTGAAGGAACTCTGCCTCCGAAAAATCCTCCAACGGACACCGACCGTTCCGCCGAAGTGAGCGTCGTCAGTTCCGCGGAAGTGAGCGTCGTCCGTTCCGCTAAAGCGAGCATTGTCCATTCGCCTCCGACGAACGCACTTGACTCCAGCATACACGCTCTCCCAACGGGCAGCGAGACCCCTGAACAAGGCAAAGCTCGGAGCGTCAGCGAAGCGGTCATCATCCAAAAGCACAATTCTACAACCGAAGGGTCCAACACTTAGAATATTTTCCCGAGTCACTCAGCATCGTGAGAGGTGGCCTGTCACCCTCCGAGTATCTCTCTCACTCAAAATTGTAAAGAGGCGCGACCTGTCGCCCTCCTTCTCCGAAAGCTGTAACCTCCCGGGAAGATAGTGAAGTTCGGTCGGCACCGTCCCGACAACGTGGTTTTTCACCCCGCCTTGGGGTTTTCCACGGTAAAAAGTCTCCTTGTCCATTGCCGTCTATATTGACTGTTTGCGCGCACCGGTTCGACTCCCGAGCTAAGGCGGTCGATTTAGACCAGACCTCGAAAGAGCCGTGTGCGACCCGCAACAGTTTGGCGCCGTCTGTGGGAAATCGTTCCCAAAAGCTCTAGAATTCAGAAGACAGTATCCCAGTACAGTGATACTCGACCGACGGAAATGGCAAGAAAGGCTACTCGCACGACCGAAGAGCCCGCTCACGAAGGGCGGCCGGGATCTGCGCCCTCGCTCTCAGGCGTCAACATCGCCCCCGCTGAAGAAGTGGTCATCACGCCAATGGCGGCCATGGAGGAGCAGATGAACCGACTGGAAGAATTCCAAACCGAGATGCTCCTGCTCCTCAGGAACGCCGCAGCACCGCGCGCTCCCAATCCCCCTCCAAAACAGAATGACATACCACCTCTGGCAGAGAGCCAACTCCGCGGCGGACACGCTGCTGACATACATCACACTGCGGGAGATGGGCAGTCCGACACCGCTAGTTCCACCCATTCGCTTCACCGCCACCATTCGGCAGCTACAGTCCCCGATCAGGAGATGAGGAGAATCACACGGGAGGAAATCCGTGAGGTGGTAGCAGAAGAATGCAGACAACTAGGGCGGCCCTCCGCCTATGCTCGGGGGGCACTCGGACGTGGATCCCCGCTGACTCCCTAGATACTAGCTTACCCAGTCCCACATGGGTTCAAGCTGCCCAGCGTGGAAACCTTTGACGAGACCAACGACCCCCTCGAACACATCAACCACTTCGCAACTGTAATGCGCATCTACAACGCTAGTGATCAACTCATGTGCCAAGTCTTCCCAGCAACGCTCAAGGGACAGGCCCGGACGTGGTTCCACTCGCTTAAAGAGGGGGTGATCAACAGCTTCGTCAAGCTGACCCAAGTGTTTGTCGAACAGTTTGTGGCAAACAGAAGAGTCGTCCGGGATCCCTCCCACCTTTCCGGAATACGTCAGAACGAAGGAGAAAAACTTAAGGACTTCTTCCGCCGATTCACCACCGAGGCTCGACAAATCCCCGGGGTAGACCCGGAGCTCTTACGAGGGGTTTTCCTTGGCGGACTCCGACCCAGCGGTTTCTACTCAACTCTGATGAGGGAAACTATCCCAAGCTATCCCGACCTCATCCACCGGATAGAGGCTCAAATTGCAGCTGACGAAGCGATAGAGGCCCATCGCCAGCAGTTCGAGGGAGGACTAAAGATAAAGAAGGAAGAGCTGACCCCGCGGCAGCCGGAAGAACACCGGAACAATGCCCGGCGACAGGATCGGCGCGGCAACAAAGGATCCAACGCGTACCGAGAGTATGTGTCGCTCAACACTTCTCGTGCTAACGTGCTTTATGTGATTCAGGACAACCCGGCGCTGCGAAGGCCACGGAAAATCCAGCCAAACAAACGAGATCCCTCGAAGTAATGTGAGTTCCACAGGGGAGCGGGGCACACAACGGAGGAATGCGTAAAGCTCAAGGATGAAATCGAACGCCTCATCCGTCAAGGCGCTCTCGGAAGGTTCATACAGGACCGTACCCGGAACCAGCCACCGGCTCCCCAGGGGGGTCCAGGGAACAGAGAAATAGTGGGGATCGTAGAAACCATCTACGGTTCACCTTATGACACAGTCAACTCCATCGCCGAGCATAAGGAATGGGGCAAAGACCAAAACACTCAAACCTCGGGGACAATTTCCTTCGGGGATAAGGACCTCGAGGGGCTGCTCACGCCGCACCAGGACCCCCTGGTCATAAGCGCAGAGATTGGAGATCCCAGCTTCCGCGTCAAGAGAATACTGATAGACAATGGCAGTTCGGTGAACGTCATCTTCATGACCGCTCTCCAAGGAATGAAGATCCAGAGGGAAAGGCTTCAGCAGGCTCCAGGGCCCATACATGGATTCAGCGAAAATTCGGTCCCTGTTGAGGGGACCATCTCCCTCTCGGTAACCTTGGGAGAGTTCCCGAAGCAGGCGACTCACAACATTCAGTTTGTTGCAGTTACGACGGAATCACCATACAACGCGATCTTCGGTCGTCCGCTCCAAGTAGCATTTGGGGCAATCCCGTCCATCCCGCACCTCGCCATGAAATTTGTCACCCCAGCCGGGGTAGGAGTCGTTCGCGGAGACCAAGAGACGGCACGAGCATGCTACCTACAACAAGTGCAGCCCTACGTCCGAGCAACCTCGCACGCCGGCACTTCAAGCACCAGATGAACGACCTCCCCGACTTCATCTTTTATCTCAGGAACTAATGTTTGTGTTATAAACAACTACAAAACTTAAAGGTCGCAAGTAGCCACTTGCACACGAACTACCATTTCGTTATATGTGAACCTATGCTCGCTCGTTCTCTTTGCTTAGTAAATGCATGGCTATTCCTAGAGCCAGTTTACTTACAATCGCGCGCACTTAAGGATCCACGCAACCTCATTATCTCCCGAGGATGGACCCCCGGGAGCTCCATATCAATACAGCAAATAACGTGCAAGCGACAGGACCCTCGGTCCTTCCTTGGAGGCAAGGTCGGTCAAAGGATCGTACCTACACCTATCATAACGGACGACCGGACCATCGGTCCTCGTCTAAGATAAGCGACAGGACCCTCGGTCCTTCCTTGGAGGCAAGGTCGGTCAAAGGATCGCACCTACACCCATCAAAGACGGACGACCGGACCCTCGGTCCTCGTCTAAGACAAGCGACAGGACCCTCGGTCCTTCCTTGGAGGCAAGGTCGGTCAAAGGATCGTACCTACACCTATCATAACGGACGACCGGACCCTCGGTCCTCGTCTAAGACAAGAGACAGGACCCTCGCTCCTTCCTTGGAGGCAAGGTCGGTCAAATGATCGCACCTAAACCCATCGAAGACGGACGACCGGACCCTCGGTCCTCGTCTAAGACAAGCGACAGGACCCTCGGTCCTTCCTTGGGGGCAAGGTCGGTCAAAGGATCGCACCTACACCTATCCAAAACGGACGACCAGACCCTCGGTCCTCGTCTAAGACAAGCGATAGGACCCTTGGTCCTTCCTTGGAGGCAAGGTCGGTCAAAGGATCGTACCTACACCTATCATAACGGACGACCGGACCCTCGGTCCTCGTCTAAGACAAGCGACAGGACCCTCGGTCCTTCCTTGGAGGCAAGGTCGGTCAAAGGATCGTACCTACACCTATCATAACGGACGACCGGACCCTCAGTCCTCGTCTAAGACAAGCGACAGGACCCTCGGTCCTTCCTTGGAGGCAAAGTCGGTCAAAGGATCGCACCTACACCCATCGAAGATGGACGACCGGACCCTCGGTCCTCGTCTAAGACAAGCGACAGGACCCTCGGTCCTTCCTTGGGGGCAAGGTCGGTCAAAGGATCGCACCTACACCTATCCAAGACGGACGATCGGACCCTCAGTCCTTGTCTAAGACAAGCGACAGGACCCTCGATCCTTCCTTGGGGGCAAGGTCAGTCAAAGGATCGCACCTACACCTATCGAAGACGGACGACCGGACCCTCGGCCCTCGTCTAAGACGAGTGATAGGACCCTCGGTCCTTCCTTGAAGGTAAAGTTGGTCAAAGGACCGTACCAACACCTATCTTAACGGACGATCGGACCGACGGCCCTCGCCCAGAACAAGAAATAGAGATTCAGCTCTTCTTAGGCAAGTTCGGTAAAAGGACTACAACTACGCCAAACAAAACGAATAAAACAACCACGGAGCTCTTTCACAATCACACTCTCCCAGGTATCTTTTTAAACATATCATCACAAAAACAAAGCAAGATGATGTACAAATTCCGGTCAACGAACATGGACATATATCACGACAAATACGCGAACAACATACAACTGGATACACATAAAGTACAAGAATGCAAACAAACGGCTATGCGTCAGACGCTCGCCTCACCCTCCGAGGCATCGGCATCATCTTCAGATAGGTCGCCGACCCCGAGACCCTCCACGTCCGCATCACGGACTCTAGCGGTCAGGCAAAAAGCCTTCGCAGCACCTCGACGGAAGGCGACCTCGCGCACATCTTCCAGCTGTGGCTCCACCTCTGAGCTCCAAATCTCACCACGGATCTCGTCGGCAAAGGTCACACGATCCTGCTCGTAATCAAGCGAATCTCGGTACTCAGCAATCCCCGTGGCCTTTAACTCAGCAATTCACTCCTGGGACGAAAGGCGCCCCACCTCTGCCTCCAAACGAGCCACGTTTTCAAGGGCCACCACCCGAAGACGGGCGGACTCGTCTGCCTGCTCCTTCTCAGCACGAAGCTCCCCCTGTAACTGTCTAAGCTCGGCGCGCAGACCAGACTCAACCTGGCTGAATCGTGACACATCGCGCTCCCGTCTAACCCTGGAAATCAACAGGGACTCTTGGGACTCCCGGAGCTCCCTCTGAAGCTGCTCGTGGCTATCCTTCAGACCAACATAATGTTCATTCCAGGTGAGGGCGATATTCGTCCGAACACCAATCTGCAAGAAACAAGAAAATGCTCAGAACACGAACGACATTAGAAAGAAAAAACAAGAGAATCAAAATCACACTCACCGCAGCATTCATCGCCTCCAGCGACGACGATACTCGTACTCCCTTTACCAGGCGCCGACGAGGGACCTCATCGGGAACTCCGGGGGCAGGAGACTCGAGTACCTCCACATCTGAGAAGTCGGGCGCACCCTCGGCTTGAGACTCGCCAACCGCCGCATCTTTTACTTGCTCTCCCCCTCTGTCTGGAGATCGAGGGGCCGAAATTCGATCAGCACTACGGAAGACAAGACGCCTCTTCATCCCGCGGCCCAAAGGAGCCGCAACAGAACTTCCTGCGTCAGTGCACAACCGGCAGAGAAGCAAATGCTTCTCCTCCACGCCCTTCGACAAGTGGAAAAGGGCCTTCGATAGCGAACCCGCGTCCGTAAAGCCTAACACCGGGGCAAACTCATGCTCTCTTCCAGAAATTCTGCGACTACGACCTGGAAGTGATCTCCATTCCTCAGGAAGAGACCAGGAATTGCGAACATATCCATATAAGGTTTTCCCATGCCGACGATCGACACGACTTTCAAACCTAAGCCATCGCTTATTGCTGTGAACCCCGATGCGTCCACCACCATCGGATTCAACAAAGCACCACTCGCGGAATAAGTTCAGCGAAATCCGAGACCCGTGCTCTCGAAAGAAGGCGGCTAAACCCATCACCTGCATCATGCCCAATGGCGTGTACTGAGAGACCGGACACGTAAAGAATCTCAGAATCTCTGCCACCTCCTCGCAAGGAGGCAGGCGAAACCCAGATCGAAAGGAAGAGTCGCATATGGTCATCCATCCGGTTGGAGGATTTTGGGCCCGCTCTTGGATCCCCGACACCTTGATCTCTAAGTCGTCAGGTACATTATACCGCTTCCTCTAGACAGCGATACCTTCAACATTTAGAAGAGAACGACCTCTCATCGGGCGCCCAGAACCTTCACGCTTAGATCCCTGCAAGAGCAAAGCAGAAAAACAAGTTAAAAATCGGCCAACATTAGCCCCCACACTCCCCGCGCGTCTCCGCGGTCAAAGGGCAGCACATGCAGAAATATCGCGATGTGCGCCCCAGGCATACGGCCGGACGCGGTGGATAGGCGCGGACGCATGCACGTGATCGCCCTACACACACACACACACGCGCGCGCTCACCGCGAGCACGCGCGCTCACCCCAAGCGCGCACGCCCGCACACGCTCTCCCGGAGCGCGCGCACCCGCGCACGCTCACCCAAAGCGCAGACGCCCGCGCGAGCTCGCCCGGGGTGCGCGCACCCGCGCGCGCTCGCCCGGGGCGCGCGCACCCGCGCGCGCTCGCCCGGGGCGCGCGCACCCGCGCGCGCTCGCCCGGGGCGCGCGCACCCGCGCGCGCTCGCCCGGGGCGCGCGCACCCGCGCACGCACACCCGGGGAGCGCGCACCCACGCACGCTCGCCCGGGGAGCGCGCACCCGCGCGCGCACCTGTGCGCGCTCTTCCGGAACGCGCGCGCCCGCGCACACTTCCGGCGCGCGCCCGCGCGCTCTTCCAGCGCGCGCAGGCCCGCGCGCTCTTCCGGCCCGCGCAGGCCCGCGTGCACTCCTCCGGGGCGCACGCGCCCGCGCGCACTCACCCGGGGCGCGCGCACCCGTGCACGCCCGTGCACGCTGCTGGAAGCGGCAGCCCGGGACGCACCCGCTTGCGCCCCGGCGGCACTCCACCCACCGCGCCCTCACGGGTAGCACACGACTCTGAAGAACTTCCAAACGAGGTTTCGCAGACGAGTAATAAGTCTCTTCCCACAGGAATAAGTCTCTTCCCACAGACGAGGTTTCGCAGACGAGGTTTCCCAGACGAGGTTTCCGCAACAGTTTGAGCCGGATCTCATCGTTATTGCAGACGAGGTTTCCCAGGGCGCGTCCTCCTTGCGCGGTTGGCGGTCTACGATCCTCGTCTGGGAGGCATGAAGTGCAAGGAACTTTCGCAAGATACTGTTGTGCGAATGTGGTTTCGTCCCCGGTGTTTTTTCTCAGAGTGATCTCCTTTGAATTGCAATCAATGCATGCTAGCTGCTCCGAGAGCCAGTCCATGCCGAAGATTACGTCAAATTCAGCTAATGGCAATAACGATGCTTCCAAGTCGAAGTCTTGATTTCCAATCCGCGCCTTCACACGACTCTTCCTATCCGCACCCATGCGAGATCCATTGGGTAGCACAACTTCCAATCTATCCTCTACTAAGGTAGACGACACTCCGATTCGCACCACGAAGTACTCCGACAGAAAAGAGTGTGATGCACCCGTATCAAATAGAGCTCTCGCCGGATAATTGAAAATTAGGACGAAACCTAATTGCACACAAATCAAACATAAAGTCGCACAACAGTATCAATCATAAATAGCTGTAAAAGCTAACTTCTAATCCATACCTGTGACGACATCAGTTTGTCGTATGGCTTCTTGCTGGCCAAGCGAGTAAACTCTCGGTTGGGTCAGAATATGCTGGGAAGCAGAAGACTCCGCAGCTTTGCCCTTTTCCACATGACCCGTAGCACGAGCATAGTCCATCGCTCGGTTTTCTGGTCTCGGGGGACCACTGCGACACACACGTTCTTTGTGTCCCATCTTTCTGCAAGTGAAACATGTAATTGGACCACGTGCAGTCGTAGCTCCCGACACATTTGAGCGAGTTGTTTCCGCAGACTTGAACTTTCTTTTGTTCCTCCTGAACTCAGATTTGGACTGAGAGGCCGGCGCATGGGGTTCAGGCTTCTTTGCAATGCCTTTCGCTTGCACTCTCTTCATGTCCAACTCCAGAGATCTGGCGGTTTGCACCATCACATGGAAGCCAAACGTCATTGGGCCTGCAAGGAGCAGCCTTAACTCATCTCGAAGACCTTCATAAAACTTGTTCGTCTTCGTTTCCTCATCTTCCACCAAAGACCCCGCATAGCGGCCCAGTCTAGTGAAGTCGTGCAAGTACTCGTCCACTGAGCTATCGCCTTGAGTTAATTTCAAGAATTGGTTCTGCAATGCGATGCATTGGGCAGAGGGAATATACCTCTGGAGGAACGACTTTGAGAACTCCGCCAAAGTGATCTCGGTATTATCTCTACCACCAAACTTATGCACTTCTTGCTCATCCCACCATAGCGCTTCTTCTCCGTTAAGGAGGAAGGTGGCTAGGGTGACCATCATGGCTTCTTCCGTCGCTGTCGCCTTTAGAGTTTTTCTAATTGTTGACAACAAGTCCTCTGCCTCCGTTGGGGATCCGATCCCCGAAAAGGTTGGAGGATGGAAGCTTAGAAAGTGCTGAAGTTGTTGATCACGCGCTCGCGCAACAGCTACTCGTTCTACTCAACGTTCCACCCTTGGCTCCACCGCAGGTTCCACTGCAGCCATTGGTACAAGGATCTCCACCCTCGGTTCCACTACAGGTTCCACTACGGCAGCTACCACCGGGGCCACATCCGGAGTAGGCGTAGCAGGCTGTGCAAGCCTTTGAGGTTGAGTGTTGATCATTGCGAAGACAGCTTCTGCGACTAATCTGATCATCTCAGCCGAAGGAGTGGTCTGGCACCTCAGCATACACACTACTTTCAGCGGTGTTATGGGACCTAGATTGCCCCGCACCACTCCTAGTCACCTATAATCGTGCAATACACAATTTAGTGACCGAAAACATAGCAAACAACAATCATGGAACGCTCAGGTTACGCAAACAAGTATGTTTTTTCATTCCTAAGTGGACATTCTTTTTAGTTTTTTGTTGTTTTAGGTGAATGCACAACCCGTGCACACCACCCCTTAAAAGGAATTCGTCCCGAATTCGCTAAACTATGGATCGACGCCCTAAGTCCGATACCAAATTGTAACACCCCGCCAGTACAAATAATATAATAGTAGGTCTGGTCGGGACCCCACGCCATACTATACACACTAGCTAGGCATTAAAAGGTGATAATCAGAAAAGAACAACAACTACACGAGAGCATAAAAATACGTAAGCGGAAGCATTTGTATTAAACATCTTTTAGAATTGTCCACTATCACAGGAATGAAACAAATAGAGTTACGGCCTTAAGGCCTTACATTTATCAAATGTATAGAAACTCAAAACATACATCGGCACGCAGGCCGGCAATACATGAAAAGCAGAAAAGAGGCTGGCCTTCGAGGGCCAACACAGCAAAAGGGCCACCGCCCGCTATTTCCCGCTAGGCTCACCTGCGCCTGCAACCAACATCCAATAAGAGGTAAATGAGGGTCAGCTATGAGCTATCCACAAACCGCGTAACGATCCCACCCCCCAGCCATCTAGCCGGCTCAGGGGCGTGTCACTGCTAACCTGCAAGCAAGCCGTACATGCAACATGTAATAATATAAAGAAAGTGCAAACTACACTACACAAGGTGAGGTTTCAAGCACAATCAATCTTCTAGGTTGAGCATCAAGAAAAAGGGAACCTAGGCATGCACATGATGTTGGTTGGGTTCACCCGAAGGTTCCCCACAACCGCCTAAGCAACCGCATGAGGCTAACATAACATTCACAAACACTCCACCCTAAGGACATAGCCTTAGGTGGGGAAAAAGAGCTTTTGGTCGGTCTAGGTAAGACACCTTCCATGACCTCTCCCATGATCACACGGCTTACATGAGGTAGGGACCTCTCACCGATCTGCATGGAAACGGGTTCGGTTTAGCTTTGCTCGTGCTCTAACCGTCGCGATCTATCGCACGACGCGGGTACGGCTTCACCTCGACCCGTAAGGGTTTAGCACATCAAGTGCCCACATAATTAAGCTACGCATCTAATCCTTTCATGCGGACTTAGACTTCGCAAATAACAACCAAGAAGGAGGTACAAGACCACTCCTCTTCAAATCTAGTGGCGAAGGTTTGCATTCAACCACCAAAGCAAGGGGGCTTCCGTTAGTCTCTCAAAGGCACCTAAAACTCAAGTCCCGCATCACGATAGAAAATCTCACGGAGACATTCTTCGGCACGCATTCTAGGTTTAACCTAAATGCAGCGTCGCAATTCAAGCATCACCGATCCGGGCTCACGGCCACGAATAGGCTTCACACAAAATGCCTAAATCCGCACGACTACCGGATTTCTAAAAGCAATATGCCGGGGATGGACACAATCGACCCGGAGTTCCGAAGAACTAGAGGAAATCCTACACTTCACCCATTTGGTGAAAGGGATTCCTCATTTAAGCATAGAAAAAGGAATGAGAGGACAAAACACGTCCTAAGTCTGGGAGGAAGGATTGTTACCCTTGGAGCTTTCTTCCCCGCCATAGATCTGATATTTCACTCGGATAGAAAGAACCACAACGGGCTGCTCTTTCCAGATCTGAAGATGGCTCGCGATTTAGAGCTCCGAAGCTCCGACAATGGCAGAAGACGCCTCCTGCTTCTTCCTCGCTGCTTGCAGATCTTTTCTTGGCTTCCTTCTTTCTCACGCTTGAAGAAGATAAAGATTATAAGTTAAAGAGGATATATATACCCCTCTGAACAAACTCTAAGATAACCCAGAAATAAATCCCATCCCTTGGATTTAAAGCCCTGGATCTGACGGCTATGATCAAGAAGTCACGGGTTTGTAATTTCGCAAATCGTCGTACTATAACTGCGTTCGACGAACAGCTTTAAAACTGTGTTTGATGAATGGAAGTAAAGCTGCGTTCGACGAATGCTATAAAGCTGCGTTCGACGAACAGCTATAAACTTGCGTTCGACGAATGGCTAATAAACTGCGTTCGGCGAACGGCTGAAATGCTGCATTCGACGAACGACTAATAAACCTATGTTCGACGAATGGCTGACTGCATTCGACGAACGGCTGCCTGCATTCGATGAACGGCTTCCTGCGTTCGATGAACAGCTGCCTGCGTTCGACGAACAACTGATAATCCTGCGTTCGACGAACGGCTGGCTGCATTCGACGAATTCGTCGGAAGCCTTATTTCCGTTCGACGAATTCGTCGAAAGTTTATAACGTTCGACGAATTCGTCGAAAGCCTTATCTCGTTCGACGAATTCGTCTAATTCCCTTCGACGAATTCGGCTATACCCAAACAGACGACTTCGACTATACCTTTAAAATTTGGCTGCTCGCATCACAGGAAGTTTTGGGGTGTTACACTGTTCCACCTCCTGAGTAGACAGATGCTCAGAAGAAACAGAGGAATGCTGATGCCAAAGCTATGAACATCTTGACACAGACCATGTCTGATGACATATTCCAGAAGGTTGTGGACTACACCTCAGCCAGGGACATCTGGAACTCTCTTAACAACATGGTTAATGGATCTGCGGATGAGAGAAAGGATAGGAGATCCCACCTCATCTCGCAATATGAGAACTTCAAGAAGGGAGATACTGAAATAGTTGCAGATATGTATAACAGACTCAGTCTCATCATCAATGAGCTGAAGTATTTGGAAAAAGTGATCACAATCACTGAAATATATGATAAGATCCTAATGTGCTTCCCCAGTACATGGGACTCAAGGATCTGGCCAATCAAGGAAGCCAGAAGCCTAAATGAGATCTCCACTGAGACCTTATTAGGCAAACTGAAATCCTATGAGCAGCTTATCAAATCAAGAGAAGCTGAATAGTCTACCTCCTCAGCAGCCACCAAAAAGGAAAGAAGCATTGCTTTTTAGGCAACAAAAGAGGAAGACAAAGCTCCAGGAGAGATGGAGTTCATGAGCCTCCTAGCCAAAAGATTCTACAAAATGGCTAGAAAGGACCTCAGAAAGAAGGACTACAGATCCAAGGAGAAACCAAGGTATGACAAAACACATTCTAAAGAAATTATTTGTTATGGTTGCAGGAAGCCTGGACACATCCTACCTGAGTGTCCAGAAAATCAAAAGAAGGATAAAAGAAAAGAAAAGGAAGAAAAGAGACACTCCAGCATGCCATCCTCCCACAAACATAAACACAAGGGAAAGGGCTTTGTGGCTGAGACATGGAATGAGACTGAATCAGATTCATCATCCAGCTCCTCTAAAGACGAAGATGATTCAAATGAAAAGGATCTATGCATGATAGCTATCCATGACTCAAGCAGTGATTCAGAACATGCATCATCATCCAGCTCAAGTGATGATGAAGATGATGCAGATGAAAGAAGTTTTTTCATGATGGCTATCAATGCCTCAGCAAATAATTCTGATGAATCAGAATCTGACACTGATAGTGATCAGGTAATTTCTACTTTTGATTTTACTTCAAATGATTTTAAAAATGAATTTAAGACTCTTCGTTTAGATTTGAATAAATCTGAGAAGGAGATAATTTTCCTCAGAAGTAAGTTGGTTGAAATGAACCAACTGACTGTAGATAATGCCAATCTTAAGGAAGAACTGGCTGCCTCCAAAGAACATATTGTTCTCATTGAGAATAAATTATCTGAGGCCAAAAAGTTTGAAGAATCCCTCAATGGGAGAAGCATCAAACTGATGGACATCACAAGCACTGTAAATGCCAGACTCAATGGCAAACTAGGCTTGGGTGCATCATCAAGTCAGCCATACCTTCTTAAGAAAGACACTCTTTCTACTCCAGTGAAATTCATTTCTACCAAAGGAAAAGAGGCAGTAGAAATAGGTAAGAATATCTCAAGCAAGGCTGTTAAGAACAAAGGAATTCAAAAGCCTTCGTCGAATGGCGTTCGACGAAATCACATGAATTCATCGAACGGTGGTCGACGAACGCTGAATACAAATTTTCAATATAGCTATCCTTCGAGCAACGCTCGACGAAATAACTTTAATTCGTTGAACGGCGATCGACGAACTCAGCCAAGTTCATCGAACAAAAAATGTACTGCATTTCTAAAGAATTCTCATTCTCAACATACTAAGAATCCCTTTACTGAGTGGACTATTCCTCCTAGGAGATATCATCCACAAGGCTATAAGGATCAGCCTGAGATCTCTTACATTTCAAAATTTTGTGGTAAGACAAAAGGACCCAAGATAGTCTGGGTCAAGAACAACTAGTCTGTTTTCTGTTTTGCAGGTACAAGGCTGTCCAAACATAGAGGAACATTGGTATTTGGATAGTGGCTGCTCTAAGCACATGACAGGAAACAAGGCCAATCTAAGTAATTACAAGGCAAAGCTTGGACTCAAAGTAATTTTTGGAGACTCCAACTATGGACGGACTAAAGGATATGGAAAAGTCAGAGTTGGAGAAGTTACCTTCAAAGAGGTAGCATATGTCAAGGGTCTCAAGCATAACCTCATCAGCATAAGCCAGCTATGTGATGAAGGTTATCAGGTAACTTTTGATCATTCCTTATTTCTTATCACCAATAATAAGAACATCAATGTGTTATCTGGTATTAGACAAGGAAATATATATTTAGTCAATTTTCATTCTGCCAATTCAGACATTTGTTTATTTAATTCAATAAGTAAAACAAATGAGTTATGGCATAAAAGGCTAGGACATATTAACCTTAGAACTATCTCTAAGCTCTCCAAGGACAATCTGGTAAGAGGACTGCCTTCTGGTTCATACAAGAAGGAAGGACTCTACAGGGCTTGTCAACTAGGAAAGCAGACCAGGAGTAGTTTCAAATATTTATCCAAAAGTGATTCACCTAGGATTCTGTACTTGCTGCATTTGGGTCTCTTTTGACCCATTGCTATACAGAGTTTAGGAGGGAAACATTACACTTTAGTTATTGTAGATGACTTCTCTAGATTCACTTGGGTGTTCTTTCTCAGGAACAAGTTTGACACCTTCAGTGTTCTGACAGACTTTCTCAGGTCCATCAAGTTTGAGTACTCTACTCTAGTTGCATTGATCAGAAGTGATCATGGCACTGAGTTTGAATCTCTTCTGATGAGGGAATTTTGTGGAAAAGAAGGGATCAGGCAATGTTTCTCTGCTCCTAGAACTCCTCAACAAAATGGTGTAGCTTAAAGAAAAATAGAGCATTACTTGAATCAGCAACTACATTGCTTGTTGATGCTCACTTGCCACTCTCTTTTTGGGCAGAGGCAGTGAACACAGCAAATTATGTGTTAAACAGGAATCTGATACACAAACTTAAGTGTAAAACACCCTATGAATTGCTTAAGAATAAAAAGCTTAAGGTTAACTATTTTAAGATTTTTTTGGTTGTAAATGCTATGTGCATAACAATGATAAGAAATATCTAAGGAAATTTAAAGCAAAGGCTGCTGAAGGTATATTTCTTAGATACTCTCTTTCTAGTAAAGCATATAGAATTTATAACAAAACAACTCTTAAGATAGAAGAGTCCATGCATGTTTCTTTTGATGAAACTAACATGTTGAATGAGGAGAGGAGTACCACCTCTACCAAAGATATTTTGCAGGCACCAGCTCTATGTGAAGAGCTTAATGGATTGGATCTACAAAATAAAGACTCTCTACTCTCATCAACTCAAATTGTTGAAGACAGTGAAGAAGAAGATAATCCAGAAGTTCTTGCTAATAATGCTAATCAAATGACAGTCCCTCAAGAGGATACTCCTGCTGAACCCATTCCAACTGTTGATCACATCACAGTTAGAGATCATCCAATATCCCAAGTTATTGGAAACATCTCATCATGTGTTCAAACAAGGCATCAACTCAACCAAAATCAGATGCATACTTGTTTCCTATCACAAGTTGAACCTCAATCCATAAAAGATGCAGAACAAGATCCAAACTGGATTCTTGCAATGCAAGAGGAACTCAATCAATTTAAAAGGAACAAAGTCTGGGATTTAGTTCCAAGACCAAAGGGCCATCCAGTTATTGGCACCAAATGGGTCTTTCGGAACAAGCTAGAAGATCAAGGCTTGATAATTAGAAATAAAGCCAGATTGGTAGCTCAAGGATACTCTCAGGAAGAAGGGATTGATTATGATCAAACCTTTGCTCTTGTTGCAAGACTTGAAGCTATCAGGATATTTCTTGCATTTGCTACTTTCTAGAAGTTTAAAGTCTATCAGATGGATGTGAAGAGTGCATTTCTAAATGGAGATATCAAAGAAGAAGTATATGTGGAACAACCACCAGGTTTTATCTCTCCAACTCACTCTTCCTATGTTTTTAAGCTTAATAAAGCTCTCTATGGTCTCAAGCAAGCTCCCAGAGCATGGTATGAGACCCTAGCTAATTTTCTTTTAGGGAACAAATTCTGTAGAGGCAATGTAGGTAAAACTTTATTTTTCAGAATACATAAAAATCAAACTTTACTAGTTCAAATTTATGTAGATGATATTATATTTGGCTCTACTGATTCAAATTTATGCAAAAGGTTTTCTGATCTAATGCAATCCAAATTTGAAATGAGTAGTATGGGTGAGTTATCTTACTTCCTTGGCCTTCAAGTGAAGCAAACTCCTAATGGCATATTCATATCACAATCCATGTATGCTAAGGAATTAGTGAAAAGATTTGGTATGTCTGATGCCTCTTCTATGAAAACACTCATGCCCTCCATTGTTGTTGTGGACAATGATGAATCAGGGAAACCTGTTGATCAAAAAATATATAGAGCAATTGTTGGCTCCTTACTTTACTTAACAGCTAGTAGACCAGACATAATGTTTGCTACATGCATTTGTGCTAGGTTCCAAGTTACCCCAAAGAATCTCACCTTATTTTATTAAAAAGAATTTTGAGATATATAAAGGGTTGTCCAAATCTAGGATTTTGGTATCCAACTGCATCAGAATTTGAATTAACTGGATTCTCAGATTCTGATTATGCTGGATGCAGAGTAGACAAAAAAACACATCAGGAACTTGCCAGTTCGTTGGTGATAAGCTTGTGTCTTGGTTTTGTAAGAAACAGATATCTGTGTCTACATCAACAGCTGAAGCAGAATATATTGCTGCTGGCAGTTGCTTCTCACAGATTACGTGGATACAAAATCAACTCTTAGATTATGGTATCAACTTAAATAAATCAATTAATTTTGTGACAATACTAGTGCAATATCTATAGCACAAAATCCAATACTCCATAGTAGGACTAAACACATAAAAATTAGGCACCACTTTATCAGAGATAATGTGGATAAAAACAAAATTTGCCTACAATTTATTCCTACTGACTTACAAAAGGCTGATATTTTCACCAAACCTTTGGATGAAAAGAAGCACATCTTCTTTATAAATCAGCTAGGAATGATAGATGGAGATTCAATATATTAAAAAAAATTACTTATCTATCCCCTCATTTCGTCGAACGGAGATCGAAGAAAATTAGTCATTCGTCGAACGGGGATCGACGAAACCTATTAGATCCAGAGATCGAAGAAGCCAGCTCGTTAGTCGAACAGAGATCGACAAAAATTTATCTTTTGTCGAACGCAGTTTGACGAAGCCCCAGACTCTTCGACTTCTATTTTTATTAGGTTTAGCCGAACCCCATTTAGGGAAAGTTTGCGCCTTCTCCAAACCCTTTCCTTATAATAAAATTTTGATTCCATTTCATTTTTGCGCCTACAGAAGTTGCTCTTGCCTCCATCCAGTTCCTTCACACTTGATCATTTATCTCTTGCAGGTACTCATGGAAATTTCTCAGTCGGTGCTTTCTTCAATGAAGTTCGATGCCGAATTCAATATAGACATGGAATCCTTTGCTCATTCTGATCAGATTTTCAAGGATATTTTTCAACTCTTCGAAGAACAACAGTTGAAAAAGTTTATGACAACAAGGATTAAGCTCCCAGTTGCTGAGATTAAAGAATGGGTACACACTCTTCAGACACTGAATGCAACATCTGTCTCAGGAACTATTTCAGGCAATCAGGTTCCTTTTTCCCCAGAAATTTTAACAGAGATTTTTGGCTTGATAAATGGCGAAGATGATCTGGACATCACTTCTGATGAATTAAATATTCAATTGGATAAGATGGGTCACTCCAGTGGAAACCCTAACCATCTTCTGAAGAAGAATTTTTCTGTTGAATACAAATTCTTAGTTGATGTTGTTGGCAAGGTTTTGTTGGAAAAAACCTTTGCACATGATTACATTACAAGGCACCAATTTCTGTTGATGGTGGCCTTAGTGGAAAAGAAGCAGGTTAACTGGGGATTGATTCTTTTTGAATCTATCAAGAAAAAGCAAAGCAAGATGAGTGTTTGTTGTAACACCTTGCCAGTACAAATAATATAACAGTAGGTCCGGTCGGGACCCCACGCCATTCTATACACACTAGCTAAGCATCATAAGGTGATAATCAGAAAAGAACTACAACTACACGAGAGTAATTAAAGCGTAAGCGGAAGCATTTGATTAAAACATCATTTAGAACTGTCCACTATCCCAGGAACGAAACAAAAGAGTTGCGGCCTTAAGGCCTTACATTGAACAATGTATTAAACTCAAACATACATCGGCATGCAGGCCGGCAATACATGAAAAGCAGAAGAGAGGCTGGCCTTTGAGGGCCAACTCAGCAAAAAGGGCCACCGCCCGCTATTTCCCGCATGGCTCACTTGCACCTGCATCAACAATCCATCAAAATGTGGCAAACAAGTAACCGGTCAGCTAAAGCTGACCAAAATTATAACGACCCCACCTGTAAGACCCCAATTTTTTTCAAACAATCGGGTCTTAGGCCCAGAACCGTCGCTTTGCGGTGACACCCTCGCTCGGGAAGGTTGCCACTACAAATCGCTGATCCTGCCGGCTAAATCGATCACGAAGAAGCAAAGAGAGATAAACTAAAAAGAAAGCCAAGTCCACATCACATAGAAAAGTAATACATCCACGAAGAGATGTCCACATAAATATAACTGAAATAAGGAAAGAGATAACAAGGGCTCCTGCCCGATACATCAAAACCTCACTACAAAATTCACTCGCGGAAGCAAATCAACTACAACTAATACTCACGGATCCTATCATCGGTGCTCCCGTGCTAGACTGCCCCGCCTCCATCTGCACCGGTCTCTGGTGCTGCTCCGTCGCCGCGGTCTCCTAAAATGATAAGGTCCACCGACCGTTAGTCAAAAGACTAAGCCAATCCCCCACCCCTCCCCCAGTGACTCCTAGGCACCGAGCGGGAAGGATGAAGCGGAGGACAAACAAGGGGTAATAGCAAAAGCAGATGACAGGGTATATACTACAGGAAGAGTTCTACCACTACTCAAGTATATATATACATAAATGAAATGGTTAATAAGCATATCAAGAGCAGGTAAAGAGTAAGTAAAGTGCAGTAAGTAAAGACAATAGTAATAGAAAAATAACCATTGATTTATAGGAATGCCCACACAAACCTATAGACCAAAGGGGTCGTTTAGCAAGGCCTATCGTATAAGAAGTCCCATAACCGACTTATATGATAGGGGTAGGTGTTGAAATGCAATGTTTATGCTATGACAGACAAGGTATGCAGTTATGCTATGTTCATACAAGTGCAACTCACCCACTTCGACTCTATGCGCACAGACCTTTAGTTCCCCCTTTTTGGAGTTAGCAAGACTCCCAGGATACTCCCGTAGTGAAAAATGGAAGTGGTGGGTTGGGCCTCGCCCACCTCTAGGTTGGTATATGCACTACCTAACCTAGACTTATCGTACGCCTCAACACAAAACCGCGGAGCATCTGCGTACTCTTACAGGCTGGACCACCAGACTTTTATGGCTAAGTGCAAATTCCACACTTGTCGAGCCCGAGTATCAACGTCGGTGCAACGACCGCCAACACTAAGGACCCACCACCTTGTGCACATGCAACATGTTCTACTATCTATCTACAAACTACAACATAAACCACCTGGGCTTAACTTGCCCAACCAAGAACCAAACTGAGTCACAAACTTTCCGGATCAACAACCCGCACCAACCACCACCGAGCCTACAACTCGGGGTACCAAACCAACCAAACTCCCGTGACAACAGAGTGTGAGTGAATGTGTTATTTGTTAGTCTTGAGCATCTTCTATACTCCTACGACTTATGGTTAATCTTGGACTTCCCGAGGGTTACCCTGTAAGGGGCTCGCTACGGTACTAGGAACTGTAATGGGTTGACACCCCAAAGTTCCCTTTATCAAGATACTTACTATTATTGGTATCTACCCTTAATAATTCCCTTCCACCGTTTCACTTGAGTTAGACCTAAGTGCCTTAAGACACACTAGGGGAAAGACGATCTTTCGTCAATCCCCAGGACAACCTTACTCTTAACCCACCAAGTACACTTTCCTCACATACACTTCCTTGGGTGGACTCACAACTATCTAATCAACCCATGTGCACCACCTGCACACCATTTCCACCTAGTAGGTCACTAAAAATCTAAGTTTCACAGTTTTACTATACGCAGACCAAACTGATTACATGAAGCTCACAACTAGAGGCACTCCAAATATTCATCCAACTGACCCAAGCTATTTACTGGAGGTCTATCATTATGTTATAAGACTAATTTCAGAGAATAACATTTTTCCCAAATAAATTAATATTTATTTTAATTTCTCCAAACATCTGCCAAGCATGAAAATGAACATGAACTTTAAGTAAATCTTATGATATGGCTTTCCAAAATTTATGATAAATCTATGGTGGTTAAATAACACCAGAAACAGCATATCATATTTTTTTATAGTAAGAAATTCTCCTCTAATTTAATTATTTATCATCAATCCAAAATCATAGTTTTATGAAGGAACTACCAAAAAGATCAACACTAAAATTATGGGAAAAATACCAAACTCTTGTATTCACCAGGTAAGGCTACTGACTAAGTTTCAGGATTTAAGAAAATCATTTTATCACTAAAATAAATAAATTAAGAAAACCTCAAATTTAATGAACTGTGAAGTAGCCCACTGATTTAAGTCCTCAAAAATTCTATAAAAATTTACAGAGGTTCCTAATGCTCAGAAAGGGCCTATCACCAATTTTCACAATTTAACAAAGAGTTTTGGGCCCTCAAATAGTTTTCTTAAGTCTAAATCAAAACAGGTGCCTTGTGAAAGAAGTACTGATTAAATCATTTAATAAAATTCACAAAAATTACCAGAGGTCTAACCCATGATTATAAGGGCACCACCAAGGTTTCATCATCATCCAAGACTTTTTAAGCATGTAAAGATTTCTTTTAAGAAGTTTCCCTAAAGGGTTTATGCCCTAATTCAAAGGGAATATTGACTCCTAAAATTCTTATAAAATTACCTAGTGCCTATCTACCCCCTATAAGCTTATCCACCAAGTTTCATAACCACTCATGGACATTTGGCCCCATGTCCTTCACAAGGTCCCATATGCACACCTAGGGCTAAAACTAGTGTCCTAGGGCATAACCACCTCCACACCACCCCATATCACTCATGGAGGTTTTTGGGAGATCCTAAGCCAGTGGCCAAGGTTTCAACTCATGGTGAGGAGATTTGACCACAATACCCCTAGCCAAACACCATGCCCTAATTTTGACCTAATTAGACCCAACTTAGGTTAGCCAATTTCCAAACTAAACCAGTTCCAATTGGGCTGAGATTTTTACCAGGGTCATGTGATGACCCCAAGAAGCACCCACCAAAATTTGGATGGCATTGGAGGTCATTTGACCCACTAATTAATTTATATTTAATTTATGAAATTATTACAAAAACATTAGAAAAAGGTTCTCCTGAAATTCCCATCTTTTGGTATGATGTGTGGGTAGGTGTAAATAGCCTAGGTTTTAAATATCAAAGCCATAGCATGGCCCAATCAAATACAAGTAAAGGTGACTGCCCTACCCTAGGGACCATCCCCGCCATTTTGGCTCTACAGGGGGCTACAATGACCCTATTGACATGAAACAAATTTTCAATTAATCTACACATCAAGGGCTACAATATTGGTGTTGGCCACTTTTTCATTTGAAGGGCCCGGGTATTTTTAATAATTTTTGCAAAATACTGCCAGAAATGTCACAAAATACAATCTATTAAATTAAAAACATTAAAATAGGTCTGCGATTATCAGATGGCGGCAGATCGGACGGCTCATAGCCATCGTCCCCGATCGACCAACGGCTTGCGACGGCTCGTCCTGGGCGACTTTGCGGGGCGATTTCCCGGCCACCCTCACATCTCCCCAACCGGCAAGTGCCACCACCACCTTCGTTGAGGTGGTGGACGGCGATAGGAGGTCATTTGCCGGCCGGTGGTGGCCGGGGTAGGGGTTTCGGGGAGGGGAAAAGTGCTCGAAAATGAGCACCTTTGAGAGCACGATTCGAGCCCGATTGAACTCGAATCAAGCCCCAATTAGATTGATATCTAAGCACTGAGAGGGAGGAAGAGGATCAGACCTGTGTGGGGGCCTGGTGGCGTGCGCTCCGGTGGTTAGCCATGGCCGGTGGTGGAGCTTTTGGAGCCATGTCAATTCAGCCTTCCTCTGCCCGATTCTCTCTGGAAACTTGGGGGTTTTCTTCCTCTCTGATCGCAGAAGGCATTAAGAGGTCAAATCGGAGGGGGGGGGGGGGGGGGGGGGGGGGCAATTCATCAATTGCTATTAATGGCCATGAAGGAGAATTTCGGTTACACTTGGGGGGTTTGAATTGTGCATCAAAGTGGCCGGGAAATGGCTGGAAACTCCTCCTCTCCCCAAGGGAAGATGAATGGAGCCATCAATTGCTCTGAAAGGGGGTCAAATGCATTCAATCTCCATGAATGCTCCTTCTCTCTCTCTTCAATTTGGGGGAAAACTCAATTTTCTCTCTCCTGGCCGAATTCTTTCAAATTGAATGGCCAAGTCAGCATCATTCAATCACCACTAGGTGGTGGACCACACCAATTGGGTTTAGCCCAAGTGAAGTGGGTTTAATTTGGGGGAAATTGGGTTATTTTGACCAAATTAAGGATAAGGTTGACTTTGGTCAAATTGACCAACTGGGTTGACCCCAATGGGTGGCTTAGGTTCCAATGGGCTCCCTTAAGGGTTAGGAAGGTGTTGGTGGAGTCAATTTGGTAAGGTGAGGGTGAATTGTCCCTTAATAGGGCACTTTGACCAAATTAGGGCCAGAGTTGGCTTAGGGTCAATTGGTCAATTTAGGAGTCCCATGATGGGGCTTTTTGGTCCATTGGGTCCCTAATATTCTTATAAAGGTAGGGGTAAGGTCAATTTGGCACGGTGGAGGCCAATTGACCCTAATTGAGTTAGTTTGACCAATTTAGGGTTAAGGTTGACTTTAGCCAAGTTGGCCTCTTTGGTTGACCCCAATGGGTCCTTGGTGCTCCAAGGGGGCCTCTAATGGGTTAGGGATGCTATGGTGGGGTTGGAGGATCAAGGTGGGGTCCTAAAGTCCAACCCTAGGCTTGGTATCTGAAAATTGTTATTTGCAGACCACTTGGGTTTTCTCCTTCTCACCTATGTTCACAAGGTCTTGAGCTCTTCCTATGGTCTTGTCATGACCTAGTCATGACAAAACCAACTTAGGGGTCTAGAAGTTTAGGGGATGTTACAAATCCTAATACATAAAAATAAAAATTTCGTCCCCGAAATTCAGGTTAAGCCTGTGGGGTTCCTACTATAAGCAAGAATGTAACATCCCAGAAAAGTTAAAATTACCTGCTGTGAAGAGCTCCGGGTACTTTCGCTGCATCAGGTCCAGTGGCTCCCAAGTATGCTCTTCCTGTCCATGATTCCTCCATTGGACCTTGACCAGCGGAACCTTCTTACGCCGCAAGACTCGTAACTCCGTGTCGTCTATCCGAACCGGCTCCAGGTGAACCGACGGATCAATAGCTACTGGCCCCTCTGAAGTAGAAACCTGCTGCTCTGGCCGAAGTAGAGCCTTCCTAAGTGAGGAGACGTGGAAAATGTCGTGCAGTCCCTCCAACTCCGGCGGTAGCTCTAGTCTGTAAGCCAGGGGACCGATCCGCTCCAGGATCCTATAAGGTCCCATATACCTCGGACTGAGCTTCTTCCGCCCACGAACCCGCGAGACTCCATGCATCGGACGTATCTTCAAGAAAACCCGGTCTCCCATCTGGAACTCCACCATACGATAACGCGCATCGTAATACTTGGCCTGCCTGCTCTGGGCCTCCAGCATCCTATCTCAAATCAGCCTCACCTGAGCCTCCGTGTCCTCCACGAACTCTGAGCCAAGTGCCTTGGGATCCTCATCCTGAATCCAAGACAATGGTGTTATACATCTCCGTCCGTACAAAGCCTCATAAGGTGCCCTGCCTATACTAGCCTGATGACTGTTGTTGTATGAGAACTCGACTAATGGCAATAGTCTCTCCCATGGCTCCCCACGGTCCAGAATGCAAAGATGTAAAAGATCCTCTAGGGTTCGGTTGGTACGCTCTGTTTGCCCGTCTGTCTGAGGGTGAAATGCTATACTAAAAGTCAATCGGGTGCCCAGGTAGGCCTGCACTGCTCTCCACTCCCTCGACGTGAATCGTCCATCCCGATCCGACACGATCGTCCTCGGCACACCATGATATCGAACAAACTGCTCCACGAATCTTCGCACCAAAACACTGACCGACTCGTCCTTCCTGATCGGAATAAATCTGGCCACCTTCGTCAACCTGTCGACGATCACCCAAATCGAGTCATTTCCCGTACGAGATCGGGGAAGACCGTGTATAAAGTCCATAGCAATGTCGTCGAACTTCCACTCCGGCACCGGAAGTGGCTGCAACAATCCTGCTGGGTTCTGACACTCTGCCTTCACGAGTTGGCAAGACTCCCAGTGGGTCACAAAATATACGATGTCTCTCTTCATGCCTGGACAATACATGGTCCTCTTCAAATCTGCAGTCATCTTGGTAATGCCCTGGTGCACGGAATATCTACTGCAATGAGCCTCTGACAAAATATCCTCCCGAATCTGGCCTCTAAAACTCAACAGGCCGTCCTTCAGCGAATAATCTCCTGCTGAGCCTGCCTCCAAGGCTCTGAATATCGGCTCCAACTTGGCATCCTGCCTCTGCCCATCCCTGATGCGGTCTCGAATGTCGTAAGTGGCACCCATCGCTGCTAAGTACTCCTCGTACAGCTCCGGATCGTCCTCAGATACTAGAGAAATCTGCATGTCCTCGAACATCCGCACTAACTCCATGGCCATCAACTTAGGCTCTGCCCCTGACGCAGTAGCTCTCCTGCTAAGTGCGTCTACTACTACATTTGCCTTCCCTGGGTGGTAATGCATCGTGTACTGATAGTCTGATAAGAACTCCACCCATCGCCTCTGCCGTATATTCAGCTCCTTCTGCGTATCTACATACTTCAGATTCTTGTGATCTGAGAATATGTCGCAGTGGACACCATAAAGGTAGTGTCGCCAGATCTTGAGAGCGAATACGACTGCTCCCATCTCCAAGTCATGCACCGGGTAATTCCGCTTGTGATTCTTCAACTGGTGGGAGGCGTAAGCTATCACATGCCCGTTCTGCATCAGAACGGCACCCATCCCCTGATATGACGCATCCGTATACACCTGGAATCCTTCCCTCCCCGATGGCAGGGCAAGAATGGGGGCTGAAGTAAGCCGACCCTTCAGCTCCTGGAAGGCTGCCTCACACCGCGGTGTCCATGTAAAAGTAGCATCCTTCTTTATCAGGGATGTGAGCGGGAGGGATATCTGAGAAAACCCCTGAACGAACTTCCGGTAGTAGCTGGCAAGTCCCAAGAAACTCCTCACGTCGGTGGCCGTCTTCAGCGGCGGCCAATCCCGTACTGCCTGAATCTTTGCTGGATCCACTGCTAGGCCAGCTCCACTGATGATATGGCCTAGGAAGGCCACCTCCTTCAACCAAAACTGACACTTGCTGAACTTCGCATACAGACGATGCTCCCGAAGCTTCTCCAGGGTTAGTGCCAAATGTCGTGCATGCTCCTCCTCCGTCCTCGAGTAGATGAGGATGTCGTCGATGAACACAATGACGAAGATGTCGAGATAAGGCTCGAACACCCGGTTCATCAGGCTCATAAATGCTGATGTTGCATTTATGAGCCCGAACAGCATCACAGTGAACTCGTACAATCCGTATCGGCTACTGAAAGTCGTCTTCGGTATATCCTCCTCCTGGATCCTCAGCTGATAATACCCTGATCTCAAATCCAGCTTCGAGAAGCAGTGGGCTCCCTCTAGCTGGTCAAAAAGCTCGTCTATCCTTGGCAGAGGGTACGTGTTCCGCACCGTCAGCCTATTTAGAGCTCTGTAGTCGATGCACAATCTGAGCGTCCCATCCTTCCTCTTCACGAACAACACCGGAGCTCCCCAAGGTGAGGAACTCGGCCTAACGAACCCAGCTCCTGCAGCTGGCTCCGAAATTCTACCAACTCCTTCGGGGCCATCCGATAAGGGGCCCTAGATACCGGCTTAGCCCCTGGAACCAGCTGGATCTGGAAATCCTTCTCGCGGTGCGGTGGCAGTCCGGGAAGCTTCTCCGGAAAAACATCAGCAAAATCTCGTACGACCGGGATACTTGACACTGAGTCCTTGACTTCAGTCGCCTCGAAGAGCACCTGATATACCTCGTCTCCCTGCAGGTGGGCCTTGACGGCCTGAATAGATGATAAGAAGAGACGAGAGGTGGGTTGAGTACCTTCGAAAACTACTTCACCATCTTCGTGCTTAAGAACGATCCTCCTTGTTGGGCAGTCAATCCTTGCCTGGTTCCCGAACAACCAACTCATGCCCAGATCAGGTCGTAGTCTTTCATCTTCAACACAGTTGCCGGGGCCTCGAACAGTCTTCCTCCAATCTTTTTTGTAACGGTCCAGGCCCGCCAACACGGGACACAGCTGGCACCGGAAGGGTTCAGCCTAACCAGATGGTCTGCAGACCATGCACCCCAACCCCTCTCTGTCCCACCACAGGGCACAGTGGGTTGTTGGAGACCGCAGTCCCCCTTTGATGAGAATTGAGCCAGTTAAGCGGCAGCGCGTGGACTTCCCAGGAGGTCACCCATCCCAGAATTGTTCCAGCCCGAGCACGCTTAACTATATAGTTCTTTCACTTCTCAGCTCAATTGGTGATGAGAAGTGAAAGAACTATATAGTTAAGCGTGCTCGGGCTGGAACAATTCTGGGATGGGTGACCTCCTGGGAAGTCCACGCGCTGCCGCTTAACTGGCTCAATTCTCATCAAAGGGGGACTGCGGTCTCCAACAACCCACTGTTCCCTGTGGTGGGACAGAGAGGGGTTGGAGGATAGGACTTTTTGTAACGGTCCAGGCCTGCCAACACGGGACCTTGCTGGACCGCCAGCACCCTCCCAGCCCAGGCCCGCCAACACGGGACCCAGCTGGCACCGGAAGGGTTCAGCCTAACCAGATGGTCTGCAGACCATGCACCCCAACCCCTCTCTGTCCCACCACAGGGCATAGTGGGTTGTTGGAGACCGCAGTCCCCCTTTGATGAGAATTGAGCCAGTTAAGCGGCAGCGCGTGGACTTCCCAGGAGGTCACCCATCCCAGAATTGTTCCAGCCCGAGCACGCTTAACTATATAGTTCTTTCACTTCTCATCACCAATTGAGCTGCTCAATTGGTGATGAGAAGTGAAAGAACTATATAGTTAAGCGTGCTCGGGCTGGAACAATTCTGGGATGGGTGACCTCCTGGGAAGTCCACGCGCTGCCGCTTAACTGGCTCAATTCTCATCAAAGGGGGACTGCGGTCTCCAACAACCCACTGTGCCCTGTGGTGGGACAGAGAGGGGTTGGGGTGCATGGTCTGCAGACCATCTGGTTAGGCTGAACCCTTCCGGTGCCAGCTGGGTCCCGTGTTGGCGGGCCTGGGCTGGGAGGGTGCTGGCGGTCCAGCTGGGTCCCGTGTTGGCGGGCCTGGACCGTTACACCACCCCTAATGTCGGGGTGGTGGTACTCCTTCCCTGCAAGCATACAGTATAGGCATAGATTGACAAGGTGCGTTCAAGAACCACATGTATAAGCAATCAACACCAACGCGAGCATGCACGGCCACATATTTCGTGCTCTCAAGGCACTCTCACGGTGTACTCTCCGAGCTACACCTAACAACTCCTTAAACAAAGAGTTCGCATGAGCTTTGACCGTCAAGACTACCTTGCCTTATGGACTAATCCCAACATCATACGGTGCACCGAGGAGCTACCTCTTCACCGACTCAATATGGGGGCGGGTTTGGATCAGCTTTTCCCGTTCTCAAATCGTCGGCATCGATCGTCCGACGCGGGTACGACTTCACCTCAGCCCGAGCAATGAAAGGAGGTATCACACCTCAACAAAACAGCTCCTTGGGAGCTACCGTCGGCATTAGCCCTAACGCCGGGCGGTAGTGACAGATCATTGAATCCGCCCACAACTTTGGGTATTTCCTGGAGGTTAACTCCAGGACTCCTTGTAGTACACTACCGCACACAGAACCCGAAAATAGCGAATACAAATCACGGAGTCTTCTCTGGCATAATTAACACTATAACCATCACCAATCCAGACCAACCTATCCGGATGGGTTTCACACACAATGTCTATATCCGTACTACGATTCTGGATGCTATATGCAAGTTACCAAAGGGGATCGAAACGATCAACCCTCTAGAAAACTCCTTTTTCTCCACCAATCGGTGGGGGATTTTCCATGCAAACATGCCATAAAAAGGAGGACTTCACTTGTCCAAGTAGAAGATCGTTACCCTTGTCGTTTTCTTGTTCGCCATGAGAATCCAAGATTCCAATCGGATGGAAAGGACCGCACCGGGCTGCTCTCCGCGGATCTATAACCGGCTCGTGATTCGGAGCTTCAGAGCTCCGTCAATGGTGGAAGATGGCTCCTTCTTCCTCATTGGCTTCTTCTTTCTCAAGCTTGAAGAGAGAGATAAGACCTAAAGTAATTAATCTGGAAATATCTTCTCTAGTCAAGGCTTAAGGAATCCCGGAATAAATCCCAGCCATCAGATCTAAAAACATAAGGATTTGATGCCATGATTTCAAATCACGGATCTGTAATGCGCGCTACCGCCGAACTAGACTAGCGTTCGGCGAACTGGCTAGCGTTCGTCGAATGGGCTGGCGTTCGTCGAACGGGATGGCATTTGTCGAAATGGCAAGCGTTCGACGAACTGGCTAGCGTTCATCGAACGGGTTGGCGTTCGTCGAACGGACTGGCGTTCGTCGAATTGCTAGCGTTCGACGAACTGGCTAGCGTTCGACGAACTGGCTAGCGTTCGACGAACTGACTAGCGTTCGATGAACTGGCTAGCGTTCGTCAAACTCGCTAGCGCCAGGCGTTAGCTAGTAGCGCCGACGCTAGCTCCCAGCAGCACAAATCTGCTTCAACAGATTTGGGGTGTTACAACTCCACCCCCCCCCCCCCCCCCCCCCCCCCTTAACAGAATTTCGGCCCGAAATTCCGAAAACAGAAAGGTACAAAAAAAAGATTATACCTGAAAGGAAAAGCTCGGGGTACTCCGCAAGCATGGTTTGCTCTCTTTCCCAAGAGAGTTCCTCTTTTCCGCAGTTGTCCCAACGGACCTTTACCATTCGGATGGCTTTGTTCCGCAATTGTTTAACCTCGGTATCTTCGATGCGCATGGGCTTGACTTTCGTCTCTAGCCCAACATCAATCGGCACCTCGTCAACCGCAACAATATGTGTAGGCTCTTTCACAGCCTTTCTCAACACATAGATGTAGAATATGTCGTGCATACCGCTTAACTCGTCAGGTAGAGCAAGCCGATAGGCAGCCTCGCCAATGCGTTCTAAAATCTCAAACGGTCCTACGTACCTTGGACTCAGCTTTTTCAAGCGTCGGATCCTCAATACTCACTTGAACGATTTGATCTTTAGGTACACCCAATCACCGACGGCAAACTCGATGTTCCGGTGATGCGCATTGTAATACTTTGCCTGCCTATCTTGAGCAATGAGCAACCGCTTTCGTATTGCCCGAATTGACGTGTTCACTTCATCCACATCCTTGAGCTTCAACAACTTCGTATCGCCCGTTTCAGCTCAAGCTAACGGCTTACGACATTTCCTACAATAAAGGGCTTCAAACGGAGCCATTTTGATACTTGCTTGGTAGTTGTTGTTGTTGTAAGCAAACTCAACCATATAGAGATGATCCTCCCATCTCTTTCTGAAATCCAGGGTGCACATCCGGAGCATGTCTTCCATCGTCCTATTGGTCCTCTCGGTCTGTCCATCCATTTGCGGGTGGAAGGCCGTACTAAATTCAGCTTGGTACCTAATAGTTGGTGGATCAGTTTCCAATCATTTGATGTAAAATGCCCATCGCGATCGCTCACAATGCTACGGGGAACTCCGTGCAATCGTACGATACTATCAACATATAACTTTGCGAGCTTTTCAACAGAATCATCCTTCGGATTCGGAATAAAGTGTGATACCTTTGTTAAACTGTAACGACCGAGCTTTGGCGTTCGAGCGGGACCCAGTCCACGATCTGTCCTCAGCTGGCATCGCTACCGACCTGCAGCCCAAGCACCCCAACCCTTCTCCGCCCACTGGCGGGTTGTTGGTAGCCACAGCCTCCCTTTTGATGAGCTAAACTCGATAGTCAAGCAAGCACCACGGGGACTTCCCAGGAGGTCACCCATCCCAGTACTACTCCAACCCGAGCACGCTTAACTATGGAGTTCTTTCACTTCTCATCACCAATTGAGCTGCATAGTGAAAGAACTCCATAGTTAAGCGTGCTCGGGTTGGAGTAGTACTGGGATGGGTGACCTCCTGGGAAGTCCCCGTGGTGCATGCTTGACTATCGAGTTTAGCTCATCAAAAGGGAGGCTGTGGCCACCAACAACCCGCCAGTGGGCGGAGAAGGGTTGGGGTGCTTGGGCTGCAGCTCGGTAGCGATGCCAGCTGAGGACAGATCGTGGACTGGGTCCCGCTCGAACGCCAAAGCTGGGTCGTTACATAAAAAAGTGCACGATCTGTCCTCAGCTGGCATCGCTACCGAGCTGCAGCCCAAGCACCCCAACCCTTCTCCGCCCAATGGCGGGTTGTTGGTGGCCACAGCCTCCCTTTTTGATGAGCTAAACTCGATAGTCAAGCATGCACCACGGGGACTTCCCAGGAGGTCACCCATCCCAGTACTACTCCAACCCGAGCACGCTTAACTATGGAGTTCTTTCACTTCTCATCACCAATTGACCTGCAGGTCAATTGGTGATGAGAAGTGAAAGAACTCCATAGTTAAGCGTGCTCGGGTTGGAGTAGTACTGGGATGGGTGACCTCCTGGGAAGTCCCCGTGGTGCATGCTTGACTATCGAGTTTAGCTCATCAAAAAGGGAGGCTGTGGCCACCAACAACCCGCCATTGGGCGGAGAAGGGTTGGGGTGCTTGGGCTGCAGCTCGGTAGCGATGCCAGCTGAGGACAGATCGTGGACTGGGTCCCGCTCGAACGCCAAAGCTGGGTCGTTACATAAACGATCTACGATCACCCAGATGGCGTCGTTCCCATGCTGTGATCTCGGCAACCCGTGCATGAAATCCATCGAGATATCGTCAAGCTTCCACTACGAAATCGGTAGAGACTTTAGAAACCCACCAGGCCTTTGACATTCGGCCTTCACTAACGCGCAAGTATGACACTTTGCCACGTAGAGAGCAATGTCTTTCTTCAAACCTGGCCACCAGAAGAGTTTCTTCATATCCATATACATCTTCGTGCTACCCGGGTGAATCGAGTACTTTGTAAAGTGAGCCTCGTACATCAATTCTCCCCATAAATTGGCCACTTTTGGGATGCACAATCTCGCACCTTTCCATAGAAGGCCATCGTCGAAAGAGAACTTAGTGGTAGACCCATCCAAAGTCTCCGCCTTGTAACGTTTCATGCTTTCATCCAGCTCCAAAGCTTGGCGAACTCGATCGGCAAGGCCGTATTGAACCTCCGTCCAGTTCAAGCATGCAGTAGTAGACGTTCTCTTAACGACACAAGTGATATCCAGGGACTCCAGATCACGGATTAGATGCTCAACATGCATCAAAATCCAACTTGCCTGCGCGGGAGCCCGCCGGCTCAGCGCGTCTGCAACCACATTCCCCTTTCCGGGAGTGTAACGAATATCAAAGGTGTAGTCCCCCAGGAACTCCATCCACCTCCTTTGTCGCATATTCAGCTCCTTCTGATCCAACAGGTACTTGAGGCTTTTGTGGTCGGTAAAGATGTCGATCTTCACACCATATAAGTAGTGCCTCCATAACTTAAGAGCGAATACCACGGCCGCTAACTCCAAGTCATGGACCGGGAAGTTCCTCTCATGTATCTTCAATTGTCGGGAGCCATAAGCGATCACCTGACCAAACTGCACTAGAACGCAACCCAAGCTGCTCCCCGAGGCGTCGCTATATATTTCATAACCCTCTATTACACATGGCGAGCATAGAATGGGCATCGTGGTCAGATGGCTCTTCAGTTCCTCAAAAGCTCGTGTGCACTCAGGCGACCAAGGGAACTTCTGATCTTTCCTAGTCAGCTTAGTGAGAGGAAGTGCGATCCTCAAAAAGTTCTCCACGAAGCGCCTATAGTAACCGACAAGTCCTAAGAAGCTTCGGACTTTAGCCACGTTTTTCAGCACAGGCCACTCTTGGATTGACGCTATATTCGACGGATCGACTGTTATTCCTTCACCACTAACGACATGACCCAGGAATGTTACTGATGGTAGACAAAACTCACATTTGGAGAACTTGGCATATAGCTGACTCCTCCTTAAGGTGCTCAACACTGCGTGCAGATGTTCTGAATGCTCCTCCTCAGGCTGAGAGCATACCAAAATGTCATCGATGAAGACGATCACAAATCGGTCCATGTATTCTCGGAACGTTCTATTCATCAAGTCCATAAATACCGATGGTGCGTTGGAGAGACCGAATGGCATTACCGTGAACTCGTAGTGTCCAAACCTGGTACTGAACGCCGTCTTTGGAATATCATATTCCCTTATACGAAGCTGATAATAGCCGGACCTTAAGTCTAGCTTCGAGTATACCGTCGACCCAACCAGTTGGTCGAATAAGTCGTCGATTCTTGGAATCAAATAACGGTTCTTCTCGGTCAGCTTATTCAGCTCTCGATAGTCTATGCATAGACGCAAACTCCCATCCTTCTTTTTCACAAAGAGGACTGGTGCACTCCAAGGGGATGAACTTGGATGTATATAGCCTTACTCTAGCAGTTCCTGCAGCTGAACTTTCAACTCTGCCAACTCCTTTGGCGCAATCCGGTATGGTGAGCGGGCCACGGGTTTGGCACCTGGCACCAACTCGATACCGAAATCGATCTCTTGCTGGGCGGAGCCCCAGGGAGTTCGTTAGGAAACATGTCCACATACTCTGCCACTACTGGGACATCACTTATACTGGGCTTAGGCGTCGAGGCCTCCAACAACGTGAAGAATAATTCCCCGCCTTTTCTCACCGCCTTGACCACCTAGAGAGCAGACATCAGCGTCTTGCTCGCTCCTCGCATACCCGCAAATGTGGTCTCATCACCGGTGTTCTTTCCTAGAGTAACCTCCTTTCGATTGCAATCGATGCATGCTCGCTGCTTCGAGAGCCAGTCCATGCCAAAGATTACGTTAAACTCAGCTAGTGGTAGTAGTGACGCTTCCAAGTCGAAATCATGATTCCCAATCCGCACCTTTACACGACTCAAACTATCCTCGCTCATCCGAGATCCATTGGGCAGCACTACCTCCAGTCTATCCTTCACCAGGATAGACGGTACTCCGATTCGCAACACGAAATCCTTTGACAAGAAGGAGTGCGATGCTCCTGTATCGAAGAGAGCTCTCGCCGGATAGTTGAAGATTAGAACGAAGCCTAAAAGCACATCAATAAAGGTATAGTCGTACATGCAATATAAATCAAGCTAAGCTGTAAAAGCTAAAATGAACTTCATACCTGTGACGACGTCATTTTGTCGGATGGCTTCTTGCTGGCCAAACGAATAGACTCTCGGCTAGGTCGGAGTTTGCTGGGAAGCAGAAGACTCCACAGCTTTTCCTTTCTCCGCATAAGATGAACCTGTCGCACGAGCATAGTCCAGCGCTCGATTTCCTGCCTTCGGGGGACCACTTCGACACACCGCGGCTTTGTATCCCACTTTCCCGCAGGTGAAACATGTGATAGGACCCCGCACATTAGTTGCTCCCGAAACATTAGAAGGACCTGGTTCCGCGAACCTAGGCTTCCTCTTATTTTTCCTGAACTCAGGTTTTACTTGAGAGGTCGGCGCGAGAAATTCTGGCTTCTTGCTGAGGCCTTTTGCGCGTTGCACTCTCTGCATATCTAGCTCCAGTGATCTGGCAGTTTGCACCATAACTTGGAAACCAAAAGTCATAGGGCCTGCCAAAAGCAGCCTTAACTCATCTCGAAGGCCTTCATAGAATTTATTCGTCTTATCTTCCTCATCTTCTACCAAAGATCCCGCATAGCGACCCAGTCTCGTGAACTCATGCATGTAGTCGTCCACCGAATGGTCGCCTTGAGTTAGCAGAAATCTTCATTACAGTGTGAAGTATACATGGCGAGACATGATTTCGCCAGTACACAAACCAAAAGGAAAAAAAAGCTGAAGAAAGATAACCAGCGGTCTGAACTCTGAGACCGCCTGACTGCACGACCTGGGTGTTCGCCCGACTAGAAAAGGAGACCGCGTGAACAGATGTCGGCGACTTGAACAACACAAACTGAACCTCCGTGACCTTCCGAACTCCACTGATTCTCCCAAACTCCAGCAACCCGCACTGCAAGCCGCGAGACCGCCCGAACACCTTAGAAGAAGAGGTGACCGCTGCTGTCCGCACAATCCGCAGAAGCTGCAGAAGGAAAGTTCAATCAGCTAACCGTCCGGTCAAAAAAACGAGACCGCAAGAAATAGGCGCGAGCTCAGCTTACACTTGGTTCGATTATTTTGTTGCTACAGTGACTCCTATTTATAGGCGTGCGACCTGATCCAGTCACCACCCTATGAGATAGAGTCACCGCCCTGACCGTGCGACCAAGACCGGTCAACCCGCGCGGTCAGCATAAGATCGCTCTGCGCTTTGTGAGCTTGCCGACTTCAACCTGGACCAGGAGATCGCCACTCCTCCAAGAAGCCGCGCAACCATGACAACTCGCTCGGTCATGACGCCCACCACCTGTGTTCGCAACACGAGGCCTCCTCCAGAGACCGCGAACACAGCCAAGTCGACCAAGGCAAGAACCCACCAAGTCGACCAACACCAGTGTCCGCATACACCAGCAGATCGCCACAGACCAACTTATGCAAACACAAAAGAGGAGACCGCGCGACTAAGAAGACCTTAGTCTACGCGCACCCACAAGAACCCGGACAGCCACCAGACCAGAAGACCGCCCGAATAACAACCCTGTGCGGTCAACAACTTAACCCGCACAGTTCAGAAATAACTCGCCACGCGATCACACGAACCAGACTGCGCGGCCTCACCTTCCTGAATAACAGCTCGCCACACGGGTTCACCCCACAAGAGAGTAAGATGACGGTCACGCCGAGTAAGCTGCGGCTAGACGGAATAGGTCAGACCACAGGAGACCGCAAGACTGCGCGGTTAGCCAGACCGCGCAACCTCCTCCCAGACCGCCAACTTCCACTTCAACATTTTCAACACTGCTTGCTACTCTTCTCAACTTATGCAGGTTCAACGGTCTGCACAGCTTACTGGGAGGTCTCAGAAAAAGTAATGATTACGAAATTATCCCTCAACTTCTATAAATAGCTGGCCTCGAATCCATTTCATACTTTCTGAATGAGCCCAAAACACCGGTCTCAGTGAACTCTAAAAATGGTGTCCGCTCCAGTAACCATTGCTGAAATCTTCCTCGAAGCCGATCACAAACCCGACATACTTTCTAAAGATGAATATGTGAACTTCTTGGAGGAGCACATGATTCAAAATCAGATCGTCGTCAGGCTGCCTTCAGAGAAGGAAGGCTTGAACTTTGGAGCAGATAATTAGTTCGTCATCCCAACCGATCACTTTGTTTGCGGTCTAGCATTCCCTCTCCATTGGGAAGTCCTATAAGTGATGGAGTATTACGGAATAGTGCTCCCCCAGCTACCATCAAACTCGATCGGTCTCATGACCATCTTTATCAATTACCTTAGATCAGCATGAATTCACATTAAGACGCTGAAGAAGGGGAAGACGAAGGAGGAGTTCAAGGGGCTCCTTTACTTTTCCTGCAACAGGATCAAGGTGAACAACCTCCCCAACAAGATCCCCTTCTGGACGGAGAGGTTCTTGGTGTTCAAAGGTGACCTCGCCGGTCTCAAATCCACGCCATCTCGCCGAGCTGAAGGGGTCTTCCGCAAGCCCAAGAACATCTTAGAAGAGGAGGTCAAGCTTATGTCCTTCTGGGAGAGCAAGAGATTTGATCTGCTTCACTACCTGGTGATCTGGCCTGAGATCGCCGAGATCACCCCACAAGAGAGTAAGATGATTTCTCGCGATCTCCTGCGATCTCAACACTATTTCCTTTTGATTTCTTCTAACTCTTTTTCCTTTTCAGCGACCTTCGCAGTCCATTCTGTCGATCCAGTGGCACCAGCCAAGGAGGTGCTCACCCAAAGGGAGATGCGCAAAAAGAGATACCGGGAAAGAGAGGTCGCTGAGCCCGCCGAAGGATCATAGGCTGCCAGCAGGCCATTCCCTTTGACTGGCTTTGGCAAGAAGCTGAAGGATGTCAAGGGGAAACCTCTCCTCAAGTAGAAACCCAAAGGGCAAGAGTGTGGGGGTGTCCACAACCCTTCCCCTCTGGAGCGGGAAGTTGACGCGTCATGCCCACGCGGTCACTTACATGCTCTATGGAGAGAGCAATTCCAGGGAGGCATATGACATTTAGCCCGAAATACTTCCTGACCTCGCCGCGCAGGAGACCGTCAGGAGCACGGTCTTGAACCATCACATGGAGAGATCTCTCTGGATGGCCCTGAGAGGCATCGAAACCCTGCAAGAATAATTACATGTAAGAATGCTTTACCTGAGGTCTCCTGTTTCCTTTTCAGTGATCGTGCGTTCTGACTCATTTTTCTTTTGCAGGAAACAAGAAAAGAGGACTATAGCGTCCACAATCCCGAATTCTAGAAGGCCAAGATGAAGCATATGAAAAACATGTCGGACACGATTATCACGGAGCTTCGTCAGCGCGGCGGTCTCACCTCAGAGTTCAAAGAAGTTCAATTTGTCAATCCCTCCCCTGAGATGACAAAAATGATTTAGGAGGAGTCGATCACATCAACCGAGACTGCTGAGGAAGAAGGGGATGTTGAGATTGATGGGGATGCAGAAGGATAGAACGGGAGCCAATATATCGAAGGCGACGACATGAGCTCTATTGCGGTCTCGAGCTCTGGGTCAAAGATTCCACACAAAAGCTCGGAGTCTTCAGAAGAGACCGATTCTTTATCATCAGAAGAACGGTCTCCGAAGAGACCGAAGAGTGATTAAGAAACCAGAATTTTGTATAGCAATCTTTTCTTTGTTCTCTTTGAATTGTAACCGTCGGTTTTGAGACCACGCGAACTCTGTACTTTGAAAATAATGAAATGAAAAGTAAAATTTTTCATACCTGTTTGTCTTCTGTGAATGAATGTTCTTCTTATTATTTAATACACTTGTGTTGGTCTTACTGCTTGCGATCTCATTATAGTTTTTAATGAAGAAAAATCAATCGCATCAGATAGTAATTGGTCTCTGGATTTATAGCAGGAGAATGATCATCTTTAATATGCGCGATCTCATTTTCTGAAGGAAAGATCGACATCCGATCTCAATGCCTTACGTATTGTCGAACTAGAAATAGTAGTTGTATATGAGAAGATATCACATAATGACTTATATTAAGAGTATTCAACAACCAATAATGGTGGTCTCTCTTTCGTCAGACCGCCCTATAAGAAGATGAGAAATGGTAACTCTAATTATATTAGATCGTGAGATTGTTAGATTTAGATGAGATCGCTTGCAAATAGCGATCTCCAGCAATTGAGAACTTTCTGTAGAAATACGGAACCATAACAATTCATAAACAATGATCCTGAACACTGCAAATTAATTGAAAAAATTCTTGAGTAAGATATGAGTGGTGGTCTCCAATAATTCAGATCGCTCCTTCTGCGGATGATAAACCAGACCTTGAAAAACCTTTAAAGACGGATAACCAGTGATATCATCTTTCCTAGACCGCTACTTAATAGAAGAATAGAGGAGAGGTCTCATGAATGATTTCATTTAATCCAGATTCCTTGATACTTGAAAAACCTTGAACCCTTATCAGAGGCAGATGGCCAGCGGTTTCAGCTTTCTCAGACCGCTACTTAGAAAAATAGAGAAGAGACCTCAAGAATAATCTCATATACTCCATATTCCTTGAAAATAAGATAAGGCAAACATTTAACCTGCAGTCTCAATTTCTCCAAACCGTTCATTATAAGAATATACATTAGAAAAATCTTACAGTTGATGATCCTAGACATCTCAGATCAACTCTTAACTGAGAATGTACGGAGGAGAATTAGGCGGCGGTCTCAAATGCTCTAGACCGCCCCTTTATAGAACAGAACTAAAAATCCTAAACGGCGGTCTTAAATGCTTTAGGACGCCTCTTAACATCACATAATCAAGAAGCATAAGCGGCAGTCTCAGATGTTCCAGACCGCCCCTTTATAACATAACTAGAAGTCTCAAAAATTGGCGGTCTCAAAAACTCCAGACCGCTCATTCACAGTAAAAATATAGGCTTAAAGCCCTAGAGGTGTACAATTCGAAATGATCAAAAGGACATGTGTGGTCATGTTGTAGAAGCTACACCGACATTGCTTTCCTCAAGAGATCATTAAGATTGTAACACCCTAATAAGAAGACGAAAAGAGAGATACACAGCTCAAAATGATCAAAAGCGCAAGTGCGGTCATGTTGTAGAAGCTACACCGGCATTGCTTTCCTCAAAAGATCATTAAGATTTTCGCATCCTAAGAAGAAAATACCTCGACGGTCAGAGACATACAAACCAGAATGATCAAAAGGGCTGGTGCGGTCATGCTGTAGAAGCTACACCAACATTGCTTTCCTCAAGAGATCATTAAGATTGTAATACCCTAAGAAGAAGAGGAAAGAAGAGAGGTGAACAACTCTAAACGATCAAAAGGGCAGGTGTGGTCATGCTATAGAAGCTACACTGGCATTGCTTTCCTCAAGAGATCATTAAGATTGTAGCACCTAGCCACTAGAGGGCTCAGGTGACGGTCATAGATGCTCCTGACCACCCCTTGTCTATCCAGCACCAACGAGTATTCGAGGGTCATAGAGCAAGATGATCAGTAGGGCAGGTGTGGTCATGCTACAGGGGCTACACCATCATGGCTTTCCTCTAGGGATCACCAAGACTGTAATGATGTCCTGTAATGCATGATAGAGCTAGACATTCACATAGACCGCCCTTGATGTAGAGGTGTGTCAGATGTCAGGAAGGACCCGGTATCCTAAAGTTCCTCCGCACGAGCTTGGTGAGTTACTGCTGCACAGGTGTGATATCTCCTCGCTACCTGTGGTCATGGTAAATTTACATATTAATCTTCAGTCGAGGGGGCATCAAGTACGACCCGTCGATGTCTCGCTTGGTAAGATTTAATCCTTTGATAATCAATCTATCTCGATGCTTCCCTTTTAATATATGCAGTTCAAAAGGTTACAACAACATCACCATAATGATTGCAAGGAAAAGGAAAGAAAGAAATGAAAAATACAAGCTTTAAAGAAAAGAAATGTTTGAGGTCATCTCCACTCCAAATATGTGATATCACTTCTCCATCTTATGTTTGGAGATGATAAACACCATTCTTGAGCACTTCTTTGATAATGAACGGTCCTGCCCAATTCGGATTGAGTTTTCCAACTGAGCCAGATCTTGCTGCTGCATCCACCTTCTTGAGGACAAGATCACCAACAACAAATTCTTTGATTCTGACATTCTTATCAAAATACTTGGTCATTCTTCTATTTACTTCCTCTTGCCTAATTGTCTCTGCATCCCTCGGCTCTTCAATGAGTTCGAGGATGTATCTCAACTCCTCATCATTCCCTTCCATCCAGCTATCTTGATTTTGCTGAGATAATATTACCCTTGGACTTATTACTTCAAACTCAACCAGAATGAGAGCTTCTAAGCCATGAGATAACTTGAAAGGAGTCTCTCCAGTAGCTGAGGTTGGAGTTGTCCTCAGAGCACATAACACCGAAGGTAGTTGTTCTTCCCAATTGCCTCTGAGATTCTCCACTTTCTTCTTCAAGAGATTGATAATCAATTTGTTGGCAACTTCCACTTGCCCGTTACTTCTAGGATGATGCACATAAGCAAACTGCAACTCGGTATTGATTTGATCACAGAAATTTATGAGACTGGAGTTGTTGAATTGAGAACCATTATATGTGATAATTATCATAGGAATCCCATGTCTGCATACTATTTCTCCCCATATGAAGTTCTTCATAAATTGGGTAGTGGTTTTTGATAACGCTTTTGCTTCGATCCACTTGCTGAAATAATCAATCATGACCAGAACAAAATGATGTTGTCCACTAGCAAGAGGAAAATGCCCAATAAATCCATCCCCCAAACTGCAAATGGCCAAGGAGTTGATATCAACCCGAGCTGCTGTGCTGGTTGATGCTGAAGAGGGGCAAATTTCTGACATTGAACACACCTCTTTGAAAACTTCTCTGCATATTTCCTCATTTGGGGCTAGAAGTAACCTTGCCTTAGAATCCTCTTTTATAAAGTTCTAGCTTCTGAGTGACTGCAACATTCTCCAGAATGAAACTCTGGAAGAACAACTGGAATCTCATCCTCAAAAACACACCATGCCAACGTTGAGAGAAAAGTTTTCCTGTAGAGCACTCCTGCAATAAGATAATAATAGGCTACTTTTAATTTAAACTTTTTCCTATCTTTTACCATCGAGTGGAACTCCCTAGTTGAGAGGTAGAGAACGAAGGGATCCATCCAAGATGGATGTTGATCTATCTGCATAACATCTCCCTCCTCAATAGCCAGATGAAACAATTCTGAGGTGGTTCCTCCCGAAAGGAGGCCAAACTTGGCCAATTCATTTACTTTCGCGTTCTCTTCCCTTGGAATGTGCTGAATAGTGAAGCTCTTGAACTTGCCTATCTCGGTTTTCACTAGAGCTTGGTATTGCTTTAGAACGCGATCTCTAGTCTCAAAGGTTCTATTCACTTGAGATGTCATTACTAAAGAATCCATTTTGATTTGGACATCTTCAATTCCTAGCTCCCTTGCAAATCTGAGACCGGCGAGCAAGGCCTCATACTCGGCTTGGTTGTTCGTTGTTGGAAAACAGAACTTCAAAGCTTGATCCAATCTAACCTCATATGGGTTAATTAGTACAACTCTTGCTCCTGATGAGTTCCTCCCGGAGGCTCCATCAATGAAGATCGTCCAACCTAGAGGTGTTCCAACCTCTTTATGTGAGTTAGCTTCCTTTAAATTGATCAGAAAATCTGCTAGTACCAAGGCTTTGATTACTACTCTGGGAATGTAAGAGATATCAAATTCACTGAGTTCTATCGCCCATTTTGCCAATCTTCTTGAGTGTTCTGGCTTCTCTAACACACTCTTCAATGGAAGATCGGTGACAACCTGAATCGAATGAGCTTGGAAGTAAGGTCTTAGCCTTCGTGCTGAAGTCACGAGTATTAAGGCTATCTTCTCAAGGATCGAATATCGGGTCTCTGCAGTCTTCAAAATCTTGCTCATATAATAAACTGGAAACTGCCTCTTCTTTTCTTCCCTGATTAGCACAGAATTGATGGCATCGGCGCCAACTCCAAGATATAGAAAAAGATCTTCTCCTTCTCTTTGGCTTTGGAGCAAAGGAGTTGACATTAGCTGCTTCTTGAGCTGATTGAAAGCATCATCATACTCCTTTGTCCATTCAAACTTAGCTCCTCCACGGAGAGTTTTGAAGAAGGGAGCACTTTTATCTCCTGAGCGAGAGATAAAATGACTCAAGCCTGCCATCCTCCCACCTAATTACTGAACTTCCTTGGAGGACTTGGGAGGTGCCATTTCTAGGATGGCCTTCACCAAATCAGGATTCGGTTCCAACCCCTCCGGAGTGAGGAGATGACCGAGAAACTTCCCTTTGCTTGCACCAAAGACACATTTCAATGGGTTCAACCTCATATTGAAGGTCCGAAGAGTTGTAAGCATTTCGATGAGATCATTAAGGTGAGCTGATAAGGATTTGCTTTTAATTAGGAGGTCATCGACATAGACCTCTAAATTACTTCCTTTTTGGCTTTTAAAAATGGTGTCCATCAATTTTTGATAGGTTGTACCAGCATTATTTAGCCTGAAAGGCATTACGAGGTAGCAAAAGCACCCATCATTCGTGATGAACGAGGTATGAGGGATGTCAGGCTTATGCATTCTAATTTGATGATAGCTTGAGAATGCATCTAATAAGCTCATGCATGAATACCCTACCATAGAATCAACTAAAGAATCCATCTGAGGCAAGCGGTAACAATCTTTAGGACATGCTTTATTGAGCTTAGTGAAATCGACACACATACACCACTTCCCTCTGGCCTTTTTGACCATTACAACATTTGACACCCAATCTGGGTATTGAATCTCTTGAATGAATTTGGCCTTGAGGAGCTTTTCCACCTCCTCTCTGATGGGTTGAGCAAGGGTCACTTCCACTGCCCTCTTCTTTTGCTTGATTGGGATGAAGATTGGATCGATGTTGAGGTGATGGCAAGCGACATCCACATCAACTCCTGGCATGTCATCCGCCGACCAAGCGAAGACTTCCAGGTTCCTTAGGAGACAAGAGATGAGTTGGCTCTTGTCAAGGTAGGGCAACTTCGCATTTATTAAGAGCTTCTTGCTCCCATCCTCCTTGCTGATGGGGATGAGTTGAGTTTCTTGGGCAGGTTCCAAGCGAACTCCATCTCTTGCTTCATCTTCTTTGTTTTCTTCAGCATCTTCAGCAGAATTGGAGACATGGTGTGCTGGAGAGATCTCAGTTATCACTGGAGGAGATGATTCAGTCACATTGACCGTCTTTATATAACATTCCTGAGCTTTCTTTGGATCGCTCCTGATCCGGTACTGCTTTTCATTTATGGTAAACTTCACAGCCAGATGGAAAGTAGAGACCACCGCTTGATATTCGTTGAGGATCAACCTTCCAAAGATTGCATTGTAGCTGCTTGGAGCTTCAACGGCTATAAACTTGACGAGCTTGGTTATCCCTCCAAGAGTCACCGAGAGGGTGACATTCCCTTCAACCTCCTTCTCCCCAGAAAATCCATAGAGGGGCCCTTCGGCGGAAAGAAGAGTCTTTCTAGTCTTTAGGGCTTCAAAGGTGAAGTATCTAGTTGCCAACCTAAATTACCTAGAGGGGGGTGAATAGGTGATAACTACGTCTTTTGCGGAATTAAAAACTTGATAAAATAGAACGCACAGAAAGCAAATCACAAACACAGATAACACAAGGAATTTATAGTGGTTCCCCGTTCTTGGGTACTCCACTTGCCGGCCTCGCCAATCTAGCACCACAGCTAGACTTGACTACTTCACTATAACTCGGATCAAGAATGATCCTACAATCTCGGAGTCAACACTCCTACAACTCGGAGACAAATCTCCTACAAACTCAGAGAAAATCTCTCATACAACTCAGAGAAAAACCTCTCCTACAACTCAGAGACAAACCTCTCCTACAACTCGGAGAAAAACCTCTCCTACAACAAATGTAAATTGAGATTGATACAATACTTATCAATACAATAATAGATCTGAAAACCTTGAGAGATCTTCTTCCTTCTTGAAGCTTGAAAAGCTATGACTTGTTGTCGATGAGGAAGAATTGAAAATAACTCAGATCTGACCTTCCACGATTCGACTTGATCCAATAGATACAGTAGAGGATGGAGCAATGATCAATCGAACCTTTTCTTCCACTGGAGACAATTGATTCTGAACATTAGATCGATCTCCAGCAATGGCGACAGGAGGCGGCACTTTCTCGTTCTTACGGATTGAATAGAAATTAGGGTTATGATTATAATGATTGATTCATTTATTAATCCTTAAAAGAGAGCATTATATAGCCATAGACTTAACGACATGAATTAAGGTAGGATTAACCTTAAACGAAATCAGACGAGCCATCACATCAGACAGAAGAAATTAACGTCCCGGCAAACAGACTGAAAATCACTTAAAGAACGAAAATACAATTTCTCGAGAACAAAGAACTTATCGAGAAATAGCAGCTTCTACTCGAGAAAATACATAGAAGGATTTTCGGGAGATAGAGATAAACTTCTCGAGAGATAAAGGATTTCTCGAGAGATGGACGGACTTCTCGAGAACAATTGGCTTCTCAAGAAAAAGAACCTTCAGAAAAACTTAACTATGTAGACGAGAAAGACTTTCCGAGAGACAAACAGATTTCTCGAGAACTAATTTTAATTTCTCGAGAAATAGGTACTTGTCGAGAAAGCTTTAGAAACTTGGAATAAATGGCTGAGAGGAATTTCTCGAGAGCTTACAAGGACTTCTCAAGACATCATTTGGATTTCTCGAGAAGTAGTCTGATTTCTCGAAAAATTAACTTAGAGAAAATTTTATTCCTCCTCTTAGACACCAGCTGCACCTCCAAACCATGGGCTTCAATAGTCTTGAAAATGAAGTGTATCTCAATAGAGAGATCACACATGAGTCAACGCCATGTTCAACACAATGAGGAATTACATTGTATGAAACTGTGCTTATTGACCCACTGTGACCTGACATTGGTCTACACTTAGCAATGTGAACCTGCAAGAACAATACTAGAGAGACATATCAAATACACTAGCAATTCAATCTTGGTTCAAGGATGACTTCCCACAAATCAAGGTTATTGTGGATACAATACCCAACAATCTCCCCCTATTTGTAGAAGTCAAAATCTTATTCACCAAGATGAATTGCATCAATATAAAACACAAACAAAACACACCATAGAGGAAACGATATGAAAGCAGAGAGAGCATCAAAATCAATGACTATATATATATATATATATATATAAGATTGTCTTCATCAAAATCAACAACTATATATATATTTAAGATTGTCTTCATGAATTAATGTTCACACAATCAGATTGAGAAAAAGGTTTGATGGGTCTCATAATCTTGTCTTCAGGCATTGTTTCTTTTCTTCTGTTCTTGTCTTGCAAAAATAAGCATATAGCTTAAGATGGTATTTTGGAGGAGGGGCTGAAGCTTCAGGATTTCTATAATCATAAGTCTTGAAGTGTATTCTTCTTTTTGTCATGCTTGTCTCATACTTTTTCCATTCAGTTGTGCTGAGATAGTCTGAAACCTTCATACCACCTTCATCCACTAGCTTGAATGAGTCAAGAATAATTATCTTAGAAACAAGACTCCACACCTCTGGAACATCTTCAGTAACAACTGCCTTTCCAGAGCTTGACCCAGGGACAGACCTACTAGCAGATGGCCCTTCACCATACTTCCTTTTTCTTGAACCAGGCACCTTAGACTGAATTTCAGATTGTTCTGCAGGTCAAACCTGGGTATAGTCAGCAGGAGCTTCATATTCAGGTTGCCCTTCAGGTCTATGTGAAAATTGAAGTTGAATGGCAAACTCAGGAAAAATTTCATTATGAATCCACACAGCAGTCTTTGTAGTCTGAGCATTGATATATGCAATCTGCCTTTGGACACCAGAAGAAAATTGTTCATGCTGATTTCCCAAACTTCTTTGAAGTTTAGACAATGAATGATCCAAAAGCTCTGTCATCTTATCCTCCCCCTTTCTGACTTCTATAGTAAGGGTTTGGATTACAGATTCTTTGAACAAACCAATCTCATCAATGATTTTGAAAGTATTTTCTTCAACTTTAGATTCTAAAGATTCTTGAATCTTCCTCACTTGAAGAGTTTCTGCCAATACCCTTGCTACACCCTCAATTGTATGGTCTATAGCTTGTCCACCTTGAATTACAAGCTCTTTGATATTGTCTGTATTGACTTTAATTTTAGCTAGGCTTCTACTCATTTCTTTTTCAACAACTGAGATTCTAGTATGAACTTCCTGAATTGAATTTTCAAACTTTGCACTCTGCTTCTTGAGCAACCTTGTGTCCTTCCTCGCAGAACTCTTTCTCCCCCTCAAAATGTGTTGGGTGAGGAGATAATCCATGAACTGACACATCATCAGCTTCATTGGTAAAGCCAAAATCTGCACCAGATCCTGCCATTTGACCACTAGAACTGTGCTCTGCCATATCATCCTTTTGAATATCACTGACTATATCTGCAATTGTGGTAGCTACAGAATCTGCCTGAACATTCTCAAAATCAACATCTGGAGGAGGAGGAGGAGATGGAACAACATCATCTTGTGTGAGAGGGAGAGTATCCTCCTCTTGAGCATTCAGAACATCTTGAGCATCAGGAACAACTAGATCAGTTGAAGCTTGAGCTGAGATAGGAGGTTGAGCTGGTTCTGCAGATTGAAGAGGTTCTTGAGGAACTGACAACTGTGGTAGAACTGGAGCTTGATGTTGAACTGGTGGCTGAGCTGGAATTGAAGTAGCACCTAGAGAAGGAGTATCAGAAGGAGGAGCTGGAGCTGGAGCTGATGTCCCACCTGGAGCTGGAGTCACAATATGATCCTCAGAAGTGATAGAGGGAAGAGGCCCCCCCTGGGAATTTGCACCTGCTTTTACTGGCTTTGTTATCCTGATGTCCCACCTCTGAATCGTGGAGACATTTAGCTTCTTCAGATGATGAATAACCACACCCTTGGACATGTCAAACATTGTAGGGTTAAACTGATTCAAATATAAAGTACGTGTCCTTGCATAGTTTGGAGCAAGTAGACTCGCTTTAATTTTAGAAAGAAGAAGGGTGGCCCAGTCACATTTCTTCCTAGTCACCACTGCAATCATCAGACAGAAGACATCTTTAGAGACATATCCTAAACTTCTTGTTTTGCAGAGAAGGACCTTAGAAACAATGTCTACCAGCAGCTTTCCAGCATCATTCATCCTCTGTCTTCTAACAGATGTATCAGCCTTATCTAAACCACAAAATGTCATAGTTCTGACCCAATCAAGATCATCAAGATCATCTTCAGATTCTATAACTGGTAGTCTCAGATATTTGGTTAGAGATTTGGTTGAAATCTTGATCTTCAAATTGTCCACAAAGGATATTAATATTCTTCCTTCCTTTACCACTTTCACATTGATATAGAACTCTTCAACTTCTCTGAATAGAATTAGACATGGGTGTTCCAAAATGAAAGACAACCCGACTGCGTCTAGGAGATAGAATAAGTTTTGAAAATCGTCAGAGACATTGCTCAAACCTAACCTTTCAAGCTCACAGCCGACGCCAATCTTAGCTCTTGAACACGGAGCCATCGAATCGAATCGTAGATCTTGTGCTGACAGGGAGAAATCATGAGAAGAGTCGAATGTCGTGAGAAGAAGATGAACAGTCGAATGGCTTTCGAGAAGAAAGGGAAGGGGTTTGCGTGAACATCAATTCATTCGAGATTTTTTATTTATAGTTTTGATTTGATTTGACATTTAAATAAATTTTATTTAACATTTAAATAACAGCTGCGTACCTGCCCTTTCGTATTCCCGAAAATAAGAATTTCTGAAATTCGAAAATAAATGCCATTTCTTGAGAGATGAATTCCAATTCGTCGAACGGAGCACGACGAAATCACAAGAATTTGTCGAACGGTGATCGACGAAAGCTGAACTCAGAATTTTAGTATAACTATCCATCGAATGGCGCTCGATGAAACCACTTCAATTCTTCGAACGGCGATCGACGAAAACTGAACTCAGAATTTCAGTATAACTATCCATCGAACGGCGCTCGACGAAACCACTTCAATTCTTTGAACGGTGATCGACAAAAACTGAACTCAGAATTTCAGTATAACTATCCATCGAATGGCGCTCGGCGAAACCACTTCAATTCTTCGAACGGCGATCGACGAAAGCTAAACTCAGAATTTCAGACCTTTGTTTCCATTAGAGTTTGAACATATGAAGATCTACCTTCCTTCTTATCTTCTTCCAGCCTTGAATATTACTCCATGTTGAGCATTCCAAGCTCTGTCTTGAAGAATGAGAACTTGGTCTCATCCAGCAGCTTCGTGAAAATATCTGCAACTTGCTTATCCGCCGGGATATAACATAGATTGATGTCCCCATTCTCCACATGCTCCCGGATGAAATGATATCTTAATTCGATATGCTTTGTCCGGATTTGCGAGACTGGATTATTTGCGATGGCTATTGCACTGGAGGAGTCGCAAAACATTGGAATGTCCTTGATCTTCATATTGTAGTCTTGAAGCTGATTTCTTATACAGAGAAGTTGTGCGCAACAACTACCTGTAGAAATGTATTCTGACTCGGCGGTTGAAATTGCAACATAATTCTGCTTCTTGCTACTCCAGGATATAAGTCTTCTTCCGAGAAATTGGCATGTCCCGAAGTGCTTTTCCCGTCATCTTTACTACCTGCAAAGTCTGCATATGAAAAACCTATTAGCTCGCTATCATTACTTCTTGGGTACCATAAGCCAAGATTTGGTGTACCCTTAAGATATCTCAAAATTCTCTTTGCAGCAGTATAGTGAGATTCCTTAGAGTTCACCTGATATCTAGCACATACACATGTAGAGAACATTATATCAGGTCTACTAGCAGTAAGGTAGAGCAGAGAGCCAATTAGGCTTCTGTACTTGGTTTCATCGAAAGATTTCCCTTTCTCATCCTTGTCCAGAAACATAGCTGAGCTCATTGGAGTCCTCATAGTGGTTGCACTCTCCATTACAAATTTCTTAACCAACTCCTTGGTGAACTTCGTCTGTGAGATGAAAATTCTATCTTCAGATTGCTTCACCTGAAGTCCTAAGAAATATTTCAGCTCACCCATGCTGCTCACTTCAAATTTCCCTTGCATAAGTTTGGAAAACTTTTTGCAGAGGTTATCATCCGTAGAGCCAAAAAAATGTCATCGACATAGATTTGCACTAGCAAAATCTTGCCTTTTACTTCCCTAAGAAATAAAGTCTTATCTATCTTTCCTCTTATGAACTTGTTCTCAAGAAGAAAGTTAGACATCGTCTCATACCAAGCTCGAGGAGCTTGTTTCAAACCACATAAAGCTTTTTGTAATTAATAAACATAAGCAGGATTAACAAAACCTGGGGGGTTGTTCCACGTATACTTCTTCTTTAATGTTACCGTTGGGAAAAGCTGACTTGACGTCCATTTGGTATACGGTGAATCCCTTGAATGCAGAATAAGCAAGGAACAGCCTAATAGCTTCGAGCCTTGCCACAGGAGCATAAGTCTGATCGAAATCGATTCCTTCCTCCTGTCTGTATCCTTTCGCTACAAGTCTGGCTTTGTTCTTTATTATCGTTCCTTCTTCATCCAACTTGTTTCTGTAGACCCACTTTGTTCCAATGATATTTTTATCCTTGGGTTTTGGAACTAGAATCCACACTTTGCATCGCTTGAACTGATTTAGTTCTTCTTCCATAGCAACTATCCAAGAGGGGTCTTCATTTGCTTCTTGGAACTTCTTTGGTTCAACCTGTGAGAGGAAACTTAAATGCATATTTTCATTAATAGTACCTCTTCTGGTTCTTATGCCGCCATGAGGGTCTCCTATGATCTGATCAATTGGATGATCCCTCGGGTGTCTGAATTCAAGATTCCTTGCATTATTTGGAACACCGGGAGCTATTTCTTCTACTGGAGTGTCTTCCTCCACTTGCACTAACTCTTCATCAGGATGATCTTCCTCTTCATTTGAGGTTGGGGGATGGATCTTGATGAAGTTTTGAGCATCTTCTTTCAATGGCTTATCCAAGCATAAGCCTTGCAGTCTTGAACCTGCATCTTCAACAGAAGCACTAGATGAACTGCTATGTAGCAAGCTCATCTCATCAAATACAACATTAATAGATTCTTCTACAACTAGAGTTTTCTTATTAAAAACTCTATAAGCTTTGTGATGGCTACTATAGCCTACAAAAATACCTTCAAAGCTCTTTTCACTAAACTTGGTTTTGTAATGCTTCCCATTGTTAAGAACAAAGCATTTACTGCCAAAGATTCTAAAATAAGAGATGGTGGGTCTCTTGCCTTTTAGTAGTTCATAGGGAGTCTTTTCATGGTTTTTATTTATGAGTGTTATGTTTTGCACGTGGCATGCAGTGTTGACGGCTTCAGCCCAGAAGTATTCCGGAAGTGAAGAGTCGCTCAACATTATTCTGCAAGCCTGAATGAGTGTTATGTTCCTTCTCTCAGCTACCCCATTTTGTTGTGGAGTTCGAGGTGAGGAAAACTCATGAAAGATACCAAGTCTTTCACAGAAATCTGTCATGGCTCCAGATTTAAATTCTGTTCCATGGTCACTTTTGATTTTGACCACCGAACAATCTATTTCGTTCTGAATTTGCTTGACAAATTTAGTGAAAATATCAAAGGTAACTGACTTGTGTTTTAGAAAGAATACCCATGCAAAACGTGAGTAATCATCTACAATAACCAATGTGTAAGACTTTCCTCCTAAACTTCTAATTTGCAAAGGACCAAACAGGTCCATATGAAGTAGGTATAAACACTTGGTAGAGTCTTTGCCAATAATGCTCTTAAAGGTAGCTCTTGTTTGCTTGCCTTTTACACATGCATGACAAGGTCTATCATTAATGCACTTAACATTTGGCGCATCACGCACTAAGTTTTGAGAAAACAATTTATTTATAGTTTTGAAATTAATATGTGCTAATCTCTTGTGTCATTGGTCGACAAGGGATGCACTATCTTTTGCTAAAAAGCACACTGGTGTAGAAGATGTTAAACAAAGAAAGTTCAAGCAAAAAATATTTCTACAGCAAGTGCCTGATAAAATTGTTTCTGAATTTTCGGCCGACCTTATCAAACACTTATCTTTATGAAAATCGACTATGTATCCTTTATCACAGAGTTGACTTATGCTTATCAGATTGTGTTCTAATCCTTCCACATAAGCTACATCTGAAAAGGAGACATTTCCATTAGTAATCATACAGTAGCCTTTTGTTATTCCTCTGTCGGATCCGCCAAAAATAACTTTTGGACCGTTCACAACTGGAATAAAATTCTATAAGAGGCTTCTAGTTCCGGTCATATGCCGAGAACAACCATTGTCCAAATACCAGATAGGATTTATGTTGGCCTTTGGACATACCTGCAAAAACAAATTATTTTGCCTTAGGAGCCCAAACAAATTTGGGTCCTTGGTCCCCTGTTAGTTTAGCACCACGTTGAATGTTAACATTGTGAGTGGTCCATCTTGCAACGTTCACTTGTGGTCTATTATTACGAATTGTATTAAACCAGAAATCTACGACAAAGTGACCTATTTTGCCGCAGCACCAACAGTCAAACCTATTGTACCTTCTCTTAGTATTCTCCTGCTTCACTTTTTGAACGTTAGTTTTAGCAAGGGAAATTCTTTTAGAAGAGGATGCTTCATGAGTACAGCACACACATGGTTGAATTGTCTCCTTAGGCTTAGGTGCAACAACCTTCACTATTGGTGCTCTCTTAGCACTCGGACCATGAGCATAAGGACCAAAATATCTCAGATTTAGCTCACTTCCACCAAAGTTTTGGGGACGAGTTCACCCCATATAGTCATTGACAGGCGCAAAATTAATTGGTCGTGTCAAGTGACCATAAGTGCTCTCCATATCATAGACATTTGTTGGAAAGATAACTTTCTTAAATGCCACTTGATCTTGATGGGCTTTCCCTTTCTCTTCGGTGGTAGATTTCTTTGCATTCTTATCTTTCTTCTTGGCATGGGTGCCCTTAGAAGAATTACTAGGACCGGCCACATGACCTAATCCACTGCTACCTGCTTTAGCAGAGAATCTACCAATGATTGGTAGAACAGTTTTCGATTAAGAAAATATTTCAACTAACTTTTTCTCAGCAGCAAGCTGTTCTTCCAGTACTTTGATGGAATTCCCTCTCAGGGCAAGGAGCTCATCCGAGCTTTTGACCTTGTCTGTCAAGACTTGGATTTCCTCTCTGAGATAAATAAGTTATTCAACTTCTTTTCTCATATTAGATTCCACTTCCTTGAGTGACATGATCTCCTTGGCCTGGGTTTTGACAATCTTTCGACATATATCAAAGCTTTTGAGCATTTCAGTATATTGGGTCATGAGTTCTGAGTCATCATCTGAGGGGTAATCCTTTTGCTCAGCTGAGGCATAATCTGAATCAGATAATAAGGTGTGAGCATTTACCTTCCCAGTATACTGAGGTTCTTCTTCGTCATCAGTCATTGTCATTAGCCCAAAGTAGGCTTCTTCTTCATCACTAGATTCGTTTGAGTCACTATCACTGGGAGTTTTGGACTTCTTGCCGATGAAGCTTTTCTCATTTTTCTTTTTCCCATGGGTGGATTTCTTTTCATCTTTTCTTCCACCCTCTCTCTTCTTGTAAGGGCATTCAGCGATCATATGCCCTGGCTTATTACAGCAATAACAAATAATGTCAGAAGAAACGTGTTTATTCGATTTAGATTTGTACCTTTAATTGTTACTTGAGCCCTTTTTATGATGATCACCATCACGACGAGAATGTCTTTAATCCGAGGAGGAGGGCTTGTTCTTCATATGCCTTCTCTTGTTTAGCAGTTTCTTGAACTGATGGGAAATTAAAGAGAACTCTTCATCAGACAGTTTAGAGCAGGAGGATCTAGCTTCTGATTCTTCTTCATTATCAGTTTCTTTTTCCTGATCGGAGACACGGCTCTGCTTTTCCTGGAGCTTTCTGCCTTCAGAGCCAAGGTCCTTTCCTTGCCTGAGGCCCGATTCATTTCTTCTTCAGATCTGCGGATATTCATCTGCAGTTCATGAGATAGAAGATTCCCGAATAGATTCTGTGGGTCGAGGTTTGGTAGCTTTCCAAACTCCCGGATGGCAACGATCTTGCTATCTGATGAGTACAGTTTATATAGGGATTTTTGGACTCATCTGGGCAAGTTTTCACGCATATGCACTGCACTTATCGCTCGTAAATGCTTCTCTGTGATTACACTGTGTGTTTCAGAGCTTAGTGCATTCCTTAACCTATTGTGGTGTGATTTCTTGTTGTCCAGGGGTCCTGGATATTTTCATGCAGGTTCAAGGGTCGTGCGATGCTTGGAGTTTGACTTGGGGAAATTTCTGCCTAAAAAGCCACTGATCGTGCGTTTTCCTTCGCGCACGACCACTGGTCATGCGTTAATTCCCCTTACTAAACAGAGAACTTCGCACGATCACTGACCTTCTTCGTGCACGACCAGTGGTCGTGCGCCACTGACCGTGCGCTATTTTTGCAGTTCAGGACTATGCTACAGGTTCTTCACGCACGATCAGAGGCATTTCTTCGCGCACGACCACTGGTCGTGCGCCTGACCGTGCGCACTGTTAATTTCCGCTCCGCCTATAAATAGATGTGCGTGATTTTAGGTCGAGGGATCAATTTTTGCTCCGCCCATCTCCGCCGTTTCCGCCATTTCCGCCATTTCCGTAGGTATTCCGCCCCTTTTGGCCTCCTCCATCATCCTCAAGCTCCAAGGAGAGAGATTTAGCCCTACATCCACCAATATCCAAGGAGAAGGAAGCTTGGTTGTGCGGATGGATCGTGACACGAAGAAGATGGGCCATTAGAAGGTAGTGACAGCCTTCTCTACCCCAGACACAGTTGAGGACCGAACTATTAAAATTTTGATTTGAATCGTTTAGGAGTAAGCAGGAGTTGCATCAACTGAGTTATAGCCAAACAACCACAATGCCATACAGCAACACAAAAGACTTTATTGAATCACAAACTTGATTTACAGTGCGAGGTATACATGGCGAGACATGAATCATAAGAATCACAAAGGAGAGAAGAACAAAACACCTAAAAGCAAAACTGACGGTTTGACAAGCAGAGACCGCACAAACCGCTCGACTCCAGAGATCGCCCGGCTTGACCTGAGACCACGCGAACAGAAAATAGACAAGCCGCCTGCACTGCAAGATCGCCACCTCAGACTGCACAAACTGGAGCTTATTGAATTGAATGAAGAACAGATGTCTCCAGACCACAACTCAGATCGCCTAACCGCTGAAGGTCGCCTGATCGCTGAGCTCGATGCGAACAGCACAAGAACACCATAAACCAGTTCGCAGACAGACCGCTGCCGAACTGTTTATTCAAGCCGCTGGGAATCACCAAGGAAGGAGACTGCAACCTGCTGACCGCAAACCTGCGAACACAACAAACAGTCAACTCGCTTCCGAGACCGCCCGACCTCAAATTTGAGACCGCACGAATTAACCCAGGCTCTAGTTCTTACAGTTCTCATTATAAATGACAGGCCATGCCACCCTATTTATAGGCGGGTAGACGGATGTCGTCACCGCATAGGAGAGATACAATCACCACCCGTCAGATCGCCAGCGGTCTCACAAAGTAGACCGCGCTATCAGGCCACTTGGACAACCTTCCGTCCAAGACCGCTGATCAGCAGGCAGATCGCGCACAAGCCGCGCGGACACAAGACCCTCCTTCCTTAGATCTCCAAGAGCAAGCCAAGGACAACTGGCCGACTTCAGACAAGTCGCCAGATCGACCTGCATAACTCGCCCGGACACAGCAGTTACACAGAACAGACCGCCCGGTCTTGCAACAAAGAAGACAGGCCAACCAAGCTGAACAACTCGGGAATAGACCGCAGCAAACAAGAACAGATCGGCCAACCAGCAGACCGCCATAACAGACCGGCAGAGCCAGACCGGCAGATCACTAACACAGACCGCGCGGTCTCTGCGGTTACCCAAATTCAGACCGCCCGGTCACCTCCACTTCACTTCAACAAATTCAACACTCCCCCTTGAAGTGGGAAGTGGAAACTAGCCCCAGTAAACTACGCAACCGAGTAAATGGTCGTTTTGCCAGCGGCTTTGTGAAGATGTCTGCAACATTGTCCGCACTCCGAACATGCTCGACCATAAGAGATCCTCCCAACACCTTTTCACGAATGAAATGGTGTTCAATCTCAATATACTTGGTCCTCGCGTGATAGACTAGATTATTAACTAGCTTGAGAGCACTCTCATTGTCCCCGCGTAGCATAGTGGGACCTCGAACCTCCTCATGAACATCCTCTACCAACCTCCTGAGCCAAACAGTTTCCTGAGCTGCCAAGGCCAAAGCCTTGTATTCCACTTCTGTGGTAGATACAGACACCGAGTACTGCTTTTTGCTGCACCAAGAAATAGCTGTGGGGCCCGTCATAAAGACAAAATCAGACGTTGATCTCCGATCATCCACGTCTCCCCCGTAATCAGCATCCATGTATCCAAGCAACTCCAAGCTTGACCCTCTCCTATATAGGAGACCCAAATCAGAGGTCGACTTCACATATTTCAAAATTCCTTTTGCCGCTAGAAGATGAGGCTTCCGTGGCTACGTCATGTACCGACTCACTTTGCCAACTGCATAAGCAATATCAGGCCTCATGATGGTCAAGTAGATCAAGCTCCCAACCAGAGCTCGGAACACCAACGGATCAGATAGAACTCTCCCTTCATCCTTCCGAAGTTTATGATGATGTTCCAGAGGTATAGAGCTGCTCTTCCCTTCCTCCATGCCAAATTGTTGAACGATCCGCTCCGCATATCCGGCCTGAGAAACGAGCACTCCGCTATCCCGCCTCTGCACCTCGAGTCCAAGGAAATGGTGAAGCTCACCCAGATCCTTCATCTCAAATCTGATGGCAAGCTCGGCTCTCAGCCTTGCTACTGCCTCCTTCGAGTTCCCGGTGACAATCATTTCATCCACATATAGCAAGACAATAACCCGAAGCACCCCCTCCTTCTTGACGAACAGGCTAGAATCAGAGTCTGAAGCAAAGAACTCGTGGAATGGAAGATACTCTGCGATCTTTCCATACCACGCCCGAGGCGCTTGCTTCAAACCATACAAGGCTTTCTTCAGTTTGCAGACGTAGTCCGGACACTCCTCCGAGATGAAGCCCAGCGGTTGGATCATAAAGATATCCTTGTCGATCTCGCCATATAAGAAGGCATTCTTAACGTCGAGCTGCCAAATCTCCCATCCACCTGAAGCTGCCAAGGCAATAACAAATCGGACCGAAGTCATCTTTGCCACTGGACTAAACGTCTCATCATAATCTTCACCATACTGCTGTGAGAACCCGCGAGCTACAAGGCGAACCTTGTATCGCTCGATCATACCGTCAGCCTTCTTCTTGAGTTTATAGAACCACTTGCATGTCATAGGGGTAATGCCTTTGGGCCTGGGTACTAGAGACCAAGTCTCATTCTTCTTGAGAGCATCCATCTCCTCTTGCATAGCAATGTCCCACTGCTTCACGCCTTTGGCCTTCTCAAAGCTCGACGGCTCCCTCTCATCCAAGGGACCAGCAAAGAAACATGAGATGAAGCTCACCATGTTTCCTCCTGTGTATCGATCTGGTGGTTTAATAGTCCTCTTCGACCTCCTAAGAGGTTGCACCTGACTAGCCACCTCCTCAGCTGCTTCTTCTGTGCTAGCTCCTCTTCCAGATGAACTTGGAGCATCGCTCCCCCTGCTTCCAGAACCTGAAGCTTCCATCTATGAGCTTGACACAACAGGAGCTCCTGGTGAAACAGGCAACTCCACTTGAAGATTTTCTGCAGCCTTCCCTTCTTCATCAACCCTGCTCTCCAGTAGTTCAACTCATGAACTCCCCTTGTAGGAAGTCACCTCATCGAACACCACATCCCGAGATACAAAAGATCTTCGAGTCTCAGGATCTATGCATCTCCATCCCTTCTTCTGCTCATCATATCCAACAAAGACTAGCTTCCTTGCTTTCGCATCTAGCTTTGTCCGAAGAGCTTCAGGAATATGCACATAATAGGTTGACCCAAACACCCGAAGGTGTGCAACACTTGGTTTCTCCTTGAACATCAGTTCGTGAGGGGTCTTCATGTTGATAGGACTTAGAGGCATCATGTTGATGACGTATGCCACACAAGACATTCCCTCCGCCCAGAAGGACTTTGGGATACTCTTGGCATGAAGCCAGCATTTGTAAGTTTCCGTCAGATGATGGATCTTCCATTCTGCAACGCCATTTTGCTGTGGAGTATGGGCACAAGTGAGCTCTCTCTGAACGCCGTGTTTCCTGCAAAAACTTGAGAACTCACCAGAGGTGAACTCCCCACCATTGTCAGTTCTCAATTTTTCACCCACAGGCCTAACCGACCTTCAACCAGCTCCTTGAACTCCATGAACCTCGCAAAAGCTTCCGACTTCTCGTTCAAAAAATACACCCAGACATATCTGGTGTAATCGTCAATCAACACCAACATATATATGTTGCCTCCAAGGCTTGGGGTGGCAGTCGGTCCCATCAAATCACCGTGAAAGCACTCCAACGGCTATTACAAGAGAATCAGTTTTGACTTGAACATCTTCAATTCCCAGCTCTCTTGCAAATCTGAGGTCGGCGAGTAAAGTTTCATATTTTGCTTGGTTGTTTCTTGTCGGAAAATAGAACTCCACCTCTTGATCTAACCTAACCCCATTTGGGTTAATTAGAATAACTCCTGCCCCAGAAGAATTTCTTCCCGAAGCTCCATCAACAAAAATCGTCCAGGCGAGGGGCGATCCAACCTCCTATTCTGAGCTAGCTTCTTTTGCATCGATCATGTAGTGAGATTCTTTAGGGTTCACTTGGTACCTAGCACACACACATGTTGAGAACACAATGTCTAGCCTGCTAGCAGTTAGGTAGAGCAATGAGCCAATGATGCCTCTGTACAAGGTTTCATCAATAGGTTTCCCTTTGTCATCCTTGTCCAGTGACATATTGGCTGCCATTAGGGTTTTCATGACAGTGGAATTTTCCATTCCAAACTTCTTGATGATCTCTTTGGTGTACTTGGTCTGAGAAATGAAGACTCCTTCCTCAAACTGTTTCACTTGAAGTCCCAAGAAGTATTTGAGCTCACCCATGCTGCTCATTTCAAATTTCCCTTACATATGGCTTGCAAACCTTTTGCAAAGGTTATTATCAGTTGAGCCAAAAATTATGTCATCTACATATATTTGTACTAGAAGAATATGACATTTAACTACCCTAAGAAACAATGTCTTGTCTATCTTTCCCCTTGAGAATTTGTTCTCAATGAGAAATCTAGATAATGTCTCATACCAGGCCCTAGGTGTCTGTTTTAGACCATAAAGCTTTTAGTAAAAGATAAACATAGTTTGGATGAGTAGAGTCAATAAAACATGGGGGTTGTTCTACATATACTTCATCCAGTATTGTTCCATTAAGGAATGCTGACTTCACATCCATTTAATATAATATGAATCCAATATGTGTTGCAAATGCCAGGAATAGCCTGATTGCCTCCACTCTTGCCACAGGAGCAAACACTTGATCAAAATCTATGCCTTCCTCCTGTCTATATCCTTGGGCAACCAACCTTGCTTTGTTCTTGATAATCACACCATTTTGATCCAGCTTATTCCTAAATACCCATTTGGTCCCTATGACTTTGTGTTTCTTTGGTCTTGGAACCAATATCCAGACCTTGCATCTTTCAAATTGATTTAGATCTTCTTGCATAGCCAATATCCATGAAGGGTCCTTATTGGCTTCATCAAATTTCTTAGGTTCTATTTTGGATAGGAAGATGTGATGCAATGCCTCATGTATTGAGTTCCCTCTTCTGGTTTGCACACCTTCATTTGGATTTCCTATAATTTGTTCTTTGGGGTGATCCTTCAGGTGTTTGGTTGCATTCCTCCACCTCTCATTCTCCCTTTCTGATTCTGGTGCATCTGTTTGAGTTGGCTATTCTAGAGGTTCTGGATGTTGTGGTTCTTCAACATCAATTGGTTCTTCATGATTGTCTTCTTCTTGAGACTCATCCTCTCTAGTCACAATCACAGTCCCATTAGTTTCTTCATTGTCTTCAATGTGTTGTTCATTGATATTCATCTCCTTCAATTTCTGTGTAGAACCTGCATTACTAGAGAGACTTCCCAGATCCTTATAAATAAGGTTGGTTTCATCAAATACAACATGTATAGATTCTTCTATCTTATTTGAGCTTTTGTTGAAGATTCTATATGCTCTACTTTGAGAGCTATAGCCAACAAAGATTCCCTCATGGGCTTTTTCAGCAAACTTAGTAAGATGGTGCTTTCCATTATTTAATACAAAGCACTTACTTCCAAATATTTTGAAGTTGGCTAAAGTGGGTTTTCTACCTTTCATCAACTCATAAGGGGTCTTATTCAGTCTTTTGTTGATAAGTGCCCTATTCTGCACATGGCATGCTGTGTTTACAGCTTCAGCCCAGAAATACTCAGGAAGAGAGGAGTCACTCAGCATACTCCTACTGGCTTCAATGAGAGTTCTATTTCTTCTCTCAGCAACCCCATTTTGTTGGGGAATTCTAGGAGATGAGAACTCTTGTGAGATGCCTAGATTTTCACAAAATTTGGTCATTGCACCTGACTGAAATTCAGTCCCATGGTCACTTCTAATTTTGACTACTGTATTTCCTATTTCATTTTCGATTTGCCTAACAAAGCTAGTGAATACTTCTAGAGTATCTGACTTGTGTCTTAGGAAGAATACCCATATGAATCTAGAATAATCATCAACAATTACTAGGGTGTAAATCTTTCCTCCTAGGCTATGAATTGGCATTGGTCCAAATAGGTCCATGTGAAGTAGGTATAGACATCTAATGGAATCCTTCTCACCAATTGGTTTGAAGGACGACTTGGTTTGCTTACCCATTTGACAAGCATGGTAGGGACCCTCCTGCACACACTTCCACTTAGGCCCTTCTCTCACTAGATCTCCTGAAATGAGCTTATTTATAGTCTTATAGTTTATGTGGGCTAACCTTTTGTGTCATTGCACACTACTAGAGACTTTATTTTTAGCTACTAAGCATATGAGATTTACTTGTTCAGAACATATAAAATTTAAGCAGTAAATGTTGCCACTCCTAGTGCATGAGAGAATTATCTCATTCTTTTTCATAATTAGGCACTCATCCTTGTGGAATGAAATGTCATACCCAAGATCACATAATTGACTTATGCTGATGAGATTGTGTTGCAATCCATCAACATAAGCAACTTTGGTGATGGTGACAATTCCATTTGTGATTTTACCATATCATTTAGTCTTACCTCTGTCAGATCCTCCAAATACAACCTTTGGTTCATTCTTCACAGAGGTATAGTCATTCAGTAGACTTCTTGTTCCAGTCATGTGCATGGAACACCCACTGTCCAAATACCAGATAGGAATTTGATTGGTCTTTAGACAAACCTGCAATAAGAAAATTACTTTTTCTTAGGAACCCACACAGAGTTGGGTCCTAGAACCTTGTTAGTATTAGCTGGTGTCTTTACTTGTTGTTTGATCCTTTGTGTTGTGTGTGTTGCCACTGGTTTGAGTACTGGTTTCCCAGAATTAATTCTTGGAATAGTTAGGTTAAACCAGCAGTCAGGAGCAAAATGGCCAACCTTTCCACAACACCAACATTCATATTTGTTATATCTCCTTTGAGGTCTTCTCACCTCTTTGGGTTGACTCACATTTTGTTTAATTGCCTTATTTAATGGAGTTTTGTAAAGTGTTTCAATGAAATTTGCTGATTTAGTTTTCTTGACAGCAGTAGTTTTCACAACTGGTCTCAGTTCCTCTCCTTTGAATTTGGCGTTTGCTTCAAATACAAAGGAGTCATGATGAGTTAATCCTTTTTCTTTGTATAGAGATTTGGCATCACTAATGCTTGGTTGAATTGAGTGAGCTTTGCTAGTGGAACACTCACCCTTCCAATGTTTATGCACACCTTCTAGATCATGCTCATTTGTGATAAGCATGGCTTTGTTGAATTTTATAGGTTGCATGGGTGCCTTGTCATTATTTTTAGATTTATTTTCTGCCTTCCCATTGTATCCTATGCCACATCTGTATTGTGCAGAGAATGTGTCTATTATGGGAAGGATAGTTTGTGGTTTTGAGAATTTTGCCACAAGCTTCCTTTCAGCTAGGAGTTTTGCTTCAAGTTCTTTTATTAATTTCTCCTTGGTGCATAAAGTCTGAATGTGAATGATAGACATAACTTTTAATTTGCTAAGCTCCATGCTTACCTGATTCAGCCTCTCAGCTGCCTCAGAGTATTGGGAGTTAGTCTTCTTTAGTTCAGATATTTCTTTATGTAGTTTTTGTTATGCCTTTTGCTCTTTTTGAGGGCTTTAAGAAGTGACTCATATTTCTCAACAATTTCTTCTTCATGAAAGTTAGATTTTGAGTCACTCTCATCAGAATAAAATGAATTTGCCTCAGGTTTAGAAATAGTTTTATGTTCAGATTCAGAATCAGATAAAGGAGTTCTATCAAGTACCTTTACATTGGAGATTGTCTCCTGATCCTCTTCATCACTGAGGGCCATGAGTCCTATTTTTTCTTCTTCATCCTCCTCACTATCAGACTTTGATAGTGGATCTCTTATCATAGATCCCTAGTTCAGAATGTCTTCACTTTCATGGACAGCCATCAGTGCTATGAGTGCCTCTTCACTGACTGAATCAGATGATTGAGACTCACTATCACTGAGAGTGACTTTGCCTTTCTTGGCTATTAGGCTCCTCTCATGTTTCTTGTCAGATTTGTGCCTCCTCTCATCAGACTTCTTGTTGTTCTTTCTTTTTGATGGACAATCAGCAATCATGTGCCCAGATTTCCTGCATACAAAGCACACAATTTCTTCTGAATTAAATTTATTATGTTTAGAGTTATACCTATCCTTCTTGGAATTTGGTCTGGATCCTTCTGAGTAGTTGGAGTGCTTCTTGGATCTGGATGGATGAGAAGACCTAGTTTTCCAGTGATGTTTTCTTCTGAGCATTCTTTTCAGCTGTTTGGTGAAGAGTGCCAGTTCACTATCTGATATTTCAGAGTCAGAATTACTGGTCTCTGATTCTTCAGATTCAAATGGTATCCTGGGGGATGATGACATCCTTTCTTTGCTTCTCTTGGAACTTTCTGCTTTTAGAGCAATGGGGTTTTCTTTGTTGTGTCCTTCTTCAACTTTTTTGGTGTTCAGGTGAAGTTCATGGGACAGAAGTTTCCCATATAGGTTCTGGGGCTGAATATTTCCCAGATTTCCCATTTCCCTGATAGCACAGATCTTGATGTCCCACTCTTTGTTAAGGGATCTCAAGAATTTATCATTTAGCTCATAGTCTGTAAATGTTCTTCCATAGGTTTTCAGACCATTGACAATTTTAAAGAATTTCTCATAACAAATAGCTATAGAGTCCTTCTTGTCTTGTCTGAAAGCCTCATATTGCTGATTCAGAAGAGACTTCCTGTCATCTCTGACCTCTTCAGTTCCTTCCATATAGACAATGAGAGAATCCCACATTTCCTTGGCAGTTTTACAATGCACTAAATTCTGGAAGGTTGAATCCTCAATTACACTCACAATGACGTTCTGAGCTCTCTTATCCATGGTGGCCAGAATCACTTCATCTTTAGTCATTTCAAAATATGTTTTGGGAGTCTTAATATTTCCATCTGTGAATGAGACCTTCATTGGAACAAAAGGTCCTTCTAGTACTGTGATGTATATCCTAGGGTCAGAGGCTTCCATGAATAATCTGACTCTTTCCTTCCAAATCCCAAAGTTTTCTTTTCTACAGATTGGTAACTTCATTGATGTGAATTACTTGTTCCCTTCACTGTTAGCCATCACGACTTAACAAATCTACCCTTAGGAGTTCTTGTTCAGGCTGTTAAACCTTTTCTTGAACAACCTTCCTCTGATACCACTTGAAAGACTTTATTTAAGGGTAGCTAATCACCTAGAGGGGGGTGAATAGGTTATTTTAAAATCTATTTGCAATTCTTGGTTAAATCCTCAATGTCGGTGAATGATGATCAGAGCTTTCAAGAAACAAACAAAAACACAAACACACAGAATTTTATAGTGGTTCCCCTATCTTGGGTAATCCACTTTCCCCCTTCTCCCCTCTAGCAGTGTGCTAGATAGGGTTTATATCTCCTCCAGATCTCAGACCACCAAAAGGTCTTACAGCTCAGATCTTAACAGATCTTACAGTCTCAGATCTCAACAGATCCTACACTCTCAGATCTCAACAGATCCTACAATCTCAGATCTCAACAGATCCTACCCTCTCAGATCTCAACAGATCCTACAATCTCAGATCTCAACAGATCCTACCTCAGCCTTTATAACAATAGGCTTACACTCAGATTCACCCCTGAATCTTACAACTCAGATCTCAACTGATCCTACACCTCAGATCCTTGAAAGATCCTACACTCAGATCTGATAACTCAGATCCTACAAAAATTGAAAGAAGTAGAAATATCACTTAGACTCAGATTCTCCAATGTATTGAGTCTTCTTGATCTATCTGAAAGATCAGACAGAAATCTTCAGCAGAACAGCAACAGCGAAATGATCTTCTTGAATTGCACAGGCTGTGATGACTGTTCTTCTTTAGGAAGACAGATTCTTCCTCCTTAACCTCCTCTCTTCAGAAATAATCTCAGCACCAGATTGCTAAAGGATTTCTGTAGTACGATTCTGAAAGATGAGATGGCTTCTTCAGATTCTTCCTCAGATTTTCTCTCGAACGACGGAGAAGATAATGGCCTTCAATAGGAATGTTCAACTTCTAAATCATAGGGCATGCCTTCTATTTATAACCCACCATCCGTGACATCTGAGACGTTCCTCCACGTCAGCATGACGCAAGATCTTCAACGGTCTTTAATGGCTTTAGAATAGAAGAGGAGTTTAGACATGGTCATCATCTCTACATGGCTCAGCTTGCTGTAGATGTACTGTTACTCATTTCTTAACTCAGAGCTTTTCAGGAAAAAGGGCGTTGAGCACTATGTATCTGTTGGGAAAATGATTTCTCTTAACCCCTAGAAATGAATTCTAAGAATGAAAAAACATGGCTAAGTAAATATGCGTCGAATAGTATTCGACGTTTCCTTCAGGTTGAGTCGAAGTAACTCTAGGAAGATTTCGACGTAAGTCTAGTCGACGCCACTCTGATTTCTAGTCGACGCATCTAATGAAGTCGACGCACCTCAGTCGACGCACCTTCCTTATTTTTCTCTCGACGTCCAGAAAGGATGCTCTCGACGCTTGCGTCGAATAGTAATCGACGCACGTCGATTTCCATGACAGAATTTAAATATGCGCCAGATCTCTTTCCTTCTTTCAATAGATCTGATTTATATGGAATAAGTGTCAATATTTTATAGCCGTTCTGAATCATTCTTTCCTTATATCTGATTCTTGGCTAATTTGATTTAACTTATTTGGATATTATTTGAAATCTGAATTGGTTCTTTCCTTCTACAGAAATAAATATTATGGAAACATTTTCATCTTTCTATTTTTCTGACTGCTAATTAATTATCCTCCTATAGCATTATTTTGAATACACAGAGCTATAAATAAAGAGGAGGTCGGCAGAAAATGACAAGTTGAGTGATCCACCACATACATTTTGAAATAGAGGAAAAGCTCCCAAGAGAAAAGAGAGAAATTGAGAAAAAGCTCTGCAGCAACATTCAACCACTTCTTCTTCTTCTGCTTCTGAAATCACACTGCTGCAAAATCTGATAGCTCTCACAAAGAGAGAAAGTATGCAAATCTTCTTCTCTCTATAGAAGAAAGATTCAATTCACTTCTTGTGCTTCCAATCTTCTTGCTAGGAAGAAGATTCATTCTTGTCCTTATATCTTTCCTGCTTTCTTTCTTACATCTAACATTGTAAAAGAGTTTTTAGAATCTCTCTTCAAAAAATTCAGTGTACTGGTTCTAAGAGTCTCCTTGTCAAAAGACTCAGTTGGTTCTAAGAGTCTCCTTGTCAAAAGACTCAGGGTGGTTCTAAGAGTCTCCTTATCAAAAGACTCAGTACAAGATAGTGAATTCCTACCAAGGGGGTAGAAGAGTGGACTACCCAAAGTTTGGGGAACCACTATATTTTCTTGTGTTGTGCTGTGATTTATTTTCTTGCATTTACTTTATTTTCTTGCTTAATTCTTGTTGGTGTGTGGGAAGCTCTAATCTGTGATTATACACATATATATATATATATTAACTTTGCACAAAATATTTTTAATCTCTATTCACCCCCCTCTAGAGAATTCTAGTGAGGTTAACTGTGCACTTTCAATTGGTATCAGAGCTAGGTTGATCTAAAAAGGATAACTCCTTGATCAAAAAGATCTTACCTCTCATATATATATATATATATATTTCAAAACTATTTTATCATATGGCACAAATCAAAGATTATGCTTCCACCAGACCTCCAATGTGCAATCTTGAAAAGTTTACAGTTTGGAAAACAAGAATTAGAATTTATATGAATTCCATTGATGCTGACTTGTTTGATATTACTATGACAGTTCCCCCAAAGCTTTATAGAAAGGATGCAAATGGCAATGTCACACAAACACTTGTTCCAAGATCTGAGTGGACAGAAGATGAAAAGAAGGCAAGAACATATGATCTAAAGGCCATGAACATACTTGTCTCAACTCTCTCAGATGACATTTTTCAAAAGGTTGTTGACTGTGAATCATCCAAAGAAATTTGGGATGCTCTCACAAAGATGGTGGAAGGAAGTGCTGATGAAAAGAAAGATAAAAAGGCTCTATTGATCTCTCAATATGAGAACTTCCAAAAGAAGGCTGAAGAAAGCATCTCTGAAATGTATGACAGATTCAGTCTGATCATCAATCAACTAAGAGACTTGGATAGAGAAATCTCTCTCACTGAGATTAATGACAAATTGCTAATGAGTCTCCCTAGTTCATGGGACTCAAGAATATGGGCAATAAGAGACACAAGAGGACAAAAAGAGATCTCAACAGATGCTCTCTTAGGAAAACTCAGATCCTATGAGCAGTTGCTGAAAACTAGAGAGGAGAAGGAAAGAAGAGAAAACACTCCAATTTCCTCAAAAAGCAGGAACATTGCTCTAAAGGCAACAGAAGAAGGAACCCCTGTCACTGAAGAAGAATTATTCAGTTTCTTGGCCAGAAGATTTAAGAAATGGGTCAAGACAGATGGATCAAAAAGGAGGGAGTCAAAACCAAGGTATGACAAAACCCCCACTAAAGAAATTATTTGCTATTCTTGCAGGAAACCTGGACACATTGCCCCAGAATGTCCAGAGAATGCTGAAACAGAAAAGGATCTGAAAAAGAAAGATCTGAAGAAAAAGGGGAAGAAGAAAGAAAGAGGCTTCATTGCAGAAGTCTGGAGTGAAACAAACTCTGAGGATAGTTCATCCTCTAAGAGTGACAATGAAGAATCTAGGCAAGAAGACCTATGCTTGATGGCCTTTGAAGACTCAAAGAATGATGATAAATCATGGAGTGAAACAGGATCAGAAGAAAGCATATCTTCTGATGATGAAAAAGAAAAGAACCTCATTCTCATTGAGGAATCTGAGGATGAGGATGAGGTAAGCATGTTTGATGAAATAGATTTTCAAAGTGATAATTTTAGAAATGATTTTATGGGAATGTACCTAGATCAACTAAAAACAAAACAAGAAATTAAAGATCTAAAAGAACAAATCAATGTAGCTAAAAACCAGAGAAACACAGAAATTAAATCCTCTAAAGATTATGAATCAATAGCTAGCAGAATAGAAAAGGAAATAGAAAGGGCTAGAATAGAAAATCAGTTCCTTAAGGATAAAGTAACCCAGGCAAAAGCCTTTGAAGAATCAATAAAAATGAGAAGCCAAACTCTTAAGGAAATCACTGAAAAACAAACAATAAGACACAACCATCTTGGGCTAGGGGCTGATCCCTCAATCAGCCTAATTCCATCCAACAAACCTGCTTGGATGAGCCCTGTAAAATTCACTAAACCTGTCAAAATGACAAACCAAGAAAAAGACCCAAAAGATAAGGAAGAAAACTCCTTCAAAGAAATAAAGGAATTTGATGAAACATCTTATTATTCAGCTGATGACTCACAAACTTCATCTGAAGAAACAATCAAACCAAGAAAAACAAGACATAATGGAGTAAAAACAGAGAAAGGCAAAATGAAAATTTATGAAGATACAGTTGCGTCGACTTCATATCGACGCATGCACGATAGTGCGTCGACTTCTACTCAACGCAATCTCTCAGATGCTTCGACCTCTTCTAGATGGATGAACAAAAGCACGTCGACTTCCAATCGACGCAACTTTTTCTATGCGTCGAAATCAGATCGACACCATCTGGAGAAAGCGCCGAATACAAATCAACGTGACTATCAACATGCGTCGAATGGATATCGACGCACAAAAATTCAGAACAATTTAAACATCTTTCCTCCAAAAGTATTTCATCCTAACCCTTATTCAGGACCCATTCATCCTAATCATGAATTCTATCCAAATCAAACCCTCTATTCTAACCAACACTCTTATCCTCATCAACACTTCTATCCTACTCTAAACTCAAATTCTCATAATAATAGGATAATCAAATGCTATATATGTAACAAAACTGGCCACCTTGCCAAACAATGTTGGCATAATCAATCAAACTAACTGTAAAAATTAGTCCTAGGCTGTCTTAGAAAAGCTTTAGGACTAGGAAGAGACAACAAGAAATAAGAACATAGAGTGGTTCAGAAAAATCAAAAGTCACGTCAACTTCTACTCGACGCTCCGTAGATGACTCAGATCAACAGGTGTAATCGATGCATGCGTTGACTACTATCGACGCATACGTCGATAGGAAACCCTATCATACCAAATCAGACCATATCGACGTTCACGTCGAATTCCACTCGCCGTAACGTCGACTTCATAAAAACGAGCGGCAATACTAAAATATTCTCAGTCACATCCACTGAAGTACCGAATAAGCCTCGAATTGAGTCTCGTTTCGACGCTTCACCTGACTTAAATAAACTCTTCAGTTAGAAAACCTTCGCGATTCTGCATCTATCATCCTTCTTTCTCCTCTATCCAGTTGATTCTTTTTCCCTCTCTCACCGATCTTCAATGGCTCCCAAGATAAATTCTGGGTTCGATATCGACCTCGAATCCTTCCAAGCAGCAGCAGAGAACTATAAGAACATCATAGCTCTCTTCACTGAAGCAGGACTGGACAAGCTCATCTCCACTAGGTGCAAGCTTCTGGAAACTGAGCTCACAGAGCTCATAACTCATGGTCAGATTTCTGAACAAGGAGAAATCCAAGGAACACTATATGAGACACCAGTCTCAATCTCAGCAGAACACATTAGGGCCACCTTTGATCTCCCATCAGGTATATCCTAATGTCATCTTTGTTCAACTAAAATGGGGAAAGGAAATCTCATAAGTCTTCATCATTTCCTATTAGGTGATGAATCTATAGACCTCACACCTGATGAAATCAAGCATCTGCTAACCAACATGAAGTTCTCAAGGGATAAACCAATCCATCTAAAGAAAATAGACTTTTCTGAGGAGTATAGACTACTAGCAGATATAGTAGGAAAGATACTACTATGTAAGATATCTTCCCATGATGCAGTGCCCAAGCAGCAACTGAACATCATGGGAGCTCTGGTGTTAAAGAAGAAAATAGACTGGGCCAGCTGTTTGCTCAAGATGATAGGCTATAGATATTCCCACAAAGAAAATGCCTACATGAGAATGATGAGTCAAGTACTGTTCCACTCCTTCCCTGACCTATGTAGGTCAAAAGGAATTCCCATCCCTCCAGGAAAAAGGATGTCCATAGCCCAATTTTCTAAATGGGCCAGGCAAATCCCTAAGCCTGGTTCCATCCCTGAAAGGAGTCTATCTCCTCCTATCTCTCCTGCTCATCCTCCTCCTCCTCCTTCTCAAACAGTCACATCTTTTGTCCCAGCATCATCCTCACCAATACCTCCTCAATCACCTGCTCAACCTTTTTCTATTCCTCCACCTCCTCCATCAAATATACCTCCTCAAGATGATAGAATCCCCTCTCCACATCCATTATCTCCTCCTCCTCCTCTATCACCTCTTCCTCCACCATCACCTCCTCATCAACTCTCACACCATGAACCATCTGAATCCACTGAGGCTCTCATCACCCAGTGCATACAATCCACAGCTCAAAGATTCCAAGCAATGCTAGATGAGCATTGCTCCCAGATTCATTCCTCCATCCTTCACATGCACACCCAAATAGTTGGGGTCAGTGCCTCTGTGCAAGATTTGAAGTCATCTCTCTCTTCCTCTAGAGTGACTAGGTCTTTCTTAACCTCCTTGGCCAAGAAGGTCAAGAAGGGGGAGAATCTAGATGAAGATCAGCCCTCCAATCCTAAATCTCCTTCTCACAAATCCCTTCCTACCTCAAAAACTGACAGTCTAGCACTGCTCAAAACCCTTGGGAATGAGATAGTACCTGAGCTCCATATTGATGAACAAATAATAGAGGTACTCAGCATAGCAAGAGAGGCTGCAGACCAAGTGGCACTACTGCAAGGGGAAGCAAGCAGAGCTGAAAAAGAAGATGGGGCAGATGATGAGAAAGTTAAAGAAACTAAACCTCAGGGGGAGCTGGAAATTGTGGTAGCTGAAGTAGGAGCTAAGGAGCTGGATACCATTGTGAATACAGTTGAAAATGAAAAAGAGCAGCCAGATGTTGTGTTACCTGAAGCTGAAACTCAGGGGGAGCTAGATGAAACTCAAAGGGACTCAACTGCTGTGACTCAGGGGGAGATGAGGGTGCTATCTGCTGTTGAGAAAGAGCAACCTACCAAAGTATTCAAAAGAAAAAGAAAGACTCCCCCTACCCCTCCTGAGTGTTAATTTGGTTTCTAAAAACATTAATGAAAATTTTTATGTTCAAAACATTGATTGGTCAATATATATATATATTCTCTTCTGAGTTGATGTATATACAACTTTCTTTCCTTCTTTCCTTTTTGGTTACTCAATATATTTCTTATCTTTACAAATGCTGTGCTGGGTTAATTATATGCTAGTACAATTTCCCTCTAAATAGGGTTAAGACAAATAGGGGGAGATTGTTGGGAAAATGATTTCTCTTAACCCCTAGAAATGAATTCTAAGAATGAAAAAACAAGGCTAAGTAAATATGCGTCGAATAGTATTCGACGTTTCCTTCAGGTTGAGTCGAAGTAACTCTAGGAAGATTTCGATGTAAGTCTAGTCGACGCCACTCTAATTTCTAGTCGATGCATCTAATGAAGTCGACGCACCTCAGTCGACGCACCTTCCTTATTTTTCTCTCGACGTCCAGAAAGGATGCTCTCGACGCTTGCGTCGAATAGTAATCGACGCACGTCGATTTCCATGACAGAATTTAAATATGCGCCAGATCTCTTTCCTTCTTTCAATAGATCTGATTTATATGGAATAAGTGTCAATATTTTATAGCCGTTTTGAATCATTCTTTCCTTATATCTGATTCTTGGCTAATTTGATTTAACTTATTTGGATATTATTTGAAATCTGAATTGGTTCTTTCCTTCTACAGAAATAAATATTATGGAAACATTTTCATCTTTCTATTTTTCTGACTGCTAATTAATTATCCTCCTATAGCATTATTTTGAATACACAGAGCTATAAATAAAGAGGAGGTCGGCAGAAAATGACAAGTTGAGTGATCCACCACATACATTTTGAAATAGAGGAAAAGCTCCCAAGAGAAAAGAGAGAAATTGAGAAAAAGCTCTGCAGCAACATTCAACCACTTCTTCTTCTTCAGCTTCTGAAATCACACTGCTGCAAAATCTGATAGCTCTCACAAAGAGAGAAAGTCTGCAAATCTTCTTCTCTCTATAGAAGAAAGATTCAATTCACTTCTTGTGCTTCCAATCTTCTTGCTAGGAAGAAGATTCATTCTTGTCCTTATATCTTTCCTGCTTTCTTTCTTACATATAACATTGTAAAAGAGTTTTTAGAATCTCTCTTCAAGAAATTCAGTGTACTGGTTCTAAGAGTCTCCTTGTCAAAAGACTCAGTTGGTTCTAAGAGTCTCCTTGTCAAAAGACTCAGGGTGGTTCTAAGAGTCTCCTTATCAAAAGACTCAGTACAAGATAGTGAATTCCTACCAAGGGGGTAGAAGAGTAGACTACCCAAAGTTTGGGGAACTGATATGATATTTGCATGCGCGGATTTTAGATTTTTAGTGAAAGGTTGAGATTTTCTCCAAAACTATATCCGATAAAGGCAAGTGTACCTTATCGTTTATAGTATAGGATATTTAGGAATATCAATGTCGTATTCCACGGGGCGCGTTGATTACTTCTACTTCGAGGAAAATCACTATTATTTTATCGACGAAAATTTGAGGTGGTTTGTTTTCGCTTAACTAAAATTAAAACTAAATTCAAACTAAATGAAAAGCTTGAACATTGCATGAAAAGAAAGAGAAATTGACATTGCATAAAAAAAAGAACATTACTAAGGAGAGAAAAATTTAACCTTGCATGAAAAGGAAGAAATTACTAAAGGAGAAAAAGAACATGAAAGAGAAAACTAATTTTATTGAAAATAAAAGAACTATTACAAGCCTTAAATTAAGAGTGCAAGGCTAAGGAAAATGAAAGTTGCAAGCTTAAGAAAACTAGTACATGAAAGTTACACTACAACATTGCATGAAAAGGGAAGGAGGAGAACATGAAAGCCTTAAGAAACATGAACATTAACTTGAAAGACTCACTCTCAGCTCTAACAGCACCTCCCCATCTCCAAATTTCTGAACCCTGGACTCAAGGAGAGCCTCTGAATTTATAGGCAAAATTTTCAAGTTACACGCCCTCGGTCACGGGCGTGTCCAAGGGCGTGTAATCACTGTAACATTGGATCTGGCAGCGGCGTGGGCTTGGCGTGTCGGCGGCAGAAAAGTTGGACATTACACGCCCGTGTAACATGGTCACGGGCGTGACTTTGGACGTGTGCATTAAATGCGGTGTGGGCTGGAATTCGGCGCGGCGGTAGAGCAGGGATCACGCTGGAAAGTCACGGGCGTGACATGTGGGTCACGGGCGTGACTTAGGTTGACTTCTCGACAGCATCTCCTCGTCTCGACGGCGGCTCCACGTGGACGATTCTAAGATTACACGCCCCCGGTCACGGGCGTGACTTTGGGTCACGGGCGTGACCTGGGGCGTGACTTGGTGTGGACTGGTTCAAACAGTGCGGCATCGATTCTGGACTGATCTTCAGCTTACACGCCCTTGGTCACGGGCGTGACCGAGGGCGTGACATGCCATTTTTCCCGATTTGTCCCAAAAATCTGCAAATATCGAAATTAAGCTAAGTTGGAATCAAAATTACAAAAATAACTACTTATAACCTAAATTTGACATAAAATAGAGAATTCATATTAAATATTTACAAGATTTTCTATTAAAAAGTTATAAAAATACCACTTATCAAATACCCCCATACTTGAGGTTTTGCTATTCCAGAGCAAAAGTGTGAGACATTATTTATAAGACATCCTTAAAAAAATTTTAATTTAAAACTAAAATTTCATTTAACCAAAAGTTAAGTTAAGAGTAAATTCAAGGGGGAGTTAAGTCCTAAATTATGATGATGATTTGAAAAGAGGGAAAAATGTTTAGGCAATAACTTCTCAAGAAAATTAAGTAGTTTGACAAAATTGTAGAAATTATAATACTAAATTAAATTAAAATTATAAGAACTCTATCTTAAAAGAATCTTAAGGAAAAGTAAATTACTAAATATTGCTCTCTACATAATTTTCAACTAAAACTAGAACAATGATAATTGGCTAAGGGGGATTTCATAAAATTTGGCATAAGAAGAGAAATTTTTGAATGGAGGAAATGGAATTTATCATGAAATTTCCTTCTCTTTTTTTTTTCTTACACTTTTTTTTTTCTCTTCTAATAAAAACCAAAAATGTATATGGTTTAGGAGTAATGAATTTTATCCTCTTACTCCATGCCATATAATCTTTTCAAATATTTTGGGTGCATATGTTTTAGGGAATAATGAATTTTATCCTCTTATTCCCATGACATATGATCTTTTAATACATTTTTTTATGCCATCAAAGGGGTAGGGTAGGGGAAGAAAAAAAAAATCTAGCTAGCTTTAAATCATATTGAGAGCAAATTCTAGTAAAATTAAAAATTCCTAAGATCTAAGAAGTTAGAAGAAAATATAATTAAAATCTAAAGAGGTTTAGGAAATTTACTACAAAATGAAGCCATTTAAAAATAAAAAGAGAAGTCATGCTAACAAAATTCTCTAATCAATTTAAAATCATAAGATGATTCTTAAATCAAAATTACCTCAAATTTAAAATTAACAAACTATGATAAGCAAAATTTCAGCCAATTAAAAACTTAAACATGCTTATAAACATTCTCAACTAGATTTCTAAGAAATCACAAAAACAACAAGGAGGGAAATAAGAATTTTTTGGAATTTTTGATATTATCTTTTTTTTGAATTTTTCTCATTAAAAACTATTTACAAAGAAAGGGAACTAGCTTTAAAACTTAAAAAAAAAATTTTTGCAAGTCTTGGACTTCCCAAGGGCTACCCGGTGAATGGTTCGCAAGGTACTAGGAGGTGTGATGGGATAAAATCCCAAACGTCCCTTTCCAAGATTTAAATTTTTCTGTTTTCTATATTTTTTTTTTGAGTTTTTGGGTTTTACAAATGCTAAAATAGAAGAAAACATAAGAAAATATATATTTTTTTTTGTTTTGAAATTTTTCTGATTTAACAACTATTTACAAAAAAGCTATTTACACCCCCATACTTAAAGTTAAACATTGTCCCCAATGTTTAAAACTAAGTATGAAGTAAAGGAAAAAAAAAGTGCAAAACAAAATAAAAAGGAAATGCATGATAAAGGAGAAGGAAGAAAGAGAAGGGGCTTCCCTGATTTTTGAAGTTTGCGCGGGGAAGCGACGATTACCTACAAAATATATTAAAGAACAAGAGAAGACAATAAAAAGATAACTTTGGGGTGCCTCCCAAAAGCGCTTTGTTTAAGGTCGCGTAGCTTGACCCACTTGCCGGTCATATTAAAGGTTGAAAAACAATTGAATCACTCTTTTCATTTGGTAACTCTCCCGGAAGATATAATTTAAGGCGGTGCCCGTTAACTTTGAAGGTACCTTTTTCCGGGTGGGAAATTAAAATTGTCCCATAGGACCAAACCTCTTTAACAATAAAGGGTCCGGTCCATCGGGATTTTAGTTTTCCCGGAAAAAGGCGAAGGCGGGAATTATAAAGGAGGACGAGATCGCCCGGCGAAAAAGTTTTTGGAAATTTTATATGCTTATCGTGATAAAACTTTGTTCGCTCCTTATATAATTTATTGCTCTCATATGCGTTCGCTCGCCACTCATCTAATTCGTTCATTTGAAATTTTCTTTGTTCTCCCGCTAGAGTGGAATCGAGGTTTAAAAATTTAAGCGCCCAAAATGCGCGATGTTCTAATTCGACCGGAAGGTGGCAAGCCTTGCCATAAACCATTCGATACGGTGTACAACCGATAGCGGTCTTGTACGCCGTTCGATAGGCCCATAGCGCGTCATCGAGCTTTATTGCCCAATCCTTCCGATTAATAGAAACCGTTTTTTCTAAGATCCGTTTTAATTCTCGATTAACAACTTCAACTTGGCCGCTCGTTTGTGGGTGATATGCAGTGGATAATTTGTGCGTAACACCATATTTTGCTAAGATTTTTGTGAATTGAGTATTGCAAAAATGGGTGCCCCGATCACTCACAATAGCGCGCGGAGTGCCAAATCGAGAGAATAATTTTTTTAAAAAGTTAACGATGACTCGCGCATCGTTAGTGGGGAGAGCTTGCGCTTCCGCCCACCTTGACACGTAGTCGACCGCTACTAGAATATACTTATTTGAAAATGAAGGAGGGAGAGGACCAACGAAATCAATGCCCCAAAGATTGAAAATTTCGCATTCTAAGAAAATGTTTTGGGGCATCTCATCCCGGCGAGAGATGTTCCCCGACCGCTGACAGCTGTTGCAAGTACTCACAAGGTTGTGAGCATCTTTGAAGAGCGAGGGCCAATAAAAGCCCGCCTCCAGCGCCTTCCTCGCGGTTCGGTTTGAATGATAATGACCTCCGGTGGGTCCCTCATGACAATGACGTAAAATTTTAAGGCCTTCCTCACTCGAGACGCATCGTCTTACTACCTGGTCTGCGCATACACGGAATAAAAAGGGGTCCTCCCAAAAGTAATTCTTTAAATCAGAAAAGAATTTCTTCTTTTGCTGACTCGAGACTTCTTTTGGCAGGACCCGGGCTACTAAATAGTTAGCCAGATCTGCAAACCAGGGGGTAGACGATGAATTAATATTTTCGAGAGCAAGGAGGCGCTCTTCGGGAAATTTATCATTAATGTCAGATTCTATTAATACGTCCGAGGCGGGGTTTTCTAAACGGGAGAGATGATCGGCCGCCAAGTTTTCGGCTCCCCTTTTGTCCCGGATCTCTAAGTCAAACTCCTGCAAGAGGAGGATCCATCGCAAAAGACGAGGTTTGGCGTCCGATTTGCTTAAAAGATATCTAAGTGCGGAGTGATCCGTGAAGACGATGACTTTCGAGAGGGTAGAGGGTGATATACGACCTAAACTTATCGAAGGCGAAAACGATTGCTAGAAGTTCCTTCTCGGTCGTGGTGTAATTTGCTTGTGCCGACGTGAGTGTTTTGCTCGCATAATAGATAGGGTGGAAATACTTACTCACCCGTTGGCCTAAAACGGCACCAACCGCAATGTCACTCGCGTCGCACATGATTTCAAAAGGGAGCGACCAATCCGGCGCGACTAGAATCGGGGAGTTTATAAGTTTTTCTTTGATAAGTTGAAAAGCTAAATAACATTCATCGCTAAAAAGAAAAGAAGAATCTTTCTCGAGAAGATGGGTTAACGGCTTTGTAATTTTTGAAAAATTTTGTATAAAGCGCCGATAGAACCCCGCGTGGCCTAGGAAACTCCTAATAGCTTTTACGTTTGTGGGAGGGGGGAGTTTTTCAATTACTTCAATCTTGGCCCTATCGACCTCGATCCCCTTGCCCGAAATTTTATGGCCAAGGACTAGTCCTTCCTTGACCATAAAATGGCATTTTTCCCAATTAAGCGCTAAATTTGTTTCCTCACATCGCTGCAACATGCGCTCGAGATTTTTTAAACAATTTTCAAAAGAACTCCCGTACACAGAAAAATCGTCCATAAATACTTCCATCACCTCCTCCACTAACTCGTCAAAAATTGCCAGCATACATCTTTGGAATGTAGCTGGCGCGTTACAAAGACCGAATGGCATCCTTCGATAAGCGAAGGTGCCAAAGGGACAAGTGAAAGTGGTTTTCTCTTGGTCGTCGGGCGAAATCGGAATTTGGAAGTATCCCGACAAACCATCGAGAAAACAGTAGTAGGAGTGACCCGAAAGGCGTTCTAAAATTTGGTCAATAAATGGTAGAGGGAAATGATCCTTACGGGTGGCATCATTTAATTTCCGATAGTCGATGCACATCCGCCAACCCGTAACAGTACGGGTTGGGATCAATTCGTTATTTTCGTTCGCAACTACCGTAACACCACCTTTCTTTGGCACGACTTGTACTGGGCTAACCCAAGTACTGTCCGATATCGGGTAGATGATTCCCGCGTCCAGAAGTTTTATAACTTCGGCCTTAACGACTTCTTTCATGTTAGGGTTTAGCCGTCGTTGAGGCTGGACTGAATTTCGGGAATTATCTTCGAGAAATATTTTATGAGTGCAGAAAGATGGGTGTATACCCTTAATGTCCGATAATTGTCACGCAATTGCGTGGCGGTGCTTTCTTAAGACTATAGTCAACTCAGAAATTTCTGAGTTGCTAAGATCGGATGAAATGATGACGGGTAGCTTAGACTCTTTTTCCAAAAACAAGTATTTAAGGTGAGGGGGGAGTTGTTTCAACTCTAATTCAGGTGGTTCTTCATAAGAAGTCTTGATTTTTAATTTTTCTAAAAATAATGGTTCGGGTGGTGTGGGGTGAGAGACTTCTTCTTCATCGCAAAAGAGCTCTACGGGCTCGGAATCACTATTCGCCGATGAAACTAACTCGAGGGATGAATCGAACTCACAACACTCTTCTAAGTAAAAACATGAATCGTCATTTTCTAGCGTGTTCCGCATCGAGGAATTTATGCCGAAAGTAACTTAATCGTCTCCAACCCGTAGGAGGAGCTTTCCGTTACTTACGTCGATAATAGCGCGGGAGGTGGCAAGGAAGGGGCGGCCGAGTATGAGGGGTACTTCGGCATCCTCTTCGATGTCAAGAATGACAAAATCCACCGGGAAGATGAATTTGTCAACCTTGACGAGCACGTCCTCCACTATTCCTATCGGATATTTTAAAGAACGATCCGCTAATTGGATACTCATTCGAGTGGGCCTTGGATTTCCTAGACCTAACTTTTTGAACAAAGAAAACGGCATAAGGTTGATGCTTGCTCCAAGATCCGCTAAGGCGTGTTTTACTAACGAATTGCCAAAAAGACATGGGATGGAAAACCGTCCAGGGTCATTTGCTTTTTTCGGCAATTTGTTGAGTACAACCGCGGAGCATTCTGCGTTTAAAGAAATATGCAAAATATCTTCTAACTTTTTTTTATTGGAGAGCAACTCCTTAAGATATTTCGCATATTTAGGCATTTGTGAGATAGCCTCGCAGAAAGGAACATTAATATGGATTTGTTTTAAAACATCTAAAAACTTTTTATAATTTTTTTCGGCGCTTTCATTTTTAAATTTCGATGGATACGGAATATTAGAAGTAGGAGCGCGCGGATTTAAAATAAAAGAGTGCGGAGCTATCGTAGCGGGCAAATTCAAAGATGAATTAAAAGTAGGAGGAGGAGGAGAGGAAATTACCTTGGGTTCGTCCTGTTTTTGAACCACCTCCTTCCCGCTTCGGAGTGTAATCGCGTGCGCGCTCTCCTTTGGATTTTGCTCGGTGTTCCCCGGTAGTGCTCCTTGTTGATGCTCAGAAATCATCTTTGCGAGTTGGCCCACTTGATTCTCTAAATTTTTGATTGATCCGGTAAGGTTCCGGATGTTCGTTTCATTTGTAGCAACATATTTTGCAAAAACCTCTTCAATCGGAGAGAGTTTTTGCTGTTGCGGTGGAAAACCGGGTGGATTATAATTTTGAGAAATCAAATTTTGAGGCGGAGTTAAGTTAAGAAGTTGATTAGGGGGAGGTTGATTTAAATTCATAGGACGCTGAGCATTTCCTTGGCTGCTCCATGAGAAATTCGGATGATTCCTATAACCCGCATTGTAGGTGTTATTATACGGAGCGGTGTTCGGGTTATAGGAAGGCCGAGGTGGATTTCCCATGTAGTCAATATGTTCTTCAATTAAAACGTTATTGGCCCAAGGAGGAGTGGTGGAGGAAGCAGACATCTCCGCCACTTGCTTTGTTAAGCGCTCAACTTGTAAAGCCAAATTTGCGTTTGCGTCTATTTCAAAATTTTCGGCCGGCTTATTAGGCCGCGCTTAGGGCATGTTCCATTGATACGCATTTGTGGCCATCTCTTCGAAAAGCTCTTGAGCGGCGATTGGGGTTTTATTATTTAATGTCCCCCCGGCGGCCGCATCAATCATTTGCCTCGTTTGGAGATTTAAGCCATTATAAAAAACTTGCACTTGTTGCCAAGTGGCAAGTGCATGGTGAGGGCATCGACGCAAAAGCTCCTTGAAGCGCTCCCATGTGTCATAGAGAGTCTCCGAGTCGATTTGCATGAACGATGCAATATCCATGCGCAATTTAGCGGTCTTTGAAGGCGGGAAATATTTATTAAGAAATTTTTCCGCCATTTCGGCCCATGTAGTGATGGATCCCCTAGGTAGAGAGCCCATCCACTGCTTGGCCTTAGACCGCAAAGAAAAAGGAAAAATACGTAATCGAATGGCGTCATCGGTGACGCCATTGATCTTAAAAGTGTCGCAAATTTCAAGAAAGTAAGAGATATGTGAATTTGGATCCTCGTCCGGTTGACCATCAAAGGTCACCGATTGTTGCACCATTTGTATGATGCTGGACTTGATCTCAAAATTATTGTTCGCCACCATGGGGCGAACAATACTCGATTGTGTGCCTTCCAAATTCGGCCGCGCATAATAGGACATGGTCCGTTGCGCGTCCTCATTAGGATTTGGCTCGTTAAGATTAGGAGGATTAAGATTATGATCCATATTTGCTGCGTTAGTGTCCCCGATCGACTCTTCGGATTCTATTTGATTTCCCTGATCACGAGAACGGCGGTGCCTAAAAAGGGTTCGCTCGATCTCCGGATCAAAAGGAAGAATCGAAGTGCTACCTCGGGTCATACACTAAAAAGAGAAGAAAGGAAGAAGAAAAACTAAAAATATTTTTTTTTCTTTTTGAAAGTTAGAAAAAGCAAACTAAAATAGAAAGAAGCATGATAAAATTAATAGCTATCCTCTTTTCAAAATATCTACGCAAAGTCCCCGGCAACGGCGCCAAAAACTTGATATGATATTTGCATGCGCGAATTTTAGATTTTTAGTGAAAGGTTGAGATTTTCTCCAAAACTATATCCGATAAAGGCAAGTGTACCTTATCGTCTATAGTATAGGATATTTAGGAACATCAAGGTTGTATTCCACGGGGCGCGTTGATTACTTCTACTTCGAGGAAAATCACTATTATTTTATCGACGAAAATTTGAGGTGGTTTGTTTTCGCTTAACTAAAATTAAAACTAAATTCAAACTAAATGAAAAGCTTGAACATTGCATGAAAAGAAAGAGAAATTGACATTGCATAAAAAAAAGAACATTACTAAGGAGAGAAAAATTTAACCTTGCATGAAAAGGAAGAAATTACTTAAGGAGAAAAAGAACATGAAAGAGAAAACTAATTTTATTGAAAATCAAAGAACTATTACAAGCCTTAAATTAAGAGTTCAAGGCTAAGGAAAATGAAAGTTGCAAGCTTAAGAAAACTAGTACACGAAAGTTACACTACAACATTGCATGAAAAGGGAAGGAGGAGAACATGAAAGCCTTAAGAAACATGAACATTAACTTGAAAGACTCACTCTCAGCTCTAACAGCACCTCCCCATCTCCAAATTTCTGAACCCTGGACTCAAGGAGAACCTCTGAATTTATAGGCAAAATTTTCAAGTTACACGCCCTCGGTCACGGGCGTGTCCAAGGGCGTGTAATCACTGTAACATTGGATCTGGCAGCGGCGTGGGCTTGGCGTATCGGCGTAAGAAAAGTTGGACATTACACGCCCGTGTAACATGGTCACGGGCGTGACTTTGGACGTGTGCATTAAATGCGGCGTGGGCTGGAATTCGGCGCGGCGGTAGAGCATGGATCACGCTGGAAAGTCACGGGCGTGACATGTGGGTCACGGGCGTGACTTAGGTTGACTTCTCGACAGCATCTCCTCGTCTCGACGGCAGCTCCACGTGGACGATTCTAAGATTACACGCCCCCGGTCACGGGCGTGACTTTGGGTCACGGGCGTGACCTGGGGCGTGACTTGGTGTGGACTGGTTCAAACAGTGCGGCATCGATTTTGGACTGATCTTCAGCTTACACGCCCTTGGTCACGGGCGTGACCGAGGGCGTGACATGCCATTTTTCCCGATTTGTCCCAAAAATCTGCAAATATCGAAATTAAGCTAAGTTAGAATCAAAATTACAAAAATAACTACTTATAACCTAAATTTGACATAAAATAGAGAATTCATATTAAATATTTACAAGATTTTCTATTAAAAAGTTATAAAAATACTACTTATCAGGAACCACTATATTTTCTTGTGTTGTGCTGTGATTTACTTTCTTGCATTTACTTTATTTTCTTGCTTAATTCTTGTTGGTGTGTGGGAAGCTCTAATCTGTGATTATACACATATATATATATTAACTTTGCACAAAATATTTTTAATCTCTATTCACCCCCCCCCCCTCTAGAGAATTCTAGTGAGGTTAACTATGCACTTTCAGTATCTCTGTCGACGCTTTTTCTATAAGGTGTCGAGCGATGTGTAGATGCTCGACACTTTCTACTTAGACTGAATCTCTCAAAACCTCATTCATAGGCGTCGAGCAATCTTTAGTCGTTCAACGCTTCTTATCTGTAGGAGTCAAGCAATGTATAGGAGCTCGACGCTTCTTAACTTTGCCTTCACATCTAGACTCTTTTTGCTGACGTTGAGCTAACTGACATTAGTCGACACTTCTTATTCCACGACGTCGAGCGATATTCCTTGGCTCGACGCTTCTTGACTTGGTCTCAGATCTTCAGCAGCGACCTTGTCTTTTTGAGACAACAGACATGGGTCGACGCTTCTGGGTCACAGGCATCGAGCGATGTGTAGTGTCTCGACGCTTGTGAACTTAGATGAATTTCTTGAGCACCTAGCTTGACCTGATCTCCTGCACAGTGATTCTAGAAAGTATATCAAATACATTCTGAGGTATATCTTTGACTTAGGGATGGACTTCTCCAAATCTAGGACATTATGGGCAATGGTCCCAACAAAGGTGTAGTGCGCCGTTGGAGTGCATCCACGGTGACTTGATGGGACCGACTGCTACCCCAAGCCTCGGAGGCAGCAGATATATGCTGGTGCTAATCGATGATTACACCAGATATGTCTGGGTATATTTCTTAAAGGAGAAGGCGGAGGCATTTGCCAAGTTCGTGGAGTTCAAGGAGCTTGTGGAGGGTCGGCTTGGCCTGCGGGTTAAGAAGCTGAGAACTGACAACGGAGGGGAGTTCACCTCTGGTGAGTTCTCTACTTTTTGCAGGAAGGCAGGCATCCAGAGGGAGCTTACTTGTGCACATACTCCACAGTAAAACGGAGTTGCAGAGCGGAAGATCCATCATCTGACGGAGACCTGCAAGTGTTGGCTGCATGCCAAGAGTATCCCAAAGTCCTTCTGGGCGGAGGGAATGTCTTGTGCTGCCTACGTCATCAACAGGATGCCTCTTAGTCCCATTAATATGAAGACCCCGCATGAATTTATGTTCAAGGAAAAGCCAAGCGTGGCACACCTTCGGGTGTTTGGTTCCACCTGCTATGTGCACGCTCCAGATGCGCTTCGGACGAAGCTAGATCCGAAAGTAAGGAAGCTAGTCTTCGTGGGTTATGATGATCAGAAGAAGGGCTGGAAGTGCATGGACCCAGAGACGCGGAGATTTGTTGTATCTCGCGATGTCATGTTCGACAAGGTGACGTCTTACAAGGGAAGTTCTGGTGTTGAGCTACCGGAAAGTAGGGTGGAGGAGTCGGAGAGAGCTGTGGAAAATCTTCAGGTGGAGCTGTCCGTGTCATCAGGTGGTCCATCAATTTCGAGTTCTGAGGCGGAGGCTTCTGGATCAGGAAGCAGGGGGAGCGATGCTCCAAGTATGTCTGGAAGGGTAGATAGAGAAGAAGCAGCTGAAGATACTACGAGTTAGGGGAAGGCGTTGCGGAGATCGAAGCAAACCATCATTGCCCCTAATTGCTATACAGGAGGAAACATGTTGAGCTTTGTCTCGTGTTTCTTTGATGGTCCCTTGGATGAGAGGGAGTCGTCGAGCTTTGAAAAGGCCAATGGCATGGAATAGTGGGATTCAGCTATGCAGGAAGAGATGAGTGCTCTTGAGAAGAATGAGACTTGGTCTCTGGTGCCCAAGCCCAAGGGTATCACCCCTGTGACATGCAAGTGGGTCTTCAAGCTCAAGAAGAAGGCAGACGGCAGTATCGAGCGATACAAGGCTCGCCTTGTAGCTCGAGGGTTCTCGCAGTAATACGGTGAAGACTATGAAGAGACATTTAGTCCGGTGGCAAAAATGACTTCAGTTTGGGTTGTGATTGCCTTGGCGGCGTGTTGGGGGTGGGATATTTGGCAGCTCGACGTAAAGAATGCATTCTTGTACGGCGAGATTGACAAGGACATCTTCATGGTCCAGCCACCAGGCTTCGTATCTGAAGATTTTCCGGAGCATGTCTGCAAGTTGAAGAAGGCCCTGTATGGGTTGAAGCAAGCGACGAGGGCATGGTATGGAAATATAGCAGAGTATCTCTTATTCTGCGGGTTTGGTGCTTCAGACTCAGACTCAAGCATGTTCGTCAAGAAGAGCGGGGAGCTTCAAGTCATCGTGCTGCTTTACGTCGATGATATGATCGTGACGTGGAATTCGAAGGAGGAAGTAGCAAGGCTTCGGGCTGAGCTATCTATCAGGTTCGAGATGAAGGACTTAGGTGAGCTTCACCATTTCCTTAGACTCGAGGTGCAGAGGAAGGAAAGTGGAGTGCTGGTTTCCCAGGCTGGATATGCGGAGCGAATCGTGGAGCGGTTCGGCATGAAGGAAGGGAAGTGCATTTCCACACCTCTGGAGAAGGCCATGAAACTTCGCAAGGATGAGGGGCGGATTCTGGAAGATCCGTTGGTGTTCCGGGCTCTGGTTGGGAGCTTGATCTATTTGACAATTACCAGGCCAGATATTGCGTATGCAGTTGGCAGGGTGAGCCGTTATATGGCGGAACCACGATGCCTCATCTTCTAGCGGCCAAGAATATACTGAAGTATGTCAAGGCGACTTCGGATATGGGTCTCCTGTACAGGAGGGATGCGGGCATCGAGGTGCATGGGTACATGGATGCCGATTACGGGGGAGATTCGGATGATCGGTCATGGCAGCTATATCATGGTGCAGTAAGAAGCAGGATTCCGTGTCTGTCTCAACCACGGAAGCGGAATACAAGGATTCGGCCATGGCAGCTCAAGAAGCCATCTGGCTTAGGAGGTTGGTTGGAGACGTCCATAAGGAGGTTTGGGGTCCGACTCTGCTCCGCGGCGACAATGAGAGTGCTCTCAAACTGGTTACTAATCCAGTTTGTCACGCGAGGACCAAGCATATTGAGATCGAGCATCATTTCATTCGTGAGAAGGTGCTGGAGGGGTCTCTTTCGGTCAAGCATGTTCGGAATCAGGACAACACTGCTGACATCTTCACAAAGGCGCTGGCGAAGGGGCCGTTTACTCGGCTAAGGAGTTTACTTGGGCTGTTTTCAACTTCCCACTTCAAGGGGGAGTGTTGAAAATGTTGAAGTGGGAGTTTTGAAGTTGGCGGTCTGGGGGGGGGAGACCGCGCGGTCTGGTCTGACTGCACGGTCTTGAGGTCTCCTCTGGCGGTCTGACCTCTCTGGTCTAGCCGCGGGTTGTTCGGCGTGACCGTCATTCTTCTGTCCAAGGGTGCCGAGGTAAGGCCGCGCGGTCTGGTCGCGAAACCGCGTGGCGAGCTGGTGAGACCGCGCGATCTGGTGCGCAGTGATCGCGTGGTGGGGAACAGCCCAGTCTGGTGGCTATCCGGTTTCCTTGTGGTGCGCGTGGACTAAGGTCTTCTTAGTCGCGCGGTCTCCGGTTTGTGTTCGCATGGCTGGTCATTCGGCGATCAGCTGGCATATGCAGTCACAGGTGTTCGATCAACTTGGCGGGCTGTTTCCCTAGTCGGTCTGGTGTGTTCGCGGTCTCTGGAGGAGGTCGGGTGGCGAACACAGGTGGTGAGCGACATGGCCGGGAGGACTGTCAAGTCGAGCGGTCATGCGGTTTCAAGTTGGCAGACCGCTGATTTCTCCTTTCAGCTGTTTTTCTCTTCTGTTTTTTGTGTACTGGCGAAATCATGTCTCGCCATGTATACCTCACCCTGTAATGAAGAACTTTGCTTGAGCAATAAAGATTGTGTTTGCTTCATGTGCTTCTGGTTGTTTGGCTTGAACTTTTAGTTATACAATTCCTGCTCACTCCTAGATCATTAGAAATTTTCACAAAGAGCACCTTGGAGGAGATCCGATCTTTTTGGCTCTCTCTTCCCGGCTAGTTTTGGTTGGCTGTTAGTGCCCTCCAAGGTGGCCGGTTGAGCATTGGTTTGGGAGGGGAAGCTCTCTAAGATCTTCCGGGTGTGTGGCGGGACCTCCTCACTACAGCTTTGGGTCTGTTCATAGTTCTCCACCAACTGTCAAGTGAGCCTGTGAGAGAAAAGTAGGTGTAGGCTACAACCCCCGGTGGGTCCGAACTCAAGAGACTGATTGACGGTTTCAACATCCACATAGACCTCTAGGTTTCTACCCTTTTTCTCTCTGAACACTCGATCCATCATTCTTTGGTACGTGATCCCTACATTTCTAAACCCGAAAGGCATCATTTTATAACAATATCATCCATCATCTGTGATGAAGGAAATGCTCTTGACATCTGGCTGGTGCATTCAGATCTGATAATAGCCTGAAAAAGCATCTAAAAAACTCATCACAGGAAAATCGACGGCTGAGTCTACCAGCACGTCGATTCGAGGCAGAGGATAACAATCCTTGGGGCATGCTTTATTCAATAAGGAAAAATCGATACACATTATCCACCTCCCATCTCCTTTCTTTACCATTACAATATTGGAGACACATCCTGGGTACTGGATCTCCGACACGATACCTGCCTTCAGCAGTTTCTCCACTTCCTTACGGATGGGTCTGACCAGAGTAGTTGTCGCAGCTCTTTTCTTCTGGCAAATGGGAGGAACGCTCGGGTCAAGGTTGAGGTGATGGCACGCCACATCCGCGTAGATCCCCGGCATGCCCGCAGCGCTACATGCAAAGATTTCAATGTTATGCTAGATGCACTCACGAACCTTCTCCTGGTCCTCCTCGCTCAGCTTCCTGCTTATATGCACTTTCACTGGCCTCCCATCCTTGGTGACGACTTCCTTCACCCCGACTTCCTCCGCTGCCTCCAACCTGGCTTTCCCCTCCTCTGCCTTGTCGACCTCTTCCGCCTCCTCCTTCCAGGTGATGGTGTTGACAGCTGTGATGTAGCACTGCCTAGCAACCATGGGGTCTCCCTGCCTCCGATCTGGACTCCTCCAACGATGTACTTTATCCATTCGTGGTAGGAGGAGGGCACGCACCGGAACGCACTGATGAGAGTCAGTTTGAAGATGGCGTTGTAACTTCTCGATGCATCCACGATGATAAACCGACAGTTCTTTGACATTCCTCCCAAAGTCACGAGAAGCTCGATTCCTCCCACCACCTCTTTCCTCTCCCAAGAAAATCCGAAGAGAGGTCCATCCGAGGAGAGTATCCCCTTCGCCTCCGCCTTCATCTCATCGAAAGCTCTATTGAAGATCACGTTGACGGAACTCCCATTGTCCACGAGAATCCTGGAGACCGTGAAGTTCTCGATCGCTATTGGGATTACCAGCATGTCGCATAACGGGCCTTCATGCTCGAGCATGTCCTTGATGGTGAAGGTGATCCTTTCCTTGGGGGTAGGGGTCTTGGAGGTCGAAGCGACACTCTGATGGTTGATGGTATGGAGGCTGCCCTTTCGAGTAGCCTCGATCCCTACCCCCCCCCCCCCCCCCCCCCCGTAGATTACCCTGATCCCTCCTTGGGTTCCCATGTCAACTCGGTCCTCGCACCGGTCCTCTACCTCCGCTCCTTCTCCCCCTTTTCCGGCATCCTGAAGTCGTTACTGCCCCACTGGGGCTCTCCTCCCTCCTATCAACTCTAAGAACTCCGGGCAGGTGGCCGTTGTGTGCCCTTCCTCCTGGTGGAATTCATAATATGGCAACGCCATCTTCCCCCTCTCTGCCCCTCTTGGGCGATTCCTTCTTCCTCTTCTTGCTCCTCGGCTGGAAAGGCCTCGGACCCGGCTTCCACCCTGGGGGGTTGAACCCTCTATTCCCCCTTGAAAGTGCCCACACTTCCTTGTAAGGTTTCCCCTCCCTGGGCGAAACCTCTTCCTTGGCCTTGAAAATGTCCCCCTAGTGGCCTCCACACCGGTCGGTTGATGGGTGGTTGATGCCTTCCTCCCGGCTCCTGCCCCCCAGAGGGTCCTTGGAACCCTTGCCTCCATGGCTCTTCCCTTCTTTTCACTTCTTAAGTTTGGGTTCCACCTCCCCCCTTTTCCTCTCCTCCCGCCCACTTGGCCAACTTTGCCATGAAGATGTCATTGGTCGCCTCTCCCTCGATCTCTCGCCCCGCCCGCTCGATCAATTCTTCATATGATAGAGGGGGATCTCAGGCAAGTCCCATCTTAAACAGCCCTTGCCGCAGTCCAAGGGTGAAGGCCAGTTGCAAGGTGTGCCCTGACACCTCGCAGACCAAGAGAACCTCTTCCTGGAACCGGTCTATGTAGCTTCCTAATGATTTTTTGGTCTGCTGCTAGATTAAAAAGAGAGCCCTGACTCCCTTCTTACTCTTCTTCGACGTGGCAAACCACAACAAGAAACTCCGGCGAAGATCCTCGAAGCCATTGATGATTCCCGAGGGAAGCTGGTGGTACCAGTCCCCCATCTTTCCTCTGAAGGTGATGGAGAACAACTTGCACTTGAAGGCATCTGTCAATTGCCTGATGGAGACGACGTCTTCAAACCACTGAGATGCTGGAGGGGATCATCTTTGCCTGTGTAGTGGGACATGGAGGGCTCCGTGAATCCCTCTGGAACAAGAGCTGAGAGAATCATCTCGCAGAATGGACTCCCTGACCTTGGTTGGCGAGCCGGGGGCACTCGCCCAGTCTCCTCGCCTGCGTAGCGAGCACTCGGCAAGCTAGGAAACAACACTCGTGCGTGAAAGGCTCGCTCCCCTTCTCCTGCCTGTGCCTCATTCTCAGGTCGCCCACCGAGTATGTCCTCACCCAGATCTTGCAGGGCGAGTACTGGAACCGCCAGAGTGGCGCACTCGCCAGGCGGCGAAAGGGCAATGCGCAAGGTCTCCAGAATTGACTTCTAAAATTCATCGAAGTCACTCTTCCTCACGAACTCGCCTTAAGGTGGCGAGTTCCCCGGGTCTGCTCCTTGCCCTTCACTTCCAGTCATCGAATCTTATTCAGTATTTTCCAAACAAACTACGGTCCACGCTCACCGCACCAAAAATGTTGAACCAGGAAACCACGGTTCAACCTCTGAGCCCAGAAACCACGACTCGAGAGGAGTTCAGACGGGTGTAGTTTGCTTTTATTTCTCCTGGGTTCGTCCTTTAGACCGGGCACTCAGGACTAGGAAGCTCACTCATAGAGGGTGGAAAAATAAAACAGACCCCTGAGCTGCAACGAGGAGGTCCCGCCACTAACCCGGAAGATCTAAAGAACTTCCCCTCCCAAGCCAGTTGCTGAGCTGGGCACCTTGGAGAGTGTTAGAGAGCTCCTCTTCCCACCCGGAGACCACGGTGAGAAGCAAAAATGGACTCTCTGACTGACCAAAGCAAACCAGAGGAGAGAGAAGCTAGTGACAGATCCTCTCCAAAGGTGCCATTGGGGGTCTATTTATAGTTTTCTTAAAACGACATGCGGAGAGCGAAATCCCGCATCTTGGTTTTACTAAAAGCAGCCCAAAATGGCCTGCCAACAATGGAACTCCATTGTTTGGAATGGCTAACTGCAGTCCTGAGAGGAAATCCTTAAAAAACATGCCATCCACCTAATGGGTGAGTCCAAGCTACCCTAAGCTGACTCGCAGGAGTGGCGAGTGCCTGGTAGAGCTGGGGCTCGCCACTCGCCCCAAGCTGGGGGCGAGTGCTTGCTAAAGGCGAGCGCGGACTGAGGTGCTATGCTCGCTAGGCCGACTCACCCAGGCCACGGTCTGCTCTAGATCGCCTGACGGCCCAATGACCCCACTCGACAAACATGGGTTTGTACATTATTTATCTTACTGTTGAACTCTATGATGTCTGGACCTATTTATTTATATAATCTGGAATGCTCTTGCTCTCTAAGTATTTCTGTCTTGTTATTATTTTTATGTCTATATGTTTATTGTCATATGAGATTCTGACTTCTTCAAATAGGGTGAGATTGTTGGAATATTGTCCACAAGATTCCTGATTTGAAGAAGACCTCAAGATGACAATAAACATCTTGTATTTGATGCATGTATGCATTTTGATGTGACATGTACAATAGAAATGCTTGGCTAATATAATGTTAGGCTTATGGTCACCCAAATAGGGTTTTGCCCTTGTAATCCCTCAAGGTGCAAAACTCATGTTGACCTATGATCTAATCATATATTAGACATATCATTATCATGAGGAAAATCAGCATAGTTAAAAGAAATTAAAGTAAGAAGCAAAAATTAGTCTAAGTCAAATGTCAACTACATCGGCTGAATGACTAAGGAAAATATCGACTACATCGACTGGAAGTTACGTAATTTGTCGAGTGCATCGACTAGATAGTTAAGTAATTTGTCGACTGCATCGACTAGATAGTTAAGTAATTTGTCGACTGCATCGATTGGAAGACTACTTGATTTATCGACTGCATCGTCCAGACCGTGACAGAAGGATCTTTCCAGGATTGATTGCTTAATTATGGACTGCATCAGGTTATGTTTTTAAGGTGGAGGTTTTCGACTACATCATGTCTATAAGTACTGAAAGATTTTATCAACTACAAGTGCTGAAGGATTTTATCGACTGCATAAATTATTTTGTCGACCTGGAGCGTGTTCTAACGTCCATATAACCACAAATTGCATAGTCATTCAAATTGATTTGAATTCCACTTTTTGTTGCAATAATCAAGGTGCTTTAAGAGGAAATAGATTATAATCATTGATTTCAGATTGCTGTCATTTAAAGGACTTTCCTTTGGGAAAATTTCTAGCGGTTGAAGCATTCCTTTTTCAGAATCAAGGCCTCTGTCGATCCAGTCTTCAATATAAAGGGATATGAAAATTGAAACACATATACATATATTTACAAGAAGGCACACGTGCATACACTTAGAAAGATTTTTTGTGCAAACATTTTTGTAGTGGTCAAGCAATAGAATTCTGTCTAGTCTACAACCACTATAATCCTGAGAGAGATTTCATCCAAGGCTCAACAAAACTATTCTCTTTCTGAAGAATATTTCTCTCTTGAGTAAGTCTTCTTGATCCATCCAATTCATTTCAAGCAGATACATTCAAAGGCTGATTAAGGAAGAAGAAGCTTTCACAGTGCTTCTATTGAAGACTCAAGTATTGTTGGTTTAGTCAAAATCTATACAAATTCTTTGTAATTGTAGGATCCTTTTTGGATCTGAGTTTGTTGCAAGATTCCAGTGGAAATCTGAGCTACGGGATCATTGTGATCTAAGGTAGGGTCTTTGAAAAGATCTGATGTAGATCTCTTGTTGGAGAGATTGAGGTAGGGCTTCTTTTGGCCTGAGTACATGATCTTGTGTTTTAAGATCTGAGTTGTAGGACCTTGTGTTAAAGGTCTTAGGTATGGGATTGTTGTTCCTGAGTTGTATGAATTAAGGACTCTGAGTGTAAGATCATTTGATCTGAGAAATTTGGAGATGTTGGCATAAGCTATCACTCTGCTAGATAGGTGAATGATGAAAGTGGATGTACCCATAATTAGGGAACCACTATATATCTTGGTGTACTGTGTTGTAGATTGTGCTTTTTTGTTTCTTTGCTTAAAAGTAGATAGTTAAAAATGAAGCATAAATCTCTTAAAACACCTATTCACCCCCCTCTAGGTGATTAGACAATAACCCTTATCTTTCAATATCAAAGTATGCTTTTCCTCAGTTCATGAATGTTATGAATTCATGTCAAAGAACCACAAACACCATTGTCACTAGAGATCTACTTGTGACACGTTTATATAACAATACACATAGTCTCACGGTGGGTCTATCCAATACAACTTGTTCCTAACAAGTACTTATGTGATGACTTGATATCCCATATCATGACCCGTGAGAACCGGGCATCAGTCAACCTACATACCAGTCTTGTTATATCATCCTCACCCTAATTTTTAAGGTGATACCTCGACCAGGGATGATTTAAGAATAATGCTTCTTATAAACGTAGTCCCTCACATTTAAGTCACGTACTTGAATTCCTATGGAAGCAAATATTCTAAGGATATTTATTAGGTTAAGTAATCTATCACATAGAAATAAATTCATATTACAAAAGACCTTTACATAAATGCAAAAAAATACATAGTATAAATCACAATTCATCATATGAATAAACAACCGACAAACATACAATCCACAAGGCTCCCACTAAAGATGATCATTCATGTATTTAATACTCATTGATCTAGCATGGCAATCATGCTTCCTTTGCGCAAGAGGCTTTGTTAGTGGATCCACTATATTTCTTCAGTTGATACTCTGTATATGTTCACATCTCATCGATCGACAATCTCTCGAATAAGATGGAACCGCCAAAGTATGTGCTTGGAGCACGGATGAGATCTGTTGGAACCAGTATTTGGCCCAACGAGGAGTTCGGACCCCTGTGAAGGGGGGCAACTATCACTTACTGATCCCACGGAGGAACCTGACCGAAGACTTAGAACGAAAGACGCGACCCTTGACAATAGTGTGGAGGTCCCACCACACACCCGGAAGATCTTTTGAGCGCTTCCCCTCCCAAGCCAAGACTATAGTCGGGCAACTTGGATAGTTGGAGGAGCTAACCAAAGAGATCCTGAGGAGATGCAAAGATCTAGAATGCTCTCACAAGGTGCCCCAAAGGGTCTATTTATATCCTTTCTGAACTGGTCTGCCAATAGAAGGCTTCCGCCTTTTGGTTTTGCTATACGCACCCCAAATTGGTCTGCTAACAGCCAAACTCCACTGTTTTGGAGGGCTATTGGCAGCCCATCAAGGGTATCAGGGTAAATTCACCTGTAACCCCTGCCGGGCGAGTGGTCCATGAAGGCGTCACTCGCTAGCCTCCTTGCGAGCGGGGCTCGCGAGACCTCCTCTTGCGAGTAGAGGCGAGCCTCCACTCGCCTCGCCAGATTGACACTGCGAGACCTCACTTGACTCGCTCTAGCTAAATGCACCCCAGAGCGGTTCTTCAAAACTCACTGAGCCATCGCTGCTCGCCACACGCGAGCGAGATCCCTGATCCGGCTCGCCTTGCCCTGGCAGGGTGCTCGCCGCGAATCGGCGAGAACTCCCCAAATCGCTTGTGATTGATTTCTCTATGGGTCGGCGAACACTGGGTTGTATACAATCCCCGCTCTTCGCGAGATTATGCTAAGCTCGTGAAGAAACATCCAACCCTCTGTGTTCTCCGAACGAGGATGAGCTGGCACGAATCTTTGGTGGGCCCCATCCCTAGAGCTATAAATACAAGCATCTTTGGGTGATGGGGGAGCTTTTCTTTCCTTCCTTTTCTTCGCTACTCGCTACCTTACTTGCTAAAAATGCATATCTCGGAAGAAGCTCAAGCCTGCCTGGCCGCGTCCCGCGCGAGGGAGCGCGCTGTCGCGAATCGGCTCATCATTTGGGGCGCCTGACGGACCCCTCCCCCCTCCCCAACATGAAGAGGGGGAAGGCGGTGAGGCGACACTTCGGGACGACTGGGTCCTCCCTCCAGGACATGCTGCATGATCCCGCACTCGCTGGACAGGTACTCTGACTCGCGTGCCCTTCTCCCCTATTTTTGTGTAAACATATTAATTTTAAGAGCGCGTCTCTGGCGGGAGTCCTCGCGAGCGAGACCCTGGACGGTACTCGCCTTCATTCTCCCGGGGGAAACAATTCTTCAGTCGCCCACATGGAAGTCCTCGACCTGTCAACCTCGCCGCGACCTGGTGAAGTTCCGATATTATCCTCTTCGCGAATTCCCCAACTGAATTTTTTGTGCTCCTTGCAGAGGACCTCCCCGCGATGCCCGGGAGGTGCGCTACTCCACCGGGTTTGCCGCCCCCGCCGAATGGGACAGTCTCCGTCCCTAGGTTCAACCTTCTGGGCCATCGAAGCCCTGACAGCTCGCCCCCGCTGATACCCGGGTTGCGAGCAACCTCCCCCACGTCCCTAGCCTGGGGAAATCCATCACGCTGAAGTACACGGAGGCCTTCCAGGGGAAACCGAGCTCCTCCCGCCAACGACCTGGTAAAGCGGTCGCGGCCTCACCAGGTTGGTCGGTTATAATCAACAGATTGCTTCTCACTCTATTCGCTAATTTTCTTCTCGCATGTGTCCATGAGTCCTCCGCCGAGCTGGAGCTTGGAGAGGAGGAGATGTCGCCCGTGCCTTTGTCGGTCAAGATTGCTGACTTCCTCGGCGATCCCTGGGACCCCGAGGCGATGAAGCGGCGAGTCGCTGATGTGCTCCAGAAGCAAGGGTACATGCTGCGAGAAATGTACAGCTAGACGGAAGAGGACAGAGCGGACTCCGAGGAGCAGTTCGCCGCGATCGATGATGAGTTAGCAAGAGTTATTGCCGAGTTGCAGTCTGACGCTCGCCACGAGGCCACCTTTCCCACGGTGCACCTCTCGCGGGCGGAGGACCAAATCCGACTGCTGTAGCATGAGCTCTGCGCGGTCTGCGCGTATCACTTTCCATGCGTACCACTGAGCTCGGGGGTGCGAGGATGAGGCCGATTGAGGTGGGTCCACTATTGATCCTCCTCGCACTCGCCTGGCGAACTCGCAAAATAATATCTTATTTATTATTGTTATTATTGTATTGAAATTCTTTGAACCATGACATTTATTTGGTGCTTCCCAATAATCGCGGGATCTTCTTTTTCATCCTTACACGCTCGATGTTATTATTGTTTGTTGTACTCGCTAATTCTTTCTTTCAATTCTTTTTTCTTGCGGCTTGCATGGGACTGGTCTCGCCAGGCGGCGAACCATCCTTGCCGAATCGCTGTGAGTGCGTGGGGAGTGGGTTGGTTCATGTACCGAGGCGTGCCTCCTGGAGATCCTGCTAATCGCACCCCACAACTCCTCGATTCCTCCCCTCCGCCTTTAGTTTCTTTTAAATAGGCCTGTCATCAATAGTCAACCACCGCATTCAACTCTCTCAACCTCTGTTGTCTTTGTTCTCCCGGACTCGCCTTCTCGTTCTCGCATTCGCTTCCTTCTTAACAGCCATGGGTGGTGATGGCGATACGGAAGGTCGGGACAAGTGCGCATTCACCTTATGCGACCACTCCTTTTTCGCATGCTCGCTTACAAAGTGGGAGTACCATTCTACCGTGGCGAAATACATCTCGCCTGTGTTCTCTGCTCGTCGCCCTGCGAAGACTGAGGACATCAACGACCTCCACATGGACGAGCTCGCCATCTCGGTGGCCCGCTTCGAAGTGGGCCTGCGGCTTCCTCTCTGTCCGGAGATCAGTCAGGTACTCGCTTGATCTCTTCTTCCTTTCTCACATTCGCTTAAGATTCCTTTCTAATTTCTTTCCGCGAGCCCTTCAGCTACTGAAAAATTACGGCGTCATCCCGGGCCAGATGACCCCAAACTCCATCACGGTCATGGTGGGGTTCGCGTGCTACTTACACGAAGAGCGCATCGAGTTCAGCTTGTCGGTCTTCCGCAAGCTATTCTCCTTCCGGGCGAATAAGGATGGAACAACCTTCTTCGCGAGCCAGCACGCCAAGGTTCACGAGACGGTGAACAAGGGCCATTAGTGGACACATAAGTTTGTGTTCGTCAAGGGGCCCTTCAGCAACATCCCTTTCTCACCCATCCAGCGGGACGAGCCTACCTACCATCCCCCCAAGCTCGGCGTCCACGAGGCCGAGCTCTTTCAGTACATGTCCACCCACTTTGAAGACATCTACCTCCGAAGGCATGTGGACTCGCTACTCCCCGTGCCGCACGGGACAGGTTTGACTCGCGATCTCTTCCCGTCTCGCGTTATACCCTTATCAGTTTTTCCTAACCCGCCTTTTGTCATTCGCAGGGGAGCGTGATCTCCCACTCCACCCCCTTACATGAAGGCCGCGACTATCACCCCAGGCCTCCAGCTCACTTCCGCCTCCGCCGTCGATGCCTGCCATAAGACCCCCAGCACTTCCTCCGCTTCCAAGAAGCGGCCCACACCCGCGAGTCGCGGGTTATCCCTCAATCCTCTGTCGCCGAAGAAGCAACAACCCTCGACCATCACTAAAGGGAAGGGGCCCGTTGAAAGCTTGGCCGGGGCTGAACCCCCAGTGGACCCTCCCGCTTACAAGGGAGTCGGGGAGACCACTGAGGTGGCCGCCAGTGTGCCGACTACACCCGCACCGGCGAGCCACCGAAACTTCTGTCTTGGCACTAGGCACCGAGACGCAGCCGGCGAGCCCGTGTTGGAGTGGGACTCAGACTTCAACAGGGTTTCGATCTCCACGCTTACCCCCTCCTGGGTGGAGAAGGAGAACATCGAAGGAGAGGCCTTCGCCTTGTCCTTCAGTCTCTATGGGCGGGAGGATGTTGCGGACTTCCACATCATCACCTCCCGAGCGCTCGCGTACGAGAGCGCGCAAGCTCAGCTTCGCGGGCTGGAGCTCACCCATATGGCCGATTGTCGTTGCCTATCGATGGAGAGAACTCTGAGGAGCTGAAGCGCGAGCTGCAGGAGGCGAAGAAGGAGCTCGCCGATCTGAATAAAAAAACAGGTTGTCTACGAGGGACTCCTCGACAACCTCAAGGGTGGGATGGTAAGCCTGCCGAGAACTCGCTTACTACCTTTCGCAACGTTCCTTCTTAACCCATTCGCCTTTCGCAGGACCCAGAGACTGCGAACCAGCTCCTCACCGGCAAGACGGAGCTAGAGAAGGAGGTCGCCATGTTGAAGGCCCAGAACTAGGAGCTCGTCAGGGACGCCCTTCCTCCCGCCCATCGCAGAAGCTCGTCGAGGAGGAGATGCTGCGGTACAATGCGATTTTGGCGGCTCGACATATCTTTAACAACCTAAAGGGGGCCAGGCTTCTCACTGTCGACACGGAGGAGCTCACAGTCGAGGAGGTCATCCCAGATCTATTCGAGCCGATCCCACCCAACACAGATAGCGAGGGAGATTAGCCAGGGGGTGAGTCTTGAGATGTAAGCTTTTCATTTTGAATTTTCTTTTGTAAGGCGAGAATCTCCACCCCGGATGTAAGCCATTTTTTGTAATGAAATAAAAAATATTTTTTAAGTCTTTCATCTTCTATTTTTTGCTTCTCCCACTGTCATTCACTTACGTGCTCGCGCATCGACGACACGCACCCCGCATGCACCTGTGCTTTGCTTAAGCACTCGCTGACTCGTGCGCTCGCGTACTCACATACGTACGCGTTTGCATTCTGGCACGCACCCCACGTGCACCTGCGTATCGCTCGAGCACCCGCGTACTCGCCTCTCTTCGTGGGACTTGCCCAAATTCGTCCTTTGCATTTGTTCCAATAGGTTCTCGCCTGCGAGCTCTTCGCCGAGGCGAATGCCCATTCTGGCGGGCTCATTCGCATACACTAACTGAGTCTCGCCACAATTTTCCGTCCCCTTACTGATGAGTTTTCGCCCCGGTGCTCTCGCCAAGCGAGTGCCCACTTTGGCTGGCCCACTCGCAAATACTAGCCACTAGAGCCTCTTGGATTTCTTTTCTTGTCGTCGAAACCACTTGCGGTCCTTCCAGCTAGGTGAGAACCAGGCCAGGAGACCCATTTGATACGATTCACCTTATCCATTTTCACCTGCCTCCCCTATCCAGGAATCAATCCCCCTCCACCGGCTAGTGAGAGCCCGGCGGTGGAGTTGACCTGGGGAAGTTGAGTGTCTCAAGCAACCTTGCCAGCCTCTCTGGAGATCAACCTGACCCACCGGCTAATGAGAGCCCGACAACGAGATCGATCTGGGGCATTCTCGCACAAACCTTCTCTGGCCAGCCTCTTTAGAGATCAACCTGACCCACCGTCTAATGAGAGTCTGGCATCAGAATCAATCTGGGGCATTCCAGCTCAAACTTCCCTTAGCCAGTGTTGGGAAAATGATTTCTCTTAACCCCTAGAAATGAATTCTAAGAATGAAAAAAACAAGGCTAAGTAAATATGCGTCGAATAGTATTCGACGTTTCCTTCAGGTTGAGTCGAAGTAACTCTAGGAAGATTTCGACGTAAGTCTAGTCGACGCCACTCTGATTTCTAGTCGACGCACATCAGTCGACGCACCTTCCTTATTCTTCTCTCGACGTCCAGAAAGGATGCTCTCGGCGCTTGCATCGAATAGTAATCGACGCACGTCGATTTCCATGACAGAATTTAAATATGCGCCAGATCTCTTTCATTCTTTCAATAGATCTGATTTATATGGAATAAGTGTCAATATTTTATAGCCGTTCTGAATCATTCTTTCCTTATATCTGATTCTTGGCTAATTTGATTTAACTTATTTGGATATTATTTGAAATCTGAATTGGTTCTTTCCTTCTACAGAAATAAATATTATGGAAACATTTTCATCTTTCTATTTTTCTGACTGCTAATTAATTATCCTCCTATAGCATTATTTTGAATACACAGAGCTATAAATAAAGAGGAGGTCGGCAGAAAATGACAGTTGAGTGATCCACCACATACATTTTGAAATAGAGGAAAAGCTCCCAAGAGAAAAGAGATAAATTGAGAAAAAGCTCTGCAGCAACATTCAACCACTTCTTCTTCTTCTGCTTCTGAAATCACACTGCTGCAAAATCTGATAGCTCTCACAAAGAGAGAAAGTCTGCAAATCTTCTTCTCTCTATAGAAGAAAGATTCAATTCACTTCTTGTGCTTCCAATCTTCTTGCTAGGAAGAAGACTCATTCTTGTCCTTATATCTTTCATGCTTTCTTTATTACATATAACATTGTAAAAGAGTTTTTAGAATCTCTCTTCAAAAAATTCAGTGTACTGGTTCTAAGAGTCTCCTTGTCAAAAGACTCAGTTGGTTCTAAGAGTCTCCTTGTCAAAAGACTCAGGGTGGTTCTAAGAGTCTCCTTATCAAAAGACTCAGTACAAGATAGTGAATTCCTACCAAGGGGGTAGAAGAGTGGACTACCCAAAGTTTGGGGAACCACTATATTTTCTTGTGTTGTGCTGTGATTTATTTTCTTGCATTTACTTTATTTTCTTGCTTAATTCTTGTTGGTGTGTGGGAAGCTCTAATCTGTGATTATACACATATATATATATATATTAACTTTGCACAAAATATTTTTAATCTCTATTCACCCCCCCCCCCTCCTCTAGAGAATTCTAGTGAGGTTAACTGTGCACTTTCAATTGGTATCAAAGCTAGGTTGATCTAAAAAGGATAACTCCTTGATCAAAAAGATCTTACCTCTCATATATATATATATTTTTCAAAACTATTTTATCATATGGCACAAATCAAAGATTATGCTTCTACTAGACCTCCAATGTGCAATCTTGAAAAGTTTGCAGTTTGGAAAACAAGAAATAGAATTTATATGAATTCCATTGATGCTGACTTGTTTGATATTACTATGACAGGTCCCCCAAAGCCTTATAGAAAGGATGCAAATGGCAATGTCACACAAACACTTGTTCCAAGATCTGAGTGGATAGAAGATGAAAAGAAGGCAAGAACATATGATCTAAAGGCCATGAACATACTTGTCTCAACTCTCTCAGATGACATTTTTCAAAAGGTTGTTGACTGTGAATCATCCAAAGAAATTTGGGATGCTCTCACAAAGATGGTGGAAGGAAGTGCTGATGAAAAGAAAGATAAAAAGGCTCTATTGATCTCTCAATATGAGAACTTCCAAAAGAAGGCTGAAGAAAGCATCTCTGAAATGTATGACAGATTCAGTCTGATCATCAATCAACTAAGAGACTTGGATAGAGAAATCTCTCTCACTGAGATTAATGACAAATTGCTAATGAGTCTCCCTAGTTTATGGGACTCAAGAATATGGGCAATAAGAGACACAAGAGGACAAAAAGAGATCTCAACAGATGCTCTCTTAGGAAAACTCAGATCCTATGAGCAGTTGCTGAAAACTAGAGAGGAGAAGGAAAGAAGAGAAAACACTCCAATTTCCTCAAAAAGCAGGAGCATTGCTCTAAAGGCAACAGAAGAAGGAACCCCTGTCACTGAAGAAGAATTATTCAGTTTCTTGGCCAGAAGATTTAAGAAATGGGTCAAGACAGATGGATCAAAAAGGAGGGAGTCAAAACCAAGGTATGACAAAACCCCCACTAAAGAAATTATTTGCTATTCTTGCAGGAAACCTGGACACATTGCCCCAGAATGTCCAGAGAATGCTGAAACAGAAAAGGATCTGAAAAAGAAAGATCTGAAGAAAAAGGGGAAGAAGAAAGAAAGAGGCTTCATTGCAGAAGTCTGGAGTGAAACAAACTCTGAGGATAGTTCATCCTCTAAGAGTGACAATGAAGAATCTAGGCAAGAAGACCTATGCTTGATGGCCTTTGAAGACTCAAAGAATGATGATAAATCATGGAGTGAAACAGGATCAGAAGAAAGCATATCTTCTGATGATGAAAAAGAAAAGAACCTCATTCTCATTGAGGAATCTGAGGATGAGGATGAGGTAAGCATGTTTGATGAAATAGATTTTCAAAGTGATAATTTTAGAAATGATTTTATGGGAATGTACCTAGATCAACTAAAAACAAAACAAGAAATTAAAGATCTAAAAGAACAAATCAATGTAGCTAAAAACCAGAGAAACACAGAAATTAAATCCTCTAAAGATTATGAATCAATAGCTAGCTGAATAGAAAAGGAAATAGAAAGGGCTAGAATAGAAAATCAGTTCCTTAAGGATAAAGTAACCCAGGCAAAAGCCTTTGAAGAATCAATAAAAATGAGAAGCCAAACTCTTAAGGAAATCACTGAAAAACAAACAATAAGACACAACCATCTTGGGCTAGGGGCTGATCCCTCAATCAGCCTAATTCCATCCAACAAACCTGCTTGGATGAGCCCTGTAAAATTCACTAAACCTGTCAAAATGACAAACCAAGAAAAAGACCCAAAAGATAAGGAAGAAAACTCCTTCAAAGAAATAAAGGAATTTGATGAAACATCTTATTATTCAGCTGATGACTCACAAACTTCATCTGAAGAAACAATCAAACCAAGAAAAACAAGACATAAAGGAGTAAAAACAGAGAAAGGCAAAATGAAAATTAATGAAGATACAGTTGCGTCGACTTCATATCGACGCATGCACGATAGTGCGTCGACTTCTACTCAACGCAATCTCTCAGATGCTTCGACCTCTTCTAGATGGATGAACAAAAGCACGTCGACTTCCAATCGACACAACTTTTTCTATGCGTCGAAATCAGATCGACACCATCTAGAGAAAGCGCCGAATACAAATCAACGTGACTATCAACATGCGTCGAATGGATATCGACGCACAAAAATTCAGAACAATTTAAACATCTTTCCTCCAAAAGTATTTCATCCTAACCCTTATTCAGGACCCATTCATCCTAATCATGAATTCTATCCAAATCAAACCCTCTATTCTAACCAACACTCTTATCCTCATCAACACTTTTATCCTACTCTAAACTCAAATTCTCATAATAATAGGATAATCAAATGCTATATATGTAACAAAACTGGCCACCTTGCCAAACAATGTTGGCATAATCAATCAAACTAACTGTAAAAATTAGTCCTAGGCTGTCTTAGAAAAGCTTTAGGACTAGGAAGAGACAACAAGAAATAAGAACATAGAGTGGTTCAGAAAAATCAAAAGTCACGTCAACTTCTACTCGACGCTCCGTAGATGACTCAGATCAACAGGTGTAATCGACGCATGCGTCGACTACTATCGACGCATACGTCGATAGGAAACCCTATCATACCAAATCAGACCATATCGATGTTCACGTCGAATTCCACTCATCGTAACGTCGACTTCATAAAAACGAGCGGCAATACTAAAATATTCTCAGTCACATCCACTGAAGTACCGAATAAGCCTCGAATTGAGTCCCGTTTCGACGCTTCACCTGACTTAAATAAACTCTTCAGTTAGAAAACCTTCGCGATTCTGCATCTATCATCCTTCTTGCTCCTCTGTCCAGTTGATTCTTTTTCCCTCTCTCACCGATCTTCAATGGCTCCCAAGATAAATTCTGGGTTCGATATCGACCTCGAATCCTTCCAAGCAGCAGCAGAGAACTATAAGAACATCATAGCTCTCTTCACTGAAGCAGGACTGGACAAGCTCATCTCCACTAGGTGCAAGCTTCTGGAAACTGAGCTCACAGAGCTCATAACTCATGGTCAGATTTCTGAACAAGGAGAAATCCAAGGAACACTATATGAGACACCAGTCTCAATCTCAGCAGAACACATTAGGGCCACCTTTGATCTCCCATCAGGTATATCCTAATGTCATCTTTGTTCAACTAAAATGGGGAAAGGAAATCTCATAAGTCTTCATCATTTCCTATTAGGTGATGAATCTATAGACCTCACACCTGATGAAATCAAGCATCTGCTAACCACCATGAAGTTCTCAAGGGATAAACCAATCCATCTAAAGAAAATAGACTTTTCTGAGGAGTATAGACTACTAGCATATATAGTAGGAAAGATACTACTATGTAAGATATCTTCCCATGATGCAGTGCCCAAGCAGCAACTGAACATCATGGGAGCTCTGGTGTTAAAGAAGAAAATAGACTGGGCCAGCTGTTTGCTCAAGATGATAGGCTATAGATATTCCCACAAAGAAAATGCCTACATGAGAATGATGAGTCAAGTACTGTTCCACTCCTTCCCTGACCTATGTAGGTCAAAAGGAATTCCCATCCCTCCAGGAAAAAGGATGTCCATAGCCCTATTTTCTAAATGGGCCAGGCAAATCCCTAAGCCTGGTTCCATCCCTGAAAGGACTCCATCTCCTCCTATCTCTCCTGCTCATCCTCCTCCTCCTCCTCATTCTCAAACAGTCACATCTTCTGTCCCAGCATCATCCTCACCAATACCTCCTCAATCACCTGCTCAACCTTCTTCTATTCCTCCACCTCCTCCATCAAATATACCTCCTCAAGATGATAGAATCCCCTCTCCACATCCATTATCTCCTCCTCCTCCTCTATCACATCTTCCTCCACCATCACCTCCTCATCAACTCTCACACCATGAACCATCTGAATCCACTGAGGCTCTCATCACCCAGTGCATACAATCCACAGCTCAAAGATTCCAAGCAATGCTAGATGAGCATTGCTCCCAGATTCATTCCTCCATCCTTCACGTGCACACCCAAATAGATGGGGTCAGTGCCTCTGTGCAAGATCTGAAGTCATCTCTCTCTTCCTCTAGAGTGACTAGGTCTTTCTTAACCTCCTTGGCCAAGAAGGTCAAGAAGGAGGAGAATCTAGATGAAGATCAGACCTCCAATCCTAAATCTCCTTCTCACAAATCCCTTCCTACCTCAAAAATTGACAGTCTAGCACTGCTCAAAACCCTTGGGAATGAGATAGTACCTGAGCTCCATATTGATGAACAAACAATAGAGGTACTCAGCATGGCAAGAGAGGCTGCAGACCAAGTGGCACTACTGCAAGGGGAAGCAAGCAGAGCTGAAAAAGAAGATGGGGCAGATGATGAAAAAGTTAAAAAAACTAAACCTCAGGGGGAGCTGGAAATTGTGGTAGCTGAAGTAGGAGCTAAGGAGTTGGATACCATTGTGAATACAGCTGAAAATGAAAAAGAGCAGCCAGATGCTGTGTTACCTGAAGCTGAAATTCAGGGGGAGCTAGATGAAACTCAAAGGGACTCAACTGCTGTGACTCAGGGGGAGATGAGGGTGCTATCTGCTGTTGAGAAAGAGCAACCTACCAAAGTCTTCAAAAGAAAAAGAAAGGCTCCTCCTACCCCTCCTGAGTGTTAATTTGGTTTCTAAAAACATTAATGAAAATTTTTATGTTCAAAACATTGATTGGTCAATATATATATATTCTCTTCTGAGTTGGTGTATATACAACTTTCTTTCCTTCTTTCCTTCTTTCCTTCTTGGTTACTCAATATATTTCTTATCTTTACAAATGCTGTGCTGGGTTAATTATATGCTAGTACAATTTCCCTCTAAATAGGGTTAAGACAAATAGGGGAGATTGTTGGGAAAATGATTTCTCTTAACCCCTAGAAATGAATTCTAAGAATGAAAAAAACAAGGCTAAGTAAATATGCGTCGAATAGTATTCGACGTTTCCTTCTGGTTGAGTCGAAGTAACTCTAGGAAGATTTCGACGTAAGTCTAGTCGACGCCACTCTGATTTCTAGTCGACGCATCTATTGAAGTCGACGCACATCAGTCGACACACCTTCCTTATTCTTCTCTCGACGTCCAGAAAGGATGCTCTCGACGCTTGCGTCGAATAGTAATCGACGCACGTCGATTTCCATGACAGAATTTAAATATGCGTCAGATCTCTTTCCTTCTTTCAATAGATCTGATTTATATGGAATAAGTGTCAATATTTTATAGCCATTCTGAATCATTCTTTCCTTATATCTGATTCTTGGCTAATTTGATTTAACTTATTTGGATATTATTTGAAATCTGAATTGGTTCTTTCCTTCTACAGAAATAAATATTATGGAAACATTGTTGAAACCGATTTCTCGATCTCTAGTGGAGCTCGGGGCCCTCACCGAAATGAGAGGCGGCTAGTCCTTACCGGTCCCTCGGGAGAGGTAAGACCGACGATTTGAGCAAAGAACAAAGACCCTCGTCTCAGCGAGGAGGTCCCTACACTAACCCGGAAGATCATTGAGCGCTTCCCCTCCCAAGCCAAAGCTAAGACTCGGGCACCTTGGAGAGCTAGAGAGCACAAACCAAAGCGACCTAGGGAAAGAAGAGCTCAAAGATAATGAACCCGGTCTTCTTCCAAGGTGCCCTTTGAGGTCTATTTATAGATTTTAGTTTGGTGGTCTGTCAATAACCAAATCCCGCTGTCCATTCTCACTATCCGCACACCGGATTGGTCTGTCAACAGCCAAACTCCGCTGTTTGGAGAGGCTAAACGCAGACCACCGGGGGCTCCTTGGTAAAAATCCCTTCCTGGACTTTTACGGGGCGAGCCAGCCCGCTTCGCGACCTCCCTCGCGAGTGGAGCTCGCGAGCCTCGGGGTCGGCGAACCCCAGAGGTACTATCAGCACTCACTCTAGGTGGGCTCGCCTAGCGGACTCCTTCCTCGGACGGTTGGGCTCGCTGATAGCGACCTGGCCAAGCCGACTGCCCTCGCGATCGGAGCTCGCGAACCCCTGGGTCGGCGAACCCCAGGATGGCTATCCGCACCCCAAAATGGCTAACTGTACCCCAAGAGTGGCTAACTGTACCCCAAGGTTCCGGGCTCGCCTGGCGAGCTCCCTTCTCAGCTGGTCGGGCTCGCATGTACTGCCCTCGCCGAGCTTCAAAAGAGCCGGTTACCCTCCCTTCGATGGGCTCGCTCGCCTGCGCAGTCTCTTGCTCTTCCTTGGCCTGCCTCGCCGGAGATCAGGGTTCGCCCCTCTTGGCTCGCCTCCTTGAGCGCGAGCTTTGGTTGCTTCCTGGTGAATATCGAGGTTGTACACAATCCCCGCTCTTCGCGAGGACTAATGTCTTCGCGAAGAATCGTCCAACCCCTGATATTCGACCGCTCCTGGATGACCTGTCAGGAATCTTTTGTGGGACCCACCATGCAGGCTATAAATATCATCCCGAACCCCCATGGGTGCGCGTCGCTTCTTTTCCTTCCTTTCCCGTTCTAGCTGCCGGGAGATGCCGATTTCCGAAGAGGCAGAGGCTCGCCTGAGGGCGATGAGAGCCGGCGGGCTACCTCCCACGACTAGGGTACCCGCCTGGATGAACCGGCAGCCTCCCGCCCAGTCGCCAAAAACCAAGAAGGCGAAGGCGGTTCGCCTCTCTGGGGACGACTCCGTGACGCTGGACTCCTCCCCGGATGATCGCCGCCCCGAGAAGGTATGAGTTGTTTGAATTCACGTCTACAAATTGCTCTTTATTCATTTTCGCTCGCAGGATACTTTGCCGAGCGAGATTTGTGAGGAACGTGCTGAGGGGTCTCGGAAAAGCCCGCAGGTGGACATGAATCTCGCTGGAAAAGACACCACTGGTACGATCTGGATCTCACATGCCGTAATATTTATGTCTAAACATATGATCTCTGTTTACTATTTTCTTGCAGTCCCGCCACTGAAGTCCCCGATCCGCCCGTCGTCGCGACCTCCATCTCCGCCTCCTCCAGATAAAATCATAGGGAAGCCCGGGTTCCAGCTCCTCACGAGCGAGGAGACGGGTGGCTCCGCACCGCCAAAGATTCTCCCGACCAACAGTGCAGCCTATCCTGCCGGACTGGGCAAATCCCTCTACCCCCATTATGGAAACGTGTTTCAGGGTCGTCCTTCGGGTTCTCGCCCCCCTCTGGGTAAGTGTTATGACCTCGCCGACAACTTACGTGATCTTTCGCTCACTATCTGACCGTGGGAGACCTCGCAGATACTGCCGAGAACCCGCACACCGATTCCGAATTGGGCGACGACGAAATGTCCCCCCTTCCTGATCAGGTGGAGGACTTCTTAGGGGATCCGCGAGATCCTGAGATGATGAAACAGCGGGCCGCGGAGCTTTTGCGAAAGCATGGGCGGATGCTGATGGACCTCAACATGCAGGCCAGACGGGACAGGGAAGCTGCCGAGGATAGACATGCAGTCCTGATGGAGGAATGTGCGAGACTCCGGCAAGCGAGACAGCGCGATCAAGATGAGAGCGCTACGACGCCGGAAGTGCACATAGCGAGGATGAGAGATTACGCTTTTCTCACGGATCGAGAGGGTCGTTTGGCGGAAGAATACTATAATTCCAGGGTACCGCCGAGGTCCGGGTCGCGGGGTGGCGGCCGGTGGAAATGGCTCCCCCACGATTCTCGCTAACTGTTTTGTTGTGGAATCATTATTAACGGGTGTGGCTTTTTTAGACAATCTCGCCATGGCTCGCAACTCGCATACTTGCCATTCATATGTTGGCTTTATTTCTACTGACAATCCCGCTTTTTATTATTTCTCGCGTGACGCTAGCAAGTCTTTGTTTTCGTATCATATTGTTCGTGTGCGGACCTTCTGTTCTCGCCAAATATATCTCTCGAAAGTGTCGTTTATACTGACCCCGCAGGTTTTTCCCGCTTGCGGACATGATGTGATGTTTTTTGTTGATACGCGCGCTCGCTGACGCTTGGACTTCTTCCCGCCTTTTTTATTTTGGCTATAAATAAGCGGTCTTTATCGGGCCAACCACCGCATTTATTCTCGATCCTCTTCTTCTTCTGTTGCAGAGCTCTCGCTATTTCTCGTTCTCGCCTTCTTCTACTTCTCGCAGGTTTACTAAATGGGTGGTGATGCGGAATCGGAGGGCCGGCGAAGGGTTGCGAAGGCCTTCGCCGAGCATGGCTTTTTTAATTGTAACTTAACCGATGAGGAGTACTTCAGCGCGGTTGCTGATTACGTCACCCCCCCCCCCCATTCGAGGCACGCCGCCCTAGCGAGGATGACGTGATCAACGATCCGTTGGTGGACGAGTTGGCCATCCCCATCGCTCACTTCGCGGTTGGCTTGCGCCTTCCATTGTGGCCGGAGGTTCGCCAGGTAACCACAGTTCTCGCTTACTTCCCATTTATTTTGCCATTCGAGTCTCTATTACCGCGTGGATTAATCCCGTTCTCGCTGCCCGTTAGGTGCTCAAGCATTACGGCGTGGTTCCCGGCCAGCTCACACCCAACGCCATGGCGGTGGTCACTGCTTTCGCTTGCTACCTCCGCGAGGAGCGAATCGAGTTCAGCCTCCCCGTCTTCAGAAAAGTATTCTCCTTCCGCGCCTACAAGGATGGGACAGCCTATTTCGTGGGTACATGCCCGAAAGTGGTTGAGAATGTCAACAAGGCCCACTTCTGGGCCCAAAAGTTCATCATCGTCAGGGGGAACTTTGGCAACATTCCCTTCTCGCCGATCCAACATGGCGAGACCACCTATCGGCCCACCGTCCTCGGCGGCCATGAAGCCCTCCTCCATCAGTTCCTCAATAAGAAGAACTTCGAGGTCGTCTACCTCCGCCGCAACCTGGACTCGTGGCTTTCGGTCCTCGCCGGAGAAGGTAAAGATCCCTGCCTAACATTTTGTCTCAATTCGCTAGCCTGTCATACTCATCCGCATCTGTTTATAGGCGAGCGAGATCTTCCCCTCCATCCCCCTTACGCGAGCAACCGTAAGTCCGATGCGACCATGTCTCTCGCTACCATGGGGGCGGAAGCCTGCCGAGGCGATGTTGCCCCCGCCGAGCCCTCCTCTCGCAAGAGACAGGGAGGTTCCGGCGGTCATGGTGCCCCCGCAAAGTCTCTGCCAAAAAAGAGAAGCAAGAAAAGCGCGGCCTCGCTCGCTCCGTCAAAAAGCAAGGAGCCTCGCGAGGCTTCCTTCGACGAGTTTGACCTCACTGGTCTCTTGGCGGGCGAGGACGAAGAGCCTGGCCAGGAGGTGGTCAGGACCTCGGTCCCGCCCATCCCGGTGAATCATTACAACTTCGGGCTCGGCCAGAGGCGTCGGGACGAGACTGGCGAGCCCCTCGTCATCTGGAAGCCGGAGACCAACAGGGTGGACATCTCTTCTATCCTCCCCTCCTGGGTGGAGAAGGAGACCGTCAGTGGCCACGCCTTCGACTTCTCGTTCGCACTCTATGGTCGCGAAGATGCGGGATCTTACAAGGATGAGACCGCGAGGACCCTCGCTTATGAGAGCGCGAGGTCCCAACTGCGTTCTTCTGAGCTCGCCCATATGACGGGGAGGCGTTGCTTACAACTCGAGCTTCAGAATGTGGAGCTCGCAAGGGCCTACCAGGGAATTCTTGCCGAGAATACGCAGCTGAAGGAGAAGTTGCTCGCCGCGGAGGGTAGGGTGGTGAGTCATCTACAGTCCCCACTTCCTTTTTCCCCTAGCCCTTTCATCTCTCTAACTGGACTTGCTCGCAGGATGTCGAGGTCGCCGGGAGGGCCAGCGCTCGCAGCAAGGATTTGGAGAGCGAGGTGGCCGGGTTGAAGACCCTAAACAGCGACCTTACCCGCGCCGTTGTTCCCCCCTCGCCTCGCCGTTTGAAAGAAGACCGGCGAGCGCGAGACGAAGAAATCCGTGTGGGATCGATAGAGTCGGCTCGCTACATTTTCTCGGTGGCGAAGGCAATCGGCCTTTTGGCGGATGATGCGGCCGACATGACTCTAGAAGACATCGTCCCGGAGCTCTTCCTCCCTCTTCCGCCAGTGAAGGATAGTGACGAAGAAGGATCCGCGGACGATTCCTGAATCTCGCTGCTACATCCCCTTTTTTGTTTGTAATTTTTGATTGGCGAGGTCGCCACAAATTGTAACCGAACTATAAAGTGTTGAATGCAAATTTTGCTTTGCTCATCTTGCCCGCCTTTCCTGTCTTGTTATTTTCATGCATTGAATGTCTCGCCCTTGTTTATCTCATCCTCAGTCTTCGCGGAGGTCATTCTCGCCATGATTGTTTTCGCTCCACGCGTTATCGAATAGATAGATGTAGGGTACTTTGGCTACTCTGGCCTTTCGTTGGTTGCCTTAGGATTATTACCCGCTTAATCCCACGTATTTTCTCTAGGCTTCGCAAGGCATTTTTCCCCTTGGCGAGGGCTCCCTCCTTACCTAGTGCCGGCGACCTTTTTGCCGAGGACCAGACGCATGATATGGATCCTCGCCAATCACATAGTATTGTACGCGACCTTTTTTAGTCGAGCGAGCCGGCCCAACGAGCGAGAAGGAGTTGGCCATTGCAAAGACCTGTCCTTGCCAGCCTCTCCAGAGATCAACCAGAACCCCCCGTCTAGGTGAGAGTCCGGGAGCGGAATCGATCTGGGGCAATCCAGCACCAATATTTCCAACCTTGCCAGCCTCTCCAGAGATCAACCAGAACCCCCCGTCTAGGTGAGAGCCCGGGAGCGGAATCGATCTGGGGCAATCCAGCATCAATATTTCCAACCTTGCCAGCCTCTCCAGAGATCAACCAGAACCCCCCGTCTAGGTGAGAGCCCGGGAGCGGAATCGATCTGGGGCAATCCAGCATCAATATTTCCAACCTTGCCAGCCTCTCCAGAGATCAACCAGAACCCCCCGTCTAGGTGAGAGCCCGGGAGCGGAATCGATCTGGGGCAATCCAGCACCAATATTTCCAACCTTGCCAGCCTCTCCAGAGATCAACCAGAACCCCCCGTCTAGGTGAGAGCCCGGGAGCGGAATCGATCTGGGGCAATCCAGCACCAATATTTCCAACCTTGCCAGCCTCTCCAGAGATCAACCAGAACCCCCCGTCTAGGTGAGAGCCCAGGAGCGGAATCGATCTGGGGCAATCCAGCACCAATATTTCCAACCTTGCCAGCCTCTCCAGAGATCAACTAGAACCCCCCGTCTAGGTGAGAGCCCGGGAGCGGAATCGATCTGGGGCAATCCAGCACCAATATTTCCAACCTTAGTACCGCAGCAGTTGAAAGCATAACGAATGAGAGTGAGATGTTGATTGGATAACAAAATAAAGTTTTCAAGGGTAGAATCGTTTCAAATCATCCCCGCTCCGAGCCCGGTCAAGGGGCATCCCTTCCACATCCTGGAGGTGATACCCCCCCGACTTGAGCACCTCGCTTACAATATACGGGCCTTCCCAGTTGGGGTTAAGCTTACCCACTGTGGCCCCCCTGTCGGCCGCATCGACCTTTTTCAGGACCAGGTCCCCTTTCTGGAAGTGTTTGATCCGGATATGTTTGTCAAAATATCGAGCCATCCGCCTCTTGACCTCTTCCTGCCTGATGGTGGCCAGGTCCCGGAGTTCTTCCACCAGGTCCAAGGATAGCCTCTGCTCGGCATTGTTACCTTCTAGCCACCCTTCATCCCCCTCGCATGCAGCGGTCACCCGGGGGGTCTTTACCTCGAACTCTATGGGGAGAACGGCCTCGGACCCGTGGGAGAGCTTGAATAGAGTCTCCCCGGTGGCGGTGTTCGGAGTAGTCCTCATGGCCCAGAGGACGGAGGGTAGTTGTTCCACCCAACTTCCTCGTAGGTTTTCCACTTTCTTTTTTAGCAGGTTGACGATTATCTTGTTTGCCGCCTCCACTTGCCCATTGCTCCTCGGGTGGTGGACTGAAGCAAACCTGAGGTCAATGCCGAGCTGAGTGCAAAAGCCGACAAACTCTTCACTCGCAAACTGTGGCCCATTGTCCGTTACTATAGCTAGAGGGAGTCCATGTCTGCAGATTATTTCCCCCCACACAAAATTCCTTACAACCTGAGAGGTTACCTTGGCTAGTGCCTTCACCTCTACCCACTTGGAGAAGTAGTCGATCATGACCAGCAGGAACTTCCTCTGGCCGCTGGCTTGGGGAAAGGGGCCGACCAGGTCCAACCCCCATATGGCGAAGGGCCAGGGGGCCGTGATGGTCCGGAGCCGTTGAGCGGGGAGGAGTTGGAGCGGAGCATAGAGTTGGCACTTTTGACACTTTCTTGTGAACTCTGATGCATCCTTGCTGAGAGTGGGCCAGAAGTAGCCTTGTCTCAACACCCTCCCTTCCAGGGTCCGACTCCCGGAGTGACTGCCGCACTCCCCGGAGTGGATTTCTTCCAGCACCCTCGGGACCTCTTTCTCGGAGACACAACGAGCCAGGAGTCCTGAGAGAGTCTTTCTATATAGCCCCCCTGCATGCAAAGAGTAATAGGCGGACTTATACCTGAAGCGCCTCTTGTCCACATCCTCTCCAGGGAACTGTCCGGAGGATAGGAAGGTGATGAAGGGATCCATCCACGAGGCCTGCTGATCCACTTCCATCGACTCTCCCTCCTCGATGGAGGGCCGGAAGAGTTCCGAAGTCGTTCCCCCCGCTCGAGGACCGAACTTGCCTAGGAGGTCCGCCTGGGTGCTCTCCTCCCTCGGCACATGTTTGATTGAGAAGGTGCGGAACTGCCCGATGACTCCCTTAACCTTCTCCAGGTATAGTAGGAGGGTTGGATCCTTTGCTTCAAACTCTCCTTTGATCTGGCATGCCACCACCATGGAGTCTGTGGAGACCTCCACCTCCTGCACACCCAGTTCCCGGGCCAGCCGAAGGCCCGCTATTACTGCTTCGTACTCCGCCTGGTTGTTGGTGATCGGGAAACGGATGTTTAAGGCTTGCTCAATCCGAGTCCCCTGAGGACTCACCAGGACTATTCCCCCCCCCCCCCCCCCCCCGAAGGAGTGTTTTCCCGACGCTCCGTCCACCAACATCTTCCATGCTTCCGGGGGAGGTGGCTCGTGCTCCCCCACTTCGGCCGCGTAGTCGGCCATGAAATCTGCCACTGCTTGAGCCCTGATGGATGTCCTGGGTACGAAGGTGATATTGAACTCGCTTAACTCCACGGACCACTTTGCCAACCTTCCTGAGTGTTCCACCCCTTCCATGATTTTGCGGAGCGGATGGTCGGTCACTACTTTAATTGAATGGGCTTGAAAGTAAGGTCGGAGCCTACGGGCCGATACCACCAAGGCGAAGGCTAACTTTTCTAGGATGGGGTATCGGAGTTCCGCCTTCTTCAGCACTCGGCTAACATAGTAGATTGGGAACTGTTTCTTCCCCTCCTCCCGGATTAGCACGGAACTTACTGCCTCGGATCCTACCCCTAGGTATAGAGATAGGTCCTCTCCTGGTCTCGGTCCCTGGAGCAGAGGGGTTTGAGTGAGCTGTTATTTCAGGGCTTGGAAGGCCCTCTCGCATTCCGGGGTCCATTCGAACTTCTTGTTTCCCCGCAGTACTTTGAAAAAAGGTGCACATTTTTCTCCCGCCTTGGAGAGGAATCTACTGAGCCCAGCCAATTTCCCTGTGAGGCTCTGGACCTCCTTCGGGCTCCTCGGCGACTCTAATTCCATCACCGCTTTAACTTTGTCCGGGTTGGGCTCCACTCCCGTGGGGGTGAGCAGATGGCCCAAGAACTTCCCTCGGCTTGCCCCGAAGACACACTTCAAGGGATTGAGCTTCATCTTGTACCGCCGCAGGGTCCCAAATGTCTCTTCGAGGTCTCGGAGGTGGGTCCCGAGGTCTCGGCTCTTAACCATGAGGTCATCGACATAGACCTCTAAATTTCTTCCTTTCTGTTCGCGGAAGACCCTATCCATCATCCTTTGGTATGTTGCCCCTGCGTTCTTGAGCCCGAAGGGCATCATCTTATAGCAATAACATCCATCCCCCGTGATGAAGGAAACGTCCTTAATGTCCGGGGGATGCATGCGGATTTGATGGTAACCTGAAAAAGCATCTAAGAAGGACATTACAGTAAAACCGACGGCTGAGTCAACCAGCGCGTCGATTCTGGGCAAGGGGTAGCAATCTTTCGGGCATGCTTTATTAAGAAGTGAAAAATCGATACACATACGCCACTTACCTCCACCCTTCTTCACCATAACGACATTGGAGACCCAGCCTGGATACTGGATCTCCGATACAAATCCGGCCTGCAGGAGTTTGCCCACCTCCTCGCGGATGGGCCCTTCTAGCTTGTCTGCGACGGCCCTCCTCTTCTGGCGGATGGGGCGGGCACCGGGGTCGAGGTTGAGGCGATGGCACGCCACATCCGCGTCGATCCCGGGCATTTCTGCGGCGCTCCAAGCGAAGACGTCCACGTTCTGCTGCACGCAAGCCAGAATCTCCGCTTGATCTCCTGGGCTGAGTCCTCCGCTGACCCAGACTTTTTCCACCACCCCCAGCCGGGTGATGACCTCGAGCTCCACGACCTCGTCCACGGCCTCCAACCGGGACTGCTCCCCCCAAGCCTTTTCTTCCTCGGCACAAGCGGGAGCCGGTATCTCTTCCTCGACTCCCTCTCCTAACACCATCAGCTCTTCCGCCCTTTCCTCCTGGGCCTTCTCCTCTTCTTCCTTTCTCTCCGCCCGGGGTATATCAGCCACCCCTTCCTGGGCATGAACTTCACCTCCCTTCTTCTCTTCAGCCACCCCCAGACCTCCGGCTTCGGTTACCTCCTCCATCACCTTATCCCACTCCTCGGCTTCTCCCATCCAGGAGATGGTGTTGACGGCCATCACGTAGCACTGTCTTGCTACCTTGGGATCCCCCCTGACCCGCACCTGAACCCCTCCGTCGTTGAACTTGAGGCACTGATGAAAAGTGGAGGGGACGCAACGGAACGCGCTGATGAGTGGCCGTCCGAAGATGGCGCTGTAACTGCTCGGGGCATCCACTATGACAAAGCGACAGTTCCGAGACTGCCCACCCAGGGTCACATGGAGCCCTACCCCTCCTTCTACTTCCTTCCTCTCTCCCGAAAATCCGAACAGAGGGCCATCCGAGGCCAACACCCTTCTGGGCTCCACCTCCATCTTGTCGAATGCCTTCTTGAAGATGACATTGACCGAACTCCCATTGTCCACTAGGATTCGGGAGACGGTGAAGTTCTCGATCGCCGTGTGGATGACCAGCGCGTCGCAGAACGGGTCTTCGTAGCTCGGCATGTCCTTTTGGGTGAAAATAATTTTTTCGGCCGGGGGTGGAGCGGTGGATGTTGACGCTACGCTCCGGCGGTAGATGGTATGGAGACTAGCCTTGCAGGTCGCCTCCACCCCTACCCCCCCATGGATCACTCCGATCCCTCCTCTATTCCCCAGATCTGCTCTATCCTCACATCTTTCCTCCTCCTCCTCCCGAGGTTCCACCTCCACGATCCTTAATGGCTGCTGCGGTGGTGGCGCGGGTGCTCGGCCCCTCTTCACCTCCAGGAACTCCGGACAGGTGTCCGTGGAGTGGCCTTCCACATCGTGGAAGATGCAATAGGGCACCGCCGCTTCCCTTGCCCCGGTCTCTGCTATCCTGTTCCTTCTTCTCCTAGCGGCCGCCGCCTCCGCTTCTCCTCCTCTTCCCCTTCCTCTTCCCCGGCCAATTGCCATGGCCTGTTGAGGTGGGGGAGGCAACTGCATCGGGCCTTGCCTCCACCCCAACTGGGGGGGTCTCCATTGTCCCTCGAAACGGTTACCCCTTCCTGGGCCATAACCCCTTCCTTGCCCCTGCACTCCTCCACCCTGCGGCCTCCATCCCCCCTCCGGGGCCCGGGGCTCTTCTCTTCTTCTGACCTCTTGCTGCCTCACCTCCGGCTCACTGAGCTTGGCCAGCCTCTTGGTGAGCTCTGGGTTGGCTTCTTCGCTTGCTACTTCCTCCGCCACCCTCTCCATCAGCTCCTCATAGGAGACGGGGGCCTTCCTTTTCAATGCCATCTTGAAGAAACTTTCCTTCAACCCGACCGTGAAGGCGAGTTGAAGTGCAAACCCGGGCACCTCCTGAGTGAGCTGCACTTCCTCCTGGAACCGATCCGCGTACTGAGCCAACGTCTCCCTGGACTCCTGCTTCACCGCGAAGAGGGAATCAGCGTCCTTCTTCCTCCTCTTTGAAGTTGAAAATCTCAACAAGAAACTTCGGCGCAGGTCCTCGAACGCGTAGATGGAGCCTGCCGGAAGTGAATGAAACCAGTCCCTGGCCTTCTCCTTGAGAGTGACGGCGAAGAGCCGACACTTGAAGGCATCGGACATCGGCCTGATGGAGACCGAGTCCTCGAAAGACTGCAGATGCTGAACTGGGTCATCTCTGCCATTGTAGTACACTCTATCCCATTCTCCGAATCCCGCTGGAACGGGTGCAGACAACACTAATTCGCAGAAGGGGCTTCCCCCTCCTACCATCTTCTCTCGCTCGGCTCGTGGACCCAGCTCGCTCGCCAAGCTTGGGATCGCACTCGCGAGGGCGACGCTCGCCTGAACCACCCCGACTGTCGTCGCATCTTCCTGGCGCGCGCTCTCCTGTGTCGCGCTCGCTGGGGCAGAGCTCGTCGGCACCGAATTCGCCGGCGCGGAGCTCGCTAACACCGGGCTCGCCGGACTGGCGAACAGCACTCGCCCTTCCCTGTCATGTCCTGGTTCAATGGCAACTTCTTTTCCAGCCCTTCCTCCTGGTGCCCTCTCGCCGATTGCTGTTGGGAGAGTGGTCGCCTGAGGTGCCGGGGTCGCGAACTCACTTCGCAGAGCCGTGACCGTGAACCCCAAGGTGTCGAGCACCTCCTTCCTGAAATCCGCGAACATCCTAGCCATTGCTTCCTGAGGGGTCTCGCCGAACTCCTCGCCCTGCTCTTCATCCCCAGCCATAACTCTTCCTTGGGACTTTCTTGAACCAGCCGCGCTCCACGCTCACCGCACCAAAATGTTGAAACCGATTTCTCGATCTCTAGTGGAGCTCGGGGCCCTCACCGAAATGAGAGGCGGCTAGTCCTTACCGGTCCCTCGGGAGAGGTAAGACCGACGATTTGAGCAAAGAACAAAGACCCTAGTCTCAGCGAGGAGGTCCCTCCACTAACCCGGAAGATCGTTGAGCGCTTCCCCTCCCAAGCCAAAGCTAAGACTCGGGCACCTTGGAGAGCTAGAGAGCACAAACCAAAGCGACCTAGGGAGAGAAGAGCTCAAAGATAATGAACCCGGTCTTCTTCCAAGGTGCCCTTTGAGGTCTATTTATAGATTTTAGTTTGGTGGTTTGTCAATAACCAAATCCCGCTGTCCATTCTCACTATCCGCACACCGGATTGGTCTGTCAACAGCCAAACTCCGCTGTTTGGAGAGGCTAAACGCAGACCACCGGGGGCTCCTTGGTAAAAATCCCTTCCTGGACTTTTACGGGGCGAGCCAGCCCGCTTCGCGACCTCCCTCGCGAGTGGAGCTCGCGAGCCTCGGGGTCGGCGAACCCCAGAGGTACTATCAGCACTCACTCTAGGCGGGCTCGCCTAGCGGACTCCTTCCTCGGACGGTTGGGCTCGCTGATAGCGACCTGGCCAAGCCGACTGCCCTCGCGATCGGAGCTCGCGAACCCCTGGGTCGGCGAACCCCAGGATGGCTATCCGCACCCCAAAATGGCTAACTGTACCCCAAGAGTGGCTAACTGTACCCCAAGGTTCCGGGCTCGCCTGGCGAGCTCCCTTCTCAGCTGGTCGGGCTCGCATGTACTGCCCTCGCCGAGCTTCAAAAGAGCCGGTTACCCTCCCTTCGCTGGGCTCGCTCGCCTGCGCAGTCTCTTGCTCTTCCTTGGCCTGCCTCGCCGGAGATCAGGGTTCGCCCCTCTTGGCTCGCCTCCTTGAGCGCGAGCTTTGGTTGCTTCCTGGCGAATATCGGGGTTGTACAAACATTTTCATCTTTCTATTTTTATGACTGCTAATTAATTATCCTCCTATAGCATTATTTTGAATACACAGAGCTATAAATAAAGAGGAGGTCGGCAGAAAATGACAGTTGAGTGATCCACCACATACATTTTGAAATAGAGGAAAAGCTCCCAAGAGAAAAGAGATAAATTGAGAAAAAGCTCTGCAGCAACATTCAACCACTTCTTCTTCTTCTGCTTCTGAAATCACACTGCTGCAAAATCTGATAGCTCTCACAAAGAGAGAAAGTCTGCAAATCTTCTTCTCTCTATAGAAGAAAGATTCAATTCACTTCTTATGCTTCCAATCTTCTTGCTAGGAAGAAGACTCATTCTTGTCCTTATATCTTTCCTGCTTTCTTTCTTACATCTAACATTGTAAAAGAGTTTTTAGAATCTCTCTTCAAAAAATTCAGTGTACTGGTTCTAAGAGTCTCCTTGTCAAAAGACTCAGTTGGTTCTAAGAGTCTCCTTGTCAAAAGACTCAGGGTGGTTCTAAGAGTCTCCTTATCAAAAGACTCAGTACAAGATAGTGAATTCCTACCAAGGGGGTAGAAGAGTGGACTACCCAAAGTTTGGGGAACCACTATATTTTCTTGTGTTGTGCTGTGATTTATTTTCTTGCATTTACTTTATTTTCTTGCTTAATTCTTGTTGGTGTGTGGGAAGCTCTAATCTGTGATTATACACATATATATTAACTTTGCACAAAATATTTTTAATCTCTATTCACCCCCCCCCCCCCTCTAGAGAATTCTAGTGAGGTTAACTGTGCACTTTCAGCCAGCCTCTCCAGAGATCAACCTGACCCACCGTCTAATGAGAGCCCGGCAGCAGAATAGATCTAGGGCATTCCAGCTCAAACTTTCCTTAGCCAACCTCTCCAGAGATCAACCTAACCCACCGTATAATGAGAGCCCGAAAGCGGAATCGATCTGGGGCATTCCATCTCAAACTTTCCTTAGCCAGCCTGTCCAGAGATCAACCTAACCAGCCGTCTAATGAGAGCCCGACATTGGAATCGATCTGGGGCATTCCAGCTCAAACTTTCCTTAGCCAGCCTCTACAGAGATCAACCTAACCCACCGTCTAATGAGAGCCCGACATCGGAATCGATCTGGGGCATTCCAGCTCAAACTTTCCTTAGCCAGCCTCTCTAGAGATCAACCTGACCTACCGTCTAATGAGAGCCCGACAGTAGAATCGATCTGGGGCATTCCAGCTCAAACTTTCCTTAGCCAGCCTCTCCAGAGATCAACCTGACCCACCGTCTAATGAGAGCCCGACAGCGGAATTGATCTGGGGCATTCCAGCTCAAACTTTCCTTAGCCAGCATCTCCAGAGATCAGCTATTGAGAGCCCGGTAGCATAATCGATCTGGGGCATTCCAGCTTAAACTTTCCTTAGCCAGCCTCTCTAGAGATCAACCTGACCCACCATCTAATGAGAGCCCAGCAACGGAATCGATCTGGGGCATTCCAACTCAAACTTTCCTTAGCCAGCCTCTCTAGAGATCAACCTGACCCACCGTCTAATGAGAGCCCGACAGCAGAATCGATCTGGATCATTCCAGCTCAAACTTTCCTTAGCCAGCCTCTCTAGAGATCAACCTGACCCACAGTCTAATGAGAGCCCAACAGCGGAATCGATCTGGGGCATTCTAGCTCAAACTTTCCTTAGCCAGCCTCTCCAGAGATCAACCTGACCCACCGTCTAATGAGAGCCCGATAGCGGAATCGATCTCGGGTATTCCAGCTCAAACTTTCCTTAGCCAGCCTCTCCAGAGATCAACCTGACCCACCGTCTAATTAGAGCCCGACAACGGAATCGATCTGGGGCATTCTAGCTCAAACTTTCCTCGAGGGCCAATGATTAAAAAGAGACATTGAAATCAACATAATAACGAATCGATCATATAATAAATCAACACAAAAAGTTCAAGGATAAAAACGCTTCAGATCATCCCCACTCCCGGCTGAGAGGCACCCCTTCCACTTCCTGGAGGTGGTACCCTCCCGACTTGAGCACTTCGTCTACAATGTAAGGCCCTTCCCAGTTGGGGTCGAGCTTTCCCACCGCGGCCCCTCTCCCAACCGCATCAACCATTTTCAGGACTAAATCCCCCTTCTCAAACTGCTTTACTCGGATATGCTTGTCGAAGTACCGAGCCATCCGCTGCTTGACCTCCTCCTGCCGGATGGTGGCTAGGTCCCGGAGCTCTTCCACCAGGTCCAAAGTTAGCCTTTGCTCCCCTTCAGTTTCCACTAGCCATTCTTTATCTCCTTTGCTTGCGGCGATCACCCTGGGTGACTTTACCTCGAAATCTATTGGGAGAATGACCTCGGACCCATGAGAGAGCTTGAACGGAGTCTCCCATGTGGCTGTGTTCATTGTGGTTCTCAAGGCCCAGAGGACTAAGGGTAGCTGTTCTACCCAGTTTCCCCTTAGGTTCTCGACCTTCTTCTTCAGCAAATTCACGATTATTTTGTTCGCCACTTCCACTTGCCCATTGCTCCTTGGGTGGTGGACCGACGCGAACCGAAGATCTATGCCCAGCTGGGTGCAAAAGCTGACAAACTCATCGCTGGCAAACTGCGACCCATTGTCTGTGACGATGGCTAGTGGGAGCCCATGTCGACAGATTATCTCCCCCCATATATAATTTCTGACTACCTGCGAAGTTACCTTAGCTAGTGCTTTCACCTCCAGCCATTTGGAGAAGTAATCGATCATCACTGGCGGGATTTTTCTCTGGCCGCTTGCCAGGATTTTTCTCTGGCCATGAAGCTGTGATGGTCCAAAGCCTTTGGGCTGGAAGGAGTTGGAGAGGAGAATATAGCTGGCACTTGGAGCATTTCTTGGCGAACTCTGCCGCATCTTTGCTGAGGGTGGGCCAGAAGTAGCCCCGCCTCAACACCCTTCCTTCCAAGGTCCTACTCCCCGAGTGGCTTCCACACTCCCCCGAGTGGATCTCCTCCAGGACCCTTAGGACCTCCTCTTCTGACACGCAACGGGCTAGGAGTCCCGAGAGGGTCTTTCGATATAATTCACCTGCATGTAGGGAGTAGTATGCCGATTTGTACCTGAGTCGCCTCTTGTCCACATCCCCTTCGGGGAACTTCCCTGATGTCAGGAAGTTGATGATGGGATCCATCCATGATGCTCGTTGGTCTATCTCCATAAACTCCCCTTCCTCGATGGATGGTCGGAAGAGTTCCGACACCGTCTCCCCAGCCCGGGGACTGAACTTAGCCAGGAGGTCAGCCGGGACGCTCTCCTCTCTCGGCACGTGTTGGATCGAGAATGTGCGGAACTGCCTGATGATCCCCTTGACCCTCTCCAGATAGCGCTGGAGGTTTGGCTCCTTTGCCTCAAACTCTCCCCTGATCTGACATGCCACCACCATAGAGTCTGTCGAGACCTCTAGGTCTTGCACACCCAACTCCCGAGACAGCCACATGTCTGCTATTACCGCCTCGCACTCGGCCTGGTTGTTGGTGATCGGGAAGTGAATGTTGATGGCTTGCTCGATCATTGTCCCTTGGGGCTTACTAGGATGACTCCCCCTCCGAAGGAATGCTTTCCCAATGCTCCATCAAACAACATCTTCCAGGCCACCGAATGGAGTGGCCCAGCTTCTTCCACCTCGGTCACGTAGTCGGCTAAGAAGTTCTCCACCGCATGCGCCTTTATAGATAGCTTAGGCTTGAACGAGATGTCGAATTTGCTTAGCTCTACTGACCACTTAGCCAACCTTCCTGAGTAGTCCACTCCTTCCATGATGTTGTAAAGAGGGTGATCGGTCACCACCTTTATTGAGTGTGCCTGGAAGTAAGGTCGAAGCTTCCAGGCGGATACCACGAGAGCGAAGGCCAATTTCTCTAAGATGGGATACCTAAGCTCGGCCTTCCTCGGGACCCAACTGACATAGTAGATTCGGAGCTGTTTCTTCCCTTCTTCCCGCACCAGCACGAAACTTACCGCTACGGACCCTACCCCCAAGTATAGGGGTAGTCCTCTTCCTACCTCGGTCCCTGAAGCAAGGGAGCCTGAGTTAGCTTCCCCTTCAATGCTTGGAAAGCCCCCTCGCACTTCGGGGTCCATGATGAGTCCCAATTATATACACATATATGGACTCATCTGGGCCGATTTTTTAGTCTATGCACTACACTTTAGGCATGTTTTCGCTCATATTTGTTATTACATGCTATGTGCACTTCTAGGCCCGTTTTGGTGTTATTTCCTGTTTATCTTCATTATTAGTTTTCATGCATGGTTAAGTGTCACTTTCAGTGGTTTGATTAGTGTTGTATGCTGGAGCAGGAGTCGTGCAGGTGTTCCCGGTACAAATCTGTACAGGAACACTGCGCACGATCACTGGTTTTATTGCGCACGACCACTGGTCGTGCGCCACTGATCGTGTGCACTTACCCCCTGAATTCTGAGTTCTGTCTTCCTTATCGCACGACCACTTATGATAGCGCGCACGACCACTGGTCGTGCGCCACTGGTCGTGCGAACATTGTATTTTATAATTTTCTCCCCTTTCAGGCTCCGTCCAGTCAGGCGCACGATCACAGGATGATAGTGCGCACGACCACTGGTCGTGCGCCAACGACCGTGCGCGCTGTTCAGTCCAGCGCCTATAAATTGCCCTGCTCGCAATTTTAGGTCGGATCCTCGTCATTTTTCTCACCCTGCTCCGCCGTTTCGCCCGATTTCGCCCCTCCATCGCCGCCCACCATCGGGAGGTGCTCCGGGCTTGTTCTTCACGCCAATCTTGAGCCGGAGCTTCCTCCCGGCCTCCTCCTTCATCCTAGCGCTCCAAAGGAAGACCTAGCCGCCATTACCATCAAGCAAGGGGAAGTTTGCAACCTCTACCGGATCGTGACACGAAGAAGACGGGCTCATTGGAGAGTAGTGACAGCTCTCTCTACCCCGGACGTAGTTGCGGACTGAGCTTGGATGCGGATTGACAACCCGGCGATTCCAACCGTGAATCTACAACGAGCCTTCGGATTCTGTCGATTTCTTGCCTTGTTCTTCTCTTATTGATGTGTATGTAGTTAGATCTGTGTATTAAGATGAAGTTGCACTTAAACTAATTTGTATTTCTATATATTTCATGTTTATGTGAAATGTTTGTTGTTTGAGTTGCTTGAGGTGCGCCTCATTCCATCCTCCATCCCGCCGTCACGTTCGTGTGCCGCACTAGCAATTGCTAGTGGCATGCTTGTCGAAGAGGTGCCGACGACCCTCATTCCGTTAGCCTACTCGCCCATCCGCCTACCGAAGCGTGGGATAGCGGCCCGTGTATTCCATCCCGCCTAACGAAGCAGCGCGCTCAAGGCCTGCATAGTTCGATCCGTTAGCCTACTCGTCCATCCGCCCTTGCGACGCAGCGCGTTCAAGGCCTACCTAGTCTCCATTCCGCCAAGCGAAGCATTGCATAGCGGCATTGCATAGGAGTAGTTGTAATATTTTATTTTATTATTCGCAAACCAAATCCCCCATTTCCGCATCCATCCGCTCTAAAGGACTTCAATCTCAAGTCCTTCCTCGATAATAAACTCCACCTTACTGTGTTCCTTTGAGATCGATACTTGAGGATTCATTCCCATTTTATATTACTTGAACGATCGGTACACTGCCGTTTCATGCCGCAGTCTTACTACCGACTTTAGCGGTGTGCTAAGATTTGTGCCATCAAGTTTTTGGCGCCGTTGCCGGGGAACACAGTCGTGTGAGTTTTCTGGAGAGGGAGAACCTGAGAGAGAAGCCCTTCCATTTGTAAATTGCATTCCTTTGTTTAATTTCCTCGTATTATGTTTCATGTTTTTAATTAGGTTGCGTTAGTAATTTTTGTTAGGTGTGGTATTTCGCACAATAGTGTTTTTCTCTTTGAATCGTTTTATCTTCACACTATGTGGGCACATCTTAATTTCCGTTGCCGTTGGTGTGGAGATACCTCCCACTCTAGTGATGAATGCCCTACGGAGAATAGTAGGCATAATTCTTATAGCCCAGGATATGGAGCACTGACTTCGTCTGATACTCCATATGGTGCGCGTAAGTCTTATGGCTACTCTGCTGAGCCTTTACCGTCGTACTTCTTTTCGGCTTCAACACCCGCTGTGCCAATGAAGCCCGCTAGGCAGTGCCGGTTTTGTCGGAGCACTGATCATGTCTTGAAGGACTGTGCCGAGTATCTTCGCCAATTGGATGAGGATGACGAGCCGGATATCCGGATCGTCCCAACTCCTAACTCTGGCGGCACACCTTCAACATCCGGTTATGTGTATTTGTCACCTTCACATCTTGAAGGGAATGGCATGGATACGGTCACCGGATGTGCGGCTGATCTATGCACCAACATTGTTGAGCCTATTCTCCATGTGCATCCACCATCCCTAGTGGATTCGATTCTTTGTGAGGAATCCGTGCTCGACTTTTATCCGAGCACTATTCTTCTCCCTATTGTGCATACTACATTCGTCTCTGACGACATTGTTGATGATGTGTCACAAGAGGAGGCGGTTGATCTTAGTATTGTGCTTACTCCTATGGAGGAGGACAACCTTCTAGGTGAAGAGGACTTTCCCTCAGCACCGGTGGAGGAAGTCCAAATCTCTAGCTTGGCCACTGTTGATCCCACCGAATCTTGTAGCATTGATGACAATGCAAACATTATTTTACTTACCCAACCTGATGGGAGTGAGACCGGGACCACTCCCCCGATTTTTGATTATTTATGTTCTTCGTCTTGTTTATTTCTCGATCCCCCCTCTTCATCCGAGTCTGTGCAGGTTGAGTCTTCACAGGTACCCCAGGAGGACTTGGAGCTTTGTGCTCAAGTCAATGATGAGTGTATCCTTTCATGTGAGGAGGTTGATCCCTCCTCCATAGAGGAAGCCTCATTCATTGCCTTCTCCTCCTGCCGCCTCCCTGAAGACGATACCTTGCTAGGCAAGGATGTTTTTGGTGAGATGAGTGAGGACCAGGCCTCCTCCTCTTTTTACTTCCTTTTCCCTCTACCTGTGATGGGCAGGTTTTATTTATATTCGGGTAGAGGCGTGACTGTTCTTTCTCCGTATAGGTACCCGCTACCTACACGCATATTAGAACAGTTACCTGTCCACTTTTCTTTTCATAGGCCTATAAGCTAGAACTGTATAAAATCTGAATAAGTCGTGCTGGGATGACAATAACCCCAGTAGTTATCTTACCTTTTCCTGCATTTCTTATTTCATCTTGTTTAGTTTAGTTAGTAGTATTCTTTTTTTTCAGTTTTCTATTTTCTTTTGTTTCTGTGGAGCTGACTCCTGCAGGTATTTTTTCTGGATAGCGGACGCTGCGGCTCATTTTAGCTTACACGCCAATCTTCTGGTGTGCTCAATTCTGAGCACTGGGTGCTCTCTTTCCCTAGCCTTTTCTGATTGTCATGTCATACATTTTGTGGATTGTTTAGTTTAAGTCTGGGGGAGAGCAGTTTGTGTGCCCACTCACGTGCACTCTTGCATAGCATGCTAGAAGTACTTTTATTTTAGCTTATTGGAAATTGTTGACCATTTTCATTGGACACCACAACACCCACTTGAGCGCGTACTCGTCTGTATGCGTGCTCTGTAGTGAATTTAATTCTTCTGCTTATGTGGGAAGGTCTAGGTGATGGCTTAGGACTATGTAGCAGAGTAAAATGTTGACTCCAGTAGTGCTCCTAGTCGAGTGCTCGGTTGCATAGAAATTTGTGTAGATTAGATTTCTCTTTATACTATGGTTTTATATTTTTCTCTATTAGTGTAAATGTTGTTTACTCTACTCAAATGATGAATCCGGTGGAATCAAACGGTAGCGTAGGGATGTGTGTAAACGATCGCTAGACTCGTATTGCTTGAGTCGGGAGAAAGGAGAATCTTTCTCGGTGGCTAGAACTTGCCCCAAGCGATTCTTGAAGCATTGGCATAGGATAGTTCTAGTGCGTGAGAATGACGTAGGCCACTATTTTGGCCCGGTTGAGCATTTTATTTCATGCATATCATCTACCCTTGCTAGCCCCTTTGTGCATACCCCTTCCTCTTGATTCAGCCCCACTTTTATCTCACCAAAAGCTTAAAAGCCTAACCTACTCGCACACCCAAATCTGAGCCTTAGTTGTAGTTTTATTTACATTTTGGGGGGTGTTGATGTGGTAATTTTTATAGTGGAAATTGTGGGTGTATTCATTGATATTTTTGCTGAAAAAAAAAAGAAAAAGAAAGAAAAAGAAGAATGAAGTAGAGAAAGAAAAGAAAAAAAAGGGGATTGTTATGAAAAAAAGTTGAATTGAAAATTTTGAAATTTTGGTATTGGGAGTGGGCGGTGCACACACCTATGTTGCAAAAGTCCAAGTCTGGGGGTGTGGTGCATTTGTTTATTATCGTCGTGCGGTAGCTCTATCTTATGCTCATGTTGGGTTAGGTGTGCTTAGCCTCCATATTTATCTTTGTTTACCGCACCGTAACCCAAGCCCCATCTCTAACCTAAAGTCCTACCGACTCACGCTATGAACCAATCTAGTGTCGTGGAGAGAATGTGACCGGGCGAGCTTATGGTCACCGACACTGATGGATTTCAGTGGAGTTTGTCCCGCATCCCGATCTTGAGCAATGCTCGTCTCAGCGCTTGGTTTACTTTCTCCGTATGCATGACCGAATGATTCACCGTTGTTCACCATTTTGAGTGGTTGTAATATGCTTTTACTCTTTTAGAAATATATAAACTGTTTATATAATCAGAAACCTTCTCTACTATTTTTCTTATGCACGTGAGCATGCGACTTCGCATGGTACTCTGTATTGTAATTTTAAGTCATCTACTTTTCTTTCCTCATTCGCGCAGAATTTGTTTGCTCGGAACGCGCAAACAGGTAAGTCTGGGGGTGTGATGAGTCCCAATTATATACACATATATGGACTCATCTGGGCCGATTTTCTAGTCTATGCACTACACTTTAGGCATGTTTTCGCTCATATTTGTTATTACATGCTATGTGCACTTCTAGGCCCGTTTTGGTGTTATTTCCTGTTTATCTTCATTATTAGTTTTCATGCATGGTTAAGTGTCACTTTCAGTGGTTTGATTAGTGTTGTATGCTGGAGCAGGAGTCGTGCAGGTGTTCCCGGTACAAATCTGTACAGGAACACTGCGCACGATCACTGGTTTTATTGCGCACGACCACTGGTCGTGCGCCACTGATCGTGTGCACTTACCCCCTGAATTCTGAGTTCTGTCTTCCTTATCGCACGACCACTTATGATAGCGCGCACGACCACTGGTCGTGCGCCACTGGTCGTGCGAACATTGTATTTTATAATTTTCTCCCCTTTCAGGCTCCGTCCAGTCAGGCGCACGATCACAGGATGATAGTGCGCACGACCACTGGTCGTGCGCCAACGACCGTGCGCGCTGTTCAGTCCAGCGCCTATAAATTGCCCTGCTCGCGATTTTAGGTCGGATCCTCGTCATTTTTCTCACCCTGCTCCGCCGTTCCGCCCGATTTCGCTCCTCCATCGCCGCCCACCATCGGGAGGTGCTCCGGGCTTGTTCTTCACGCCAATCTTGAGCCGGAGCTTCCTCCCGGCCTCCTCCTTCATCCTAGCGCTCCAAAGGAAGACCTAGCCGCCATTACCATCAAGCAAGGGGAAGTTTGCAACCTCTACCGGATCGTGACACGAAGAAGACGGGCTCATTGGAGAGTAGTGACAGCTCTCTCTACCCCGGACGTAGTTGCGGACCGAGCTTGGGCGCGGATTGACAACCCGGCGATTCCAACCGTGAATCTACAACGAGCCTTCGGATTCGGTCGATTTCTTGCCTTGTTCTTCTCTTATTGATGTGTATGTAGTTAGATCTGTGTATTAAGATGAAGTTGCACTTAAACTAATTTGTATTTCTATATATTTCATGTTTATGTGAAATGTTTGTTGTTTGAGTTGCTTGAGGTGCGCCCCATTCCATCCTCCATCCCTCCGTCACGTTCGTGTGCCGCACTAGCAATTGCTAGTGGCGTGCTTGTCAAAGAGGTGCCGACGACCCTCATTCCGTTAGCCTACTCTCCCATCCGCCTACCGAAGCGTGGCATAGCGGCCCGTGTATTCCATCCCGCCTAACGAAGCAGCGCGCTCAAGGCCTGCAGAGTTCGATCTGTTAGCCTACTCGTCCATCCGCCCTTGCGACGCAGCGCGTTCAAGGCCTGCCTAGTCTCCATTCTGCCAAGCGAAGCATTGCATAGCGGCATTGCATAGGAGTAGTTGTAATATTTTATTTTATTATTCGCAAACCAAATCCCCCATTTCCGCATCCATCCGCTCTAAAGGACTTCAATCTCAAGTCCTTCCTCGATAATAAACTCCACCTTACTGTGTTCCTTTGAGATCGATACTTGGGGATTCATTCCCATTTTATATTACTTGAACGATCGGTACACTGCCGTTTCGTGCCGCAGTCTTACTACCGCCTTTAGCGGTGTGCTAAGATTTGCGCCATCAGTCCACTCGAACTTTTGATTCCCCCTTAGCACCTTGAAGAATGACACACATTTCTCCCCTGCCCTAGAGAGAAACCTGCTTAGCCCAGCCAGCTTCCCGGTGAGGCGCTAGACCTCCTTCACGTTCCTTGGTGATCCCAGCTCCAAGATCGCCCTTACTTTGTCGGGGTTAGGCTCCAACCCGGCTAGGGCGAGCAAGTGGCCTAGGAACTTCCCTCGGCTAGCCCCGAAGACACACTTTTGGGGGTTGAGTTTCATCTTAAATTTTTGCAAGGTCCCAAAAATTTCTTCGAGGTCCTGAAGGTGGGACTCGAGGTCCCGTCTTGTGATCATGAGATCGTCGACGTAAACTTCCAAGTTCCTCCCCTTCTGTTCTCGGAAGATCCTGTCCATCATCCGTTGATATGTTGCCACTGCATTTTTAGCCCAAAAGGCATCATCTTGTAGCAGTAGCACCCATCCCCTGTGATGAAAGAGACATCCTTGATGTCGGGAGGGTGCATGCGGATCTGATGGTAACCTGAGAAAGCATCTAGAAAACTCATTTGAGAAAAACCGACGGCTGAGTCAACCAGCGCGTCGATTTGAGGCAGGGGGTAACAATCCTTAGGGCGTGATTTATTTAGCAAAAAAAAGTCTACACATATTCTCCACCTACCATCCCCCTTTTTACCATCACTACGTTAGAGACCCAGCCTGGAAATTGGATCTCCGACACAATGCCAGCCTTGAGGAGCTTGCTCACCTCCTCCCGGATGGGTCCTTCCAGCTTGTCCGCAGTGGACCTCTTCTTCTGACGGATGGGACGGGTGCCAGGGTTGAGGTTGAGGCAGTGGCATGCCACATCCGCGTCGATCCCGAGCATGTCCGCCGCGCTCCATGCGAAGACATCCATGTTCTCCAGGACGCAAGCCAGGATCTTCTTCCGCTCCTCGGGGCCGAGGTCCCCTCTAATCTTCACTTTTCTATCACTCCCGCCAGGACAGTGACCTCCAGCTCTACGACCTCATCCACGGCCTCCAGCTGGGACTACTCCCCCCAAACGCCCTCCTTCCTTTCGCCGCAAGCAAGCGCTTCGGCCCCTCCTTCCTCCCTCTTCTCCTCCCAGACCTCCAGCAACTCTTCCGCCCCTCCTGCCTGGGCTTCCCCTTCTTCTCCCCTTATCTCACTTTTCTCCTCCATCTCCTCCGTCCCGGGTTCTCCAAAGACCTCCTCGGCTTTCTCTTGGCGCTCCATCTCCCGGTCCATCCCCTTCGCCTCCGTTTGCCAGGTGGTGTTGACCGCGGTGACATAGCACTGCCTCACGACCTTCGGGTCACCCCTCACCCAGACCTGGACTCCTCCTACATTGAGCTTGAGACACTGGTGGAAAGTGGAGGGGATGCATCAGAACGTGCTGATGAGGGTTCGTCCAAAGATGGCGTTATAGCTGCTCAGAGCGTCCACAATGACGAACTGGCAGTTACGAGACTGCTCCCCTAGGACGACGTGGAGCCCTACTCCTCCTTCCACTTCCTTTCTCTCCCCCGAGAATCCGAACAAAGGGCCATCCGAGGCCAACACTCTCTTCTCCTCCACCTTCATGTCGTCAAATGCCTTCTTGAAGATGACATTGACTGAGCTCCTGTTGCCCAGGAGGATTCGGGAGACAGTGAAGTTCTCGATGGTTGTCTGGATAATGAGCGCATCGCAGAATGTGTCCTCATGACCCGGCATATCCTCCTGTGAGAAGGTGATCTTCTTCGCTGGGGGTGGGGCTTGAGATGTTGAAGCCACTCTCCGATGATACATGACATGGAGGCTCGCCTTTCAGGTCGCCTCGATCCCCACACCCCCATGGATCACTCTGATCCCCTAGGTCCCCACATCGACCCAGAGTTCACACCTTTCTTCTTCCTCTTCTCGAGGAAGGACCTCCTCGATCCTCACCAGCCGCTGCTCCCGCTGTGCCGACACTTTGGTGTTAAAAAATTTGAGGTCCGGAGTTGAAGTAAGAAAATGGAATACTTCACAAACTTTCCACAAGTGTAGCAACACAATGACAATGGGAAGACATAATAGTGCTTTGGTATTAACTATCTCTTTACAATTCGAGGTATACATGACGAGGCATGATTCATAAGAATCACGGAGGAGAGAAGCACAAAACACAAAACTACAAGCTGCCGACGACCTAACAGACTGAGATCGCTAGACCGCACGAACAGACAAGCCGTGCGGTTAACCCCTGAGACCGCGTGAACAGAGCAGACTGCACCTATCAGCCCGCAACCATAGACTGCTCGACCTGTTGCTTTATTCAACTGCTAAAAGATAACCTGTTCGCACTTCAGACCTCCAGACCAAGAAGTCGCCCGATCACTGAAGTTACCTGCGAACACTTGACCAAGAAACTGCTTCCTGTTGCAGACCGCAACTCAAGACCGTCTGATCACTTAATATTGCCTGATCAACTGAGTTCGATGCACAGTCCAAGAACACCTAAACACAGTCCGCCCAGATAGCCCGCTGCCGGACTGGTTTATTCAAAGCTAGAAGAAAGGAGAATGCTGACGGTAACTGCTAGCCGCTAACCTGCGAACAAACAAACCGGAGACAAAACTCAGACCGCGCGACCTCAAAAAGAGACTGGCACAATCAAGCCAAATTTGGTTCTTACAGTTCTTCATTTACAAATGACGGGCCCTGCACCCCTATTTATAGGCAAGAGAACGGATGTCGTCACCGCCGAAAGAGGGATACAATAACCGCCCATCAACTCACATGCGGTTTCGCAAAGCAGACCGCCCGAGCTCAGCATAGCTGACAACTCCCTTATTAAACCAAACGGTTATATACAAACCGCCCGGTAACCACGGTCTCCCAAAACAGACCGCCCGGTCTTTATTGCAAAAGCAAAGCACTTCTTCAGTAACCCAGGCCGACTAGAACAAGTCGTTAGACCGCCTGGTCACTGCAAGAAGGCAGACCTACTTGAACATCTGGCCAATTGAACAAGTCGCCAGAACAACCCGCGCAAGCCGCCGGACACTTTGCGGTCACCCAGATCAGACCTCCCAGAACAGATCGCCTGAGACAAACCGACCAGAACACCAACGCAGACCGCGCGGTCTCTGCGGTCTCCAATCTGCAGACCGCCCATCACCTTTCCACTTCCACTTCAAAAAATTTAACACTCCCCCTTGAAGTGGGAAGTGGAAGTCAGCCCAAGCAAACTACGCAACTGACCAAAAGGTCCCTTCGACAGCGACTTAGTAAATATGTCAGCAACATTATCCTTGCTCTACACATGCTCCACAATTAGAGATCCCTCCAACACCTTCTCACGGATGAAATGGTGATGAATTTCTATGTGCTTTGTACGCGCGTGACAAACTGGGTTGTTCACCAATTTGAGAGCACTCTCATTGTCACCACGTAGCAGAGTAAGACCTCGCACCTCCCTATGAATATCCTCCACAAGCCTCCTAAGCCAGATTGCTTTCTGAGCTACCAAAGCTGAAGCTTTGTACTTCGCTTCTGTGGTAGAGACAGACACAGAACCCTGCTTCTTGCTGCACCATGATATAGTTGTAGAGCCTATCATAAAGACATATCCAGACGTAGATCTTTGATCATCTGAATCTCCTCCATAATCAACATCCATGTACCCGTGCAAGCAAAAGCCTGAATCTCTCTCGTAGAAGAGACCCAAATCCGAGGTGGATTTGACATACTTCAAGATACTCCTAGCCGCCACAAGGTGAGGCTTCTGAGGCTCTGCCATAAACTGACTCACCCTGCCAACTGCATAAGCAATATCTGGCCTCATGATCGTCAAGTATATCAGACTTCCAACCAAAGCCTGGAACACCAAAGGATCGGTAAGAACCTTCCCTTCATCTCGTCGAAGATGAACTACAACCTCCAGTGGAGTAGAGCTGCACTTCCCCCCATCCATGTTGAATCTCTTCACGATTTAATTTGTTGGTTTTTCTACATACCATTTCAGAAATGATAATATAGCATATCATATATGTGCAGCGGAATAAATAACTAGAACAACCCTAAACAGTCATAAGGAACTTGCGATTTCACTGGTTCAAGAAATAAAATAATAACCACAACATTTGCAGAGATTGTACCTGAGAGGGTTTTGAGTCGAAACTCAACCAAGATGCTCCTCACTGATTTCTGGTAGAACCAATCTTGAGTTCCAAGAGCCAAAATGGACCGGCCCCTCTACAGAGATCCACACAGGCGGAGGAGAACCTCAATGCCTTATCGAACAAGGAATGAGTCAGAGAAGAAAGCTCTCAGCGTCCCCACGGACTGCTAGATCCGAGATAAGGGAGGCAGTGACTGTCGGAAGAGGAGAGAAGCCCTAGCGGAACACTTTTGGTGCTGCTCTCACAAATCACGAAAAAGGGTCGGTTACTAAATCTGTCTCACACACGAACCCTAAGATCGTGAACTGTTATATACCAAAGGCTGCGTTCGGCGAACTCAAAGAGATCTGCGTTCGACGAACTCAAGGAGATCTGCGTTCGACGAACTCAAGAGATTTGCGTTTGACAAACTCAAGAGATCTGCGTTCGACGAACTCAAGAGATCTGTGTTCGACGAACTCAAGAGATCTGCGTTCGACGAACTCAAGGAGATCTGCGTTCGACGAACTCAAGAGATCTGCGTTTGATGAACTCAAGGAGATCTACGTTCGACGAACTCAGGAGATCTGCGTTCGACGAACTCAAGGAGATCTGCGTTCGATAAACTCAAGAGATCTGCGTTCGATGAACTCAAGGAGATCTGCGTTCGACGAACTCAAGAGATCTGCGTTTGACGAACTCAAGAGATCTGCGTTCGACGATTGCGCTACACTAGCCTTTTGTCGTCTTAGTGGTCGACGAATGCCTTCAGTTCGACTAAGTCACGCAGGATTGGCCTGATTTCACGAGAAATCCCAAGGATTTAATTTCTCGAGAAATCCCAATGCAGGAATAGAACTTCTCGAAAAATACCAAACCTTAAAATTGACTTCTCGAGAAAAACCCAAGCCAACACAATTCTTCCTCTGATTTCTCCAAGCACTTTTATGTGCGACCCTATATGCTCATATTGCGTTGGCAGTAAGACTAACTGTTGATTGCTTTGAGATCACCTCAGAAACTCCAACAGTCTCCCACTTGATCACAAAGTGTCAACAAAAGTCTCACAAACAATGAGCGGCATCTAGCAATACATCATTGATACCCAAGCAATAAGAGTTCATATACTCAACAAGCCTGTCATGACCAATGTATCAGTGTGGTTATGTCCTTTTGTCCTTTACATCCGGATAGAACTAGAGGCATGGAGCCTGTCCTTTTCCTGATCTAGAATAGACTGACAAAAATGGTGAGCTCAATATCATATATTGACTCAACCAAGCATGGCCATGCATTTCTCAGTCTCATTCCATCAAGGGGCCCATGGATGTAACTCCTGTCATAAAGGAGGACAAATCTCATTTCTTCTCACACACAAACATCCAAATGATTCGTAACATACCCAACAACCACCCTTATCATCAACCTTTCTCAAGAGAAGACTTTAGATGGCATCAAAGTACGCTCTTCCTCACCTGATGAATGATGTGACTTCAGGTCAAAGGACCACAAACACCATTGTCACTTGAGACCTACTTGTGACGCGTTCATATAATAATCCACAAAGTAGTCTCACTGTGGGTCTGTCCAGTACAACTTGTTCCTAACAAATACCCATGTGATGACTTCATATCACAATATCATGACCTGTGAGAACCGGTCATCAGTCAACGCACATGCTAGTCTTATGGTTTCATCCTCGCCCTAATTTCTAGGATGATACCTCGACCAGGGACCATTTAAGAATGAAGCTTCATTTAAACATAGGACCTCACATTCAAGTCACATACTTGAATTCCTATGGAAGCAAACATTCTAAGGGCATTCATTATGTTAATTAGTCTATCTGTAGAAACAAATAACATAATAAAAGAACTTGCCATAAATGTAAGATAAAATATACAGTACTCTATTCATCTCATGAAAAATCAACACCCGACAAATACAATCCACAAGACTCCCACTAGAGACGATCATTCAGTTATCTAATACCCATTGATCTAGTATGACCATCATGCTTTCTCTATGCAAGAGGCTTCGTCAGTGGATCCGCAATAGTTTCTTCAATCGGTACTCTACATATGCTCAAATCTCCTCGATCGACAATCTCTCGAATAAGATGGAACCGCCGAAGTATGTGCTTGGAGCGCTGATGAGATCTAGGTTCCTTAGCATGTGCAATAGCACCGTTGTTGTCACAGTAGAGAACTACGGGATCAACAATGCTAGGAACTACATCTAGCTCGCCGATGAATTTCCCAATCCATACAGCCTCCTTCGCCGCATTTGCTGCAGCAATATACTCAGCCTCAGTTGTAGAATCAGCAACTGTCTCTTGCTTGGAACTCTTCCAGCTTACAGCTCCTCCATTAAGGCAAAATACAAAACCTGATTGGGACTTTCAGTCGTCCCTATCAGTCTGGAAGCTAGCATCTGTGTAACCCTTTACGATGAGCTCTTCCTCTCCACCATACACCAAGAATACATCTTTAGTCCTTCTCAAGTACTTTAAGATATTCATGACTGCAATCCAGTGACTCTCACTAGGATCAGACTGATATCTGCTAGTCGTGCTTAAAGCATAAGAGACATCATGTCGAGTACATAACATTGCGTACATGATTGATCCAATTGCCGAAGCACATGGAATCAACTTCATGCGGTCCTTATCTTCTAAAGATTTTGGACACTGGTCCTTAGAGAGAATCATACCATGTGACATGGGTCAGAATCCTTTCTTGGACTCAAGCATGTTGAACCGTTTCAACACCTTCTCAATGTATGTACTTTGGGTCAAACCCAACAACTTCTTCGATCTATCTCTATAGATCTTAATACCAAGTATATAAGTTGCTTCACCCAAGTCCTTCATAGAAAAGCAGTCCCCTAGCCTGTTCTTAACAGCTTGCAGGGTTGGAATGTCATTTCCGATTAATAGTATGTCATCCACATACAAAATTAGGAAAACGACAATGCTCCCACTAATCCTTTTGTAAACACAAGGTTAATCTTCGTTCTTGATAAAACCAAACTCTTTGATTTTCTCATCAAAACGAAGATTCCAACTTCGAGAAGCCTGTTTCAATCCATAAATGGATCGATTCAACTTGCATATTTTAGTGGTTTCATTTGGAGATTCAAAACCCTCAGGTTGTGTCATGTACACTTCCTCAACGAGGTTTCCATTAAGGAAAGCCATTTTGACATCCATTTACCAGATCTCGTAGTCATAATACGCAGCAATAGCAAGTAGAATTCTGATGGACTTGACCATGGCTACATGGAAAAACGTCTCATCATAGTCAACACCATGAATTTGCCTGAAACCTTTAGCCACCAGCCGGCCTTTGAATGTCTGTATATTCCCATCCATGTCGGTCTTCTTCTTGAAGACGCACTTGCACCCTATGGGTCGTACCCCTTCAGGTGGTTCCACCAAGGTTCAAACTTGGTTTGCATACATGGAGTCCATTTCAGATTTCATGGCCTCAAGCCACTTCTCGGAGTCAGGTCCACACATAGCCTCTTGATAGGTTGCAGGCTCATCATCATGATCCATAAGCAACACGTTACCTATTTGAGACATGAGAAATCCATATCTCTCAGGCTCAAATCTTGGTCTATCAGATCTACGCAGGACTTGTGTTTCTTGAGCAGGCTCTCTAGCTACAACAACTTGTAGTCCTTGCTCAGGTTCTAAAATTGGTTCAGCTATTGTTTGTGGTTCTTGAACTTCTTCAAGTTCCACCTTTGTAGTCTTTTTGGATAAGAACTCTTTCTCCAAAAAGATGCCAGTCCTTGCGACAAACACTTTGCCCTCTGAAAGCAGGTAGAAGTAATACCCTTTGGTTTCCCTAGGATATCCCACAAGATAACACTTATCCGACTTGGGTTCCAGCTTGTCAGGCATTTGGCGTAAAACGTATGCCTCACAACCCCAAATCTTAATAAAAGACATACTAGGACGCTTCCCAGTCCATATCTCATATGGTGTCTTTAGAACCGTTTTGGTTGGAGCACGATTTAATGTGAAAGCAGCAGTCTCTAAAGAAAATCCCCAAAAGGAAACGGACAAATCTACATGACTCATCATCGACCGTACCATGTCTAACAAAGTACGATTCCTCCTCTCAGACACACCATTATGTTGTGGTGTTCCGGGCGGAGTGAGCTGTGATACAATACCACACTCTCTCAGATGATCACGAAACTCATGACTTAGATATTCGCCACCTCGATCAGATTGGAGTGCTTTTATCCTTTTTCCCAGTTGGTTCTCTACTTCATTTTTAAACTCTTTGAACTTTTCAAAGGTTTCAGATTTGTTCTTCATAAAAAACACGTATTCGTATCTACTGAAATCATCAGTCAATGTAACGAAGTAGTAGTACCCACCTTTAGCCATAGAACTCATAGGTCCGCATACATCACTATTTATTACACCCAAAAGATCATCAACCCTCTCAGTATGACCAGTGAAAGGGACTTTAGTCATTTTGCCTAATAAGCAAGACTATCATCTCTCAAATGATTCATAATCAAATGGGTCCAATAATCCATCTTTATGGAGCTTAGATATGCGTTTCTCATTTATACGACCCAAACGATAATGCTAGAGATACGTAGGATTCGAGTCATTTGTTTTTAGTCTTTTAGTATTTTTTATGTTATAGATCGGATGGTTTAAGTTCAAAACATATAAGCCATTAAACAATTGGGCTACACCATAACAAACATCATTCTTATAAATAGAACAACAATTGTTCTTTATAATAAAAGAGAAACCAATCATGTCCAAACATGAAATAGAAATGATGTTTCTAGTTATAGCAGGAACAAAATAACAATTATCAAATTCTATTACAAGCCCGGTGGGCAAAGAAAGACGATAAACACCAACGGCAATGGCAGCAACTCTTGCTCCATTTCCAACACGCGGGTCTATCTCTCCTTTACCCAGCATTCTTCTCCTTGTCAGTTCCTGCACATTCGTACAAATGTGAGAACATCATCTGGTATCCAATACCCAAGATGAAGGAGCAGAAAGGTTTATTTCTATAACAAATATACGTGAAGTGGAAGTCATACTTCCCTTCTTCTTCTGCAGATCTTCAAGATAGAGGGGACAGTTCCTCCTCCAATGCCCTGCCTTACCACAATTATGGCACTTCCCTTCCTTGGCCAATCCCTTGTTCTTCAGTGATGAAGACTTGGGATCAAGATATGACTTAGGTCCCACCTTAGTCTTCTTGAATCCCTTGGTCTTGCCCTTGCTTTAATGCACCATCAATATGGGGATAGCAGGATTGACCTTCTCCATATTGATCTCGGCAGTTCTCAACATGCCTAGGAGCTTGGGCAGTGTCTTGTCAATTTCATTCATATTGTAATTTAAGACAAACTACTCATAACTGTCTGGCAACGATTGCAGGATCAGATCAGTGGCCAACTCTTGGCCCAACGGAAACCCCAGTCTTTCAAGGTTCTCTGTATACCCAATCATCTTGAGTACGTGAGTTCCTACTGGGTCCCGAGCTCCCATCTTACACTGAAATAACGCCCTGGATATATCAAATCTCTCTTGGCGAGCTTGCCCTTGAAACATTTTCTTCAGGTGCTCCACCATCTCGTAACAGCTCATGTTCTCATGTTGCTTCAGAATCTCAGATTTCATGGTCGCGAGCATGAGACATTCAACATCCAAGGAGTAATCTACATACTTCTTATAAGCATCTTTATCTGCATGAGGTGCAGTAGAGGCTGGCTCCTCGGGGGGATCTTCTTCAAGGACATAGAGCTTACACTCTTGCCTGAGAACAATTCTCAGGTTCCTGAACCAGTCTAGCAAATTCGTCCCATTGAGCTTATCCTTCTCAAGGATGGCTCTCAGGGACAACGTGGAGTGTGAAGTATTTGCCATGAAAATTCTACAAAATAATGCAAAGTTTATTTAGTACTATATTTCAAAATACATTTTATTTTAATAAGGTCTTTAATTAAATACTCCCACTATTTTATTCAAATTTATAACCCTTAATATCAATTCAGAGAGTTTATGCGAGCTACTCTCTTAGTGGACAAGATCTATATTTCACCAACACAACGAGTCCGCTTTAGCGTTCCTCTCATAATGCGGTTATTTAGGTAGGCAACACTTGCCAATTGCATCACTATGCAACTCTTGTATGGTTGGTGAATAACTCTTTATTCGCATCCATCATATGGTGCATGCCAACCCAATGCCTCTAAGCACTCAACTTTTGAGGTCACCCAGTTAAGTTGGACCCGATGTCGACAGTGGGATATCACAATTATTCGCCCGCACCCTTACCAAGATAGATTAATGCACCTTGCTTTGGCAAGCCCACACTTCATCGATCGAGGCAGGAAGAGTGTCATCCATCGGAAGGCATCCGTATACTTAATATTGGATAAGGGATTTTATTTATAAATTTGATTAACAATTAATCAACATGCACTTTAATAAAATACAACATCCACAACCAAATACATCCTAGAAGTGCACAAAATAAAATTATCAACGCTTGATAGAAAAGGGCTAAATCTAAGCATTTAGAACACTTCTAAATCTCCAGATTTACATGCATTTGACACAGGCAAAACAACTCCACTTATGCAGTAGACAAGCTCATCTCTCAATGTCAGATTCAAAATCTAAGACATTTGGTTTCACAAACCAATTAGAGGGATGGTTACTGCAAAGGAGAAACAATTTCTGAAACAATGAAATCGTAACGCAATCACATGCATTCCTGGGAGTGTTCCAATCTAGAACATTTCTTCGAAATCCAATCACCCATGAAGAAATCCAGACATTTAGAACACTTCAAAATTTCGGATTTACATGCATTAGATCGCAAACCTCGCTCTGATACTACTGTTGGGTTTTCTACATACCATTTCAGAAATGATAATATAGCATATCATATATGCGCAGCGGAATAAATAACTAGAACAACCCTAAACAGTTATAAGGAACTTGTGATTTCACTGATTCAAGAAATAAAATAATAACCACAACATTTGCAGAGATTGTACCTGAAGGGGTTTTGAGTCGAAACTAAACCAAGATGCTCCTCACTGATTTCTGGTAGAACCAATCTTGAGTTCCAAGAGCCGAAATGGATCGGCCCCTCTACAGAGATCCACACAAGCGGAGGAGAACCTCAATGACTTGTCGAACAAGGAATGAATCGGAGAAGAAAGCTCTCAGCGTCCCCACGGACTGCTAGATCCGAGATAAGGGAGGCGGCGACTATCGGAAGAGGAGAGAAGCCCTAGCGGAACACTTTCGGCGCTGCTCTCACAAATCACAAAAAAGGGTTGGTTACTAAATCTGTCTCACACACGAACCCTAAGATCGTGAACTGTAATATACCAAAGGCTGTGTTCGACGAACTCAAAGAGATCTGTGTTCGACGAACTCAAGGAGATCTGCATTCGACGAACTCAAGAGATCTGCGTTCGACGAACTCAAGCAGATCTGCATTTGACGAACTCAAGAGATCTGCGTTCGACGAACTCAAGGAGATCTGCGTTCGATGAACTCAAGAGATCTGTTTCGACAAACTCAAGGAGATCTGCGTTCGACGAACTCAAGAGATCTGCGTTTGACGAACTCAAGAAATCTGCGTTCAACGAACGCGCTACACTAGCCTTTTTCCGTCTCAGCGGTCGACGAATGCCTTCAGTTCGACTAAGTCGCACAGGATTGGCCTGATTTCACGAGAAATCCCAAGGATTTAATTTCTCGAGAAATCCCAATGCAGGAATAGAACTTCTCGAGAAATACCAAACCTTAAAATTGACTTCTCGAGAAAAACCCAAGCCAACACAATTCTTCCTCCAATTTCTCCAAGCACTTTTATGTGCGACCCTATAGGCTCATATTGTGTTGGCAGTAAGACTAACTGTTGATTGCTTTGAGATCACCTCAGAAACTCCAACAGATCTGCATAGCCTTTTTGGGAAACAAGCATACCGCTCTCTTTCCTCTCCACTTCGAGCCCAAGGAAATGGTGGAGCTCACCTAAATCCTTCATCTCGAATCTGATAGCTAGCTCAGCACGAAGCCTAGCTACCTCCACTTCAGAATTCCCCGTAACGATCATATCGTTAACGTACAATAGCACCAAGACCTGAAGCTCCCCCGTCTTCTTTACGAATAAGCTTGAATCTGAATCAGAAGCAAAGTATCCGCAGAACTGGAGGTATTTTGCGATCTTCCCGTACCACGCCCGAGGCGCTTGCTTCAAGCCGTAAAGAGCCTTCTTGAGATTGCAAACATATCTTGGGTGCTCTTCAGATACATAACCAGATGGCTGATCCATGAAGATATTCTTGTCAATCTCGTCATATAAGAAAGCATTCTTCACATCAAGTTGCCAAATCTTCCACCCTTGGCAAGCTGCCAATGCGATCACCACCCGAACCGAAGTCATCTTGGCAATGGGGCTGAATGTTTATTCATAATCTTCCCCATACTTCTGAGAGAAACCTCGAGCTACAAGGCGAGCCTTGTACCGCTCAATACTTCCATCAGTCTTCTTCTTCAGTTTGAAAACCCACTTGCAAGTTACCGGGGTAATACCCTCAACCTTAGGCACCAAGTCCCCAGTCTCATTTTTCCTGAGGGCAGCCATCTCTTCATCCATGGCTCCTTCCCATTCCTTGACTCCAACGACATTTTCATAACAAGATGGATCTCTCTCATCCAGGGGACCTGTGAAGAAACATGAGACAAAGCTCACCAAGTTTCCCCCCCGTATACCGATCTGGTGGAATAATGGTCCTCTTGGACCTCCTCAGAGCTTGACTCTGAACCACCTCTTCAACTGCAGCTTCTGGACTAGCTCTCCTTACAGGTAAACATGGAGCATCGCTCCCCCTGCTTCCAGAACCTGAAGCACCTGACCCAGAGCTAGAGATACCTGGAGCACCTGGAGAAACAGGCAACTCCACCAGAACTTCCCATGCAGCTTCCTCTGGTCCACCATCTACCCTGCTTCCTTGTAACTCTACAGAAGAGCTACCTTGGTAAGACGTCAGCTCGTCAAATACCACATCCCTAGAGACCACATATCTCCGTGTCTCGGGATCCATTCATCTCCACCCTTTCTTCCAGTCATCATAACCGACGAATACTAGTTTCCTTGCCTTTGCATCTAGCTTCGTTCGAAGGGCATCCGGAACATGCACATAGCAGGTAGAACCAAACACACGAAAGTGTTCCACGCTTGGCTTCTCCTTGAACATCAACTCATGAGGGGTCTTCATGTTGATGGGACTGAGAGGCATCCGGTTGATGACATAGGCCGTACAAGATATTCCCTCTGCCTAGAAGGACTTTGGGATACTCTTGGCATGAAGCCAACATTTGCAGGTCTCCGTCAGATGATGGATCTTCCGCTCTGCAACTCTGTTCTGTTGTGGAGTGTGAGCACAAGAAAGCTCTCTTTGGATGTCATGCTTCCTGCAGAAGTTAAAGAACGCCTTGGAGGTGAACTCCCCTCCATTGTCTGTTCTGAACTTCTTGACCCGCAGGTTGAGCCGACCTTCCACCAGCTCCTTGAACTCCACAAACCTCTCGAACGCCTCTGACTTCTCCTTCAAAAAATATACCCAAGTATATCTGGTGAAGTCATCAACCAAAATAAGCATATACCTGCTACCTCCAAGACTGGCAGCTTTGGTAGGTCCAAACAGATCACCATGTATACACTCCAATGGTGCTTTGCATCTGCTTTGTGATTTGTCAAATGGAAGACGTTGAGCCTTACCAAACTGACAACCTGCATAAATGTGACCATCTCCGAAAGATGACAACTAGGCAGACCTTTCACAAGGCCTCTTCCCGCCATACCCTTCAACTTATCCATCCCAACATGCCCAAGTCTTTCGTGTCAGATAGCGGCGTTGTCGTTAGCCCTCATCTTATCAACAAAAGAACTTGTTGAAAGAACAAACAAGTCCTTCACCTGTCTCCCAACATGAGTGACCTCACCTTTCATGGCTGAAACATTTTGTAGAAATTTCACTTCTGTTGGACCGAACAGAACGTGATAGCTAGCATCCACAGCATTGGTCACTGAGAAGAGGTTCTTCTTCATCCCCGGAACATGATAGACACTTGGTGAAGGGAAACTATATCCGCAAACGATAACGGCAAGTGTACCATATCGAATGTAGTATAAGTTGTAAAAACCAAGGTCGTATTAGACTCGGGGCGGTTGAGTACTCTTACTTCAGAAAATCTCTCCATTTTCTTATCAAATAAAACTTTGGGTTGGTTGTTTGCAAGAAAGAGAAATAACTGTTGGAACCTTAGCTTTTGATTTGAGTTAGGATCCATCCCTTTTGTTAATAATTCATCTAAGAAATCTAAGAAAACATAAATTAAATATGATGCGATCGAATCGGAGAATATACATAAGAAAATAATATAAGCTCTTTGCGTTCGACGAATGTCGAACGGCGCTCGACAAATTCCAGCCAGCCAGCGCTCGACAAATTTCCCTCAGAACAGCGTTCGACAAATGGCGAACATCGCTCGATGAATTAAGTCAGAATAACCTCAGCGGTCAGGCATTCTCTGAACGGCGCTCGACAAACTCAAGCCAGCGGTCGACAAATCTATTTCAGAACAGCGCTCGACGAAAATGTTATCAGCAGCATTATTAAATCAATTTATACTGCTCAACTAACATTATTATATTATTATACATGCTTTTCTGATGTAGCCGTTGCAGGCAATAAAGATTATAGCCGTTTGCTGAAGAGTCAAAGACGGCAACACCTTTTCCCAAGGAATAAAATAAAAGAGACTTTATCTTTTTCCATATTCCCTAGCAAGAATTCAAAGGGACTTCTCAGATTATATATATATATATATATATATATATAAGAGAAGAGTTGATATAGAGAGATATACAGAGAGACACAAAAATATAGAAGAAGCAGATCAAGTTTTGTTTCACATCTTCCTTCTTTCTAACTCTTTCTTTGCAGATCATCAATACCCTGAGACACCAATCTAGATCAATTGCTCAGGGATCTAAACTGTAAGAAGAAAAGAGGAGAATCACAATCTAAAGAAGAAGCTCTATCCACAAGCTGTCAACAACTTTAATCAGACAGGGGGAGCCTTCTTCAACATCATATTCAGATCCATTCAACTTCAAATCAGGATCTTCAAGAGTCTTCTTATACAGAGAAGAACATTACAATTTCTGTTTTTCATTTTACCTCCTTACCCCATCTTGTACAGGGTTATAACTCCCTTCAAAAGTTAATCCCGGTGATAGGGCGCCTTAGCAAAAACCTGCATCTTGGTTAGAGCACCTTATCAACAGCTCACTTGGTGTGTGGACACCTTATCAAAAAACCCTTGGTGTGAGGGCACCTTATCAACAACCTCCGAGTGGATTCCTACCAGTGGGTAGAAGAGTCGATGTACCCAGTTGAGGGGAACTACTATATATTTTGTGTCATCTGTGGATTGCTTATTTTATCTTTTTGTTTTACTTCATGTGTTGTATTTATTTAGATGCACTTTAACTGTTTGGTTTTATTACTCATACAGAAATCAGCAAACTCACTCATATAAATAGATATATCACTTACTTTGAAAGTAAACTTAAACAAGATCTTTTAATAAGATAAATAAGAACTAAAACTCCACTTTCAATAACTTATTTTAAAAAACTATGAGTTAGAAGACTAGTACTCAACTTTGAATCACCTTGGAAAATAAATATAATAAATAAAACTTCTAATTCTCTTAAGAACTGACTTGACCATGGAGGTTCCCGAATTATGAACGTACCTCTCTCGAGGACACGCTCAACTAAGTTTAGGTTGATCAATTGAACTTTCGCTCTAGAATCAAAATCCCTAAAACCTGCTTTATAGTAGTGAACCCCTCTATTGGATTTGGCTCCAATCCGGGAGAATTATGTCATCCTCTCTCGAGGAGTGCATTCAACTCTCTTTATCCTTGAAGTGATCGATTCGAATTCAAAACCTCTCGGTTATTAGACTACAAAAACAAGAATGAGAATTATATAACGACAATATAATCTCAATCCAATAAAGTTCAAGGATAAATCTTAAGTATTCTAAGGAAGAGAAAGAGAAACTAAAAATTAAATCATGAATTATATTTTCTTTGGATCATCTCGGTCGAGTACTAATAGAAATTTAGCTACTCATAGAGATGGAGGAATAAATGAAAATAAAGAAGTGCATGATAAAAAAAGAAGAGTAGAATAAGAGAAAAAGAACTATTTTATTGATTTGCAAATGAAGTTACAACTAGAAATTAAAAGTTACAAGCTTTTGAAATGAAGTACAAGAAGGGAAAGAAGTACAAGAGTAAGAAAACAGTACAAAAAAAATAAGCTAGAACTCAAAAACTTCGTCCTTGATCATCTGAAGAAGCTCCCTTTAAATAGCTGAAGATTTGGTGTTACACGCCCTTGGTCACGCCCGTGACCAAGGGGCGTGTAAGGGGCGTGATCGAAGCAGCAGCGGAGAGGGCGCCGTCCGGAGTAATTGATGGCGTTACATACGTGTCACGCCCTTAGGTCACGCCCGTGACCTTGGGGCGTGTAACTTTAAAGCAGGCTGCTGGCGGGAAGCTTCGGCGGGAAGTGGCGCGGGATGAGTCACACCCGTGTATTGGATGACATGCCCCCTGGTCACGGGCATGACCTGGGGCGTGTAACTTTAATTGATGTGGCAGGTTATCTGGATGCTTATGGCGGGTCGCGGCCATGACACTGGGCCACGCCCCTAGGTCACGCCCGTGACCTGGGGGCGTGTTCTTGGTGAAACTCCATGGAATGCCCCGCGGTGGCGGAAACAGGTCTGGAACACCTCTAGGATGTCACGCCCCTTGGTCATGCCCGTGACCTTGGGCGTGTATTTGTAAATTTCGTCCAAAATGTCCAGAAAACCTAAAAATATAAGATAAGCCTAAGTTAGACTATAGAATTAAAAATATTATTAATTAAATGAGAAAAACATAAAAACTATATAATTTCATACTAAAATACATTAAACTTATACTAAAAGATGAGTATATAAATTACTCATCAAACACCCCCATACTTACTCGTTTGCTAGTCCCGAGCAAACCATTCTTCATAAGGGTAGGAAAACTAATGCTAGAAAGAATCACGAAAACTAGAGAGTAAAATGCGAAGTATTATGTCGGTATGCGTAGATATTTTAGTATAAAGACGTTCTTGGCATAAATACTAATTTATGAAATAATTCAAAACGCGTTATAATTATTTATTATTACTTTTAAAATGAGTCGACGGTCAATCAAAAAGTTATGTAAAGGGAGAAAATAGCGTGATTGCTGAGATTTAAATTACTAGGCGTTGACGCTTGGGGTGGCCTCCAAAGAAATCCATCAATGTTGACGGCCATGGGCTTGCCCGTTTGCACCTTCTCCACTGCACTCCATACTAAATCAACATTATGGATCTTTAGGACTTAAATAGGATGCAATTTAAGGCTTGGGTTTAAGGGCGAGGTAAATTATGATAAATATGAAGGCGTACTCCACTTAAACAAAAAGTTTTGAGCTAAAAGAAAATAATGACTACCACAAAATAGAGAAGCTTTACCCCCGTACTCATGTTTTGCTAAGGGAAACACTCTCATTCTCCTTCATTTATATCACGATTCTTCATAATTGGGATCATTCCAAGTATGCATGTGCATACCTAGGCAGCATATCATTATGAGATTTTTGGCTTTTTGATATAAACATATTTCTTTTGAATTGACACCCATATTTTTTTTTCATAGTTGGGATCATTCTAAGTATGCATAAGCATACCTAGGCCGCATATCACTATGAATTTTTTCTTCTTAAAATAATACCCAATTTGTTTTTCAATAATTTAGCTCAAAATTTCAAGTGTTCATTTGGGTTTGGGCTTTTTAGTTTTGGTGACGAAATGGTGAGGGTGGTTCAAATAAAGGTGCAAGGCTCAAATTTGTGTGAACAATGGTAGTAAATCGAGGTTGGGTGCAAAGTCTCAAATTATCCAAAGAAAGACCTAAATCATTTCTGTAAGGTTAATTTGACTAAAGTGCACATGTTTCGAAAGTAGCTTGGGGCAAGTTCTAGACATCGAGAAAGGACACCCTTCTGTTCGATTCGAGTAATAGCTTTCTAACAATCTTCTACACACTCACCTAAACTACTTTTGGATAAGACTGGATTCGAATTAAAAGTAAAATAAATTCTTACTACGCAAATTAATAAAACATAATTTTAGATCTATGCCAAGAATTTAATTTTACACCAACACTACTCAAAGACATGCATATGACTAGGAGCACTACATGAGTCAATAATTTTACTCAAAAGTTTCAAAAAAAACTATTCTTGCACAAAAAATTCTTAGTCCATATGAAAAATAAGTCTACTTTAGAACTTACAATTTAGCAAGCTAGGACGTTTTGATAAACTAAACAAAAAGAACATTTCCTAATATATTTTTTTGTTCTTGGACTTCACAAGGTCAACCCGGTGAAGGGCTCGCAAGATACTAGAGGTTGTGATGGGAATTCAAGCCCAAAGCGTCCTTTCCAAGAAATTTGTTTTTTATTAAATTAAATATATATATTTTAGAAATAAAAAAATTCAAAAAAATACTAAGCTACACCCCCATACTTAATATTAAACATTGTCCCCAATGTTTAAAACTAAGTACGAAGATAAAAAACTAAAATGACAATAAAGAAGATAAAAATAAATGACTAAAGGGTGAAGAGGGCTTCCTTGGTAGGCAGGCGGGGTTGCCGGACAAACACCTGCAGAATTGAAGTGAACAACAAATAAGAAAAGAAATAACAAAATAAAAAGGATAATGTTGGGGTGCCTCCCAAAAGAGCTTTGTTTACCGTCGCGTAGCTTGACTAAGTGGTGTTTTCTTAAATATTTTGGAAGTGAATTGTCTCGATTTTTCCGGACGTTGGGTCGCCGGGTGGTATAATTTTAAACGATGTTCGTTGACCTTAAAAGAGCCTTTTTAAGAGCCTTTTTCCGGGTGCTCTATAAGCACGGTCCCGTATGGCCAAACTTCTTTTACTATGAAGGGTCCGGACCATCGGGTTTTTAATTTGCCCGGAAAAAGCCTAAGTCTTGAATTAAAAAGAAGGACAAAATCTCCCGGCGAAAAAGTTTTTGGATTTTTGATTTTTTTATCATGATACAACTTAGTTCGCTCCTTATAAAATTTATTATTTTCATAAGCGTTCGCGCGGCATTCTTCTAGTTCATTTATTTACATTTTTCTATGTTCGGAGGCTAAGTCTAAATCCAAATTTAAAAAATTTAGCACCCAAAAAGCGCGATGTTCTAGTTCGACCGGTAAATGGCAAGATTTACCATAGACTAACCGGTACAACGTACATCCGATGGCGGTTTTGTATGCTGTCTGATAGGCCCATAGTGCGTCGTCTAATTTTAATGACCAATCCTTCCTATTAACGGACACTATTTTTTCTAATATTCTTTTAAGTTCACGATTCACCACCTCCACTTGTCCATTTGCTTGTGGATGGTAGGCGGTTGACAGCTTGTGTGTAACTCCATATTTTGCTAAAATTTTAGCAAGTTGTTTACATAAATGTTTGCCCCGATCACTAATTAGTGCTCGGAATGTGCCAAATCGCATAAATAATTTTTTTAAAAACTTCACGGCGACTCTCGCGTCGTTGGTGGGAAAAGCATGTGCTTCCGCCCACCTTGACACGTAATCGACCGCGACAAGGATATATTTATTATTAAAAGAGGAGGGTAAAGGACCTACAAAATCTATTCCCCATAAATCAAAAATTTTGCATTCTTAAAATATATTTTGGGGCATTTCATCCCGGTTAGAAATGTTACCTGACCATTGGCACCGATCACAATTGCACACAAAATTGTGAGCGTCTTTGAATAAGGAGGGCCAATAGAAGCCCGCCTATAGCGCCTTCCTTGCGGTCCGGTTTGCTTGATAGTGACCACCGGTTGGTCCTTCGTGGAACTGCCGCAAAATTTGGACGCCTTCTTCGCCCGAAATACACCTTCTTACCACTTGGTCCGCCCAGACACAAAATAAAAAGAGGTCCTCCCAAAAATAATTTTTCAAGTCCGAAAAGAATTTCTTCTTTTGCTGACTTGAAAAATCTTTAGGTAGGACCTAGGCCACTAAATTGTTGGCCAAATCCGCGTACCAAGGGGTGGAAGAAGTCGTTACCTTTTCGATGGCGAGGAGGCGCTCTTCAGGGAATTTGTCGCCAATTTTGGCCTCCACAAGCGCTCCTGCAGCCGTATTCTCTAACCGTGAGATGTGGTCGGCCGCAACATTCTCCGCTCCCCTCTTGTCCTGGATCTCCAAATCGAATTCTTGTAGTAGGAGGATCCAACTTAGCAGTCGAGGCTACTATCACTGAGAGTTTTGGCCTTCTTGGCTACGAAGCTTCTTTCATTTTTCTTTTTCCCATGGGTGGATTTCTTTTCATCTCTTCTTCCACCCTCTTTCTTTTTGTAAGGGCATTCAGCGATCATGTGCCCTGGCTTATTACAGTAATAACAAACAATGTTAGAAGAAACATGTTTATTCGATTTAGTCTTATACCTATCATGGTTGCTTGAGCCCTTTCTATGATAATCACCATCACGACGAGAGTGTCTATAGTCTGAGGAAGACGGCTTGTTCTTCATGTGCCTTCTTTTGTTAAGCAGTTTCTTGAACTGACGGGAAATTAAGGAGAACTCCCCATCAGACAGTTCAGAGTAGGAGGAGCTAGATTCTGATTCTTCTTCATTGTCAGTTTCTTTTTCTCTGATCGGGGACACAACTTTGCTTTTCCTTGTGCTTTCAGCCTTCAGTGCCAAGGTCCTTTCCTTGCCTGAGGCCGGATTCACATCCTCTTCAGATTTGTGGATGTTCATTTGCAGTTCATGTGATAGCAGCTTCCCGAACAGATTTTACGGGTCAAGATTTGGTATTTTTCCAAACTCCCTGATTGCAACTATCTTGCTATCCCAGTCTTTCGTCAGGGATCGCAGGAATTTGTCATTTAGCTCACCATTTGTAAAGACCCGGCCATAGTTTCTTAGGTCGTTAACTATTTTGAAGAATCTTTCATATGCATCGGCAATGCACTCCTTCTTACCCTGCTTGAAGGCCTCATACTCTTGGTTGAGTAGAGATCTTCTATCGTCCCTTACCTCTTCGATACCTTCCATGAGAACAATCAAGGATATCCACATCTCTTGAGCAGATTAGCAGTGAATTAAGTTTTGCAACATCGAATCGCCCACTGCACTGGCAATTATGTTCTTTGCCTTTTTGTCCAAGGCAACGATGGCGATCTCATCCTTGGTTAAGTCCATCATCTTTTTAGGCACCCTTACAGTAGGGTCAATTGTAGAGACAGTCATAGGCACTTGAGGGCCTTCTTCCACAACTTGAAAAATTCTCGGATCTGTGGCCTCCATGTAGAATCTCACTCTCTTTTTCCACATGGGGAAATTAGCCTTTGTGCAAATAGGCAACTTCAAAGAGGAGGATTCCTTGCATCTTTCCATGATTTGCTAGCAACTAGAATGGATGGATCCTGTTCAAGGTGTTAACCTAGCAACGAACAGCGACCCTCTGATACCAATTGAAGTATCTAGTTGCCTACCTAAATCACCTAGAGAGGGGGTGAATAGGTGATAACTGCGTCTTTTGCAGAATTAAAAACTTTATGAAATAGAACACACAGAAAGCAAATCACAATCACAGATAACACAAGCAATTTATAGTGGGTCCCCATTCTTGGGTACTCCACTTACCGGCCTCACCAATCTAGCACCATAGCTAGACTTGACTACTTCACTATAACTCGGATCAAGAATGATCATACAATCTCGGAGTCAACACTCCTACAATCTCAGAGAAAATCTCTCTTACAACTTGGAGAAAAACCTCTCCTATAACTTGGAGAAAAACCTATCCTACAACTAGGAGAAAACTTCTCCTACAATCAAATGCAATTAAGGTTTGATAGAAACTTATCAATACATAATCAGATCTGAAAGCACTGATAGATCTTCTTCCTTCTTGAGACTTGAAAAACTTTGACTTGATGTCGATGAGGAAGAACGATAAAAACTCATATCTGACCTTCTTCGATTCGACTTGATCCAATAGATGCAGTAGAGGAAGGAGCAATGATCAATTGAACCTTTTCATCCACTGGAGACAACTGATTTAGAACAACGGATCGATCTCCAGCTTTTTCGACAGGAGGCGGCACTTTCTCGTTCTTGGAATGAAGGAGAATTAGGGTTGATCAGAATTAATGATTAAGAATCTTATTATTAATCCATAAACAAGAGCCTTATATAATCAAAGGCTTGACGGCATCAATTAAGGTAGAATAAACCTTAAACGAAATCAAAAGAGCAGTCAGAACAGACAGAATGAATTAACGTCCCGTCAAAAGGATTGAAAAATGATTTCAGGAATTAAACAGATTTCTCGAGAACAAAAAAAGACTTCCCGAGAAATAAATAAGTTTCTGAGAAAACAGAATTAAGAAACGAAAGATTTAATTTCTCGATAACAAAGAATTTCTCGAGAAATGGTAGCTTCTGCTTCGAGAAAGAAAATAGAAGGATTTTACGGGATAGAGAAAATATTCTCGAGAGACAGATATATTTCTCGAGAGATTATTTTGGATTCTCGAGAAACATAAGTCTTGCCGAGAACCATCAAAAAATTGAAATAAAGGAGAGAAAAGAATTTCTCAAGAAATAGAAAGACTTCTAGAGAAAAGAAATTGAGAATCAAAACAACACAGAGTCAATTCGTCAGCCAGCAAAGATTAGTCGAATTGATCTCAAAGAAACACTTCAATTTCAACAAACAGCGATCGACGAAATCATAAGAGTTTGTCGAACGGAGATTGACTAAGGGCGATCAACGAAACCACTTCATCTTTCAGCTAAACAGCGATCGACGAAACTTCTTCACTTCGTCGAACGGCGATCGACGATCGACAAAATCACTTAAACTTCAGCGAAATTGAGATCGACAAAAACTACTTCAGTTCGTCGAACTGAGATCGATGAATGCGATCGACGAAACTACTTTCAACTTAGGCAAAATAGAGATCGATGAAACTGCTTCAGTTCGTTGAACAGAGCTTTGATGAATGGCGATCGACGAAACTTATTCAATTCGTCAAACGGAGCTCGACGAAAGCTGAACTTAGATTTCCAACAAAACTGACCATCGAATAGAGCTCGACGAAAACACTTCAGTTCGTCGAACTGAGATCGACGAATGCACCATCTTTCGTCGAACGAAGAAATACTTAGAAAAATATTGTTTTTTCCAGATCAAAAGAACAGCAGCATCTTTCTGCTAGCTTTTCCTTTGTGTTTGAATAAGAAGTACACCCCAATAGAGAGATTTCACATGAGTCAACACCTTGGTCCATACAATGAGGAATTACATTGCATAGGCATGTGTTTGATGACCCATTGAAACCTGACATTGGTTTGTACTTAGCCATTTAAAACCTGTAAACACTTTACTAGAAGGCAACATCAAATACAATCTCAATTCAACTTAGTTCAAGGGGACTTCTTCAAATCAAGGTAATTGTGGATACAATTCCCAACATGTAAGATCCCCAACTAGAGACCATTCTCCGGGCTCAGTCATGCCGGCAGATGGGAGACACATCGGGTCGACTCGCTATTTAACTAAGTGGCTTAGGGAAGGTGTTGAGTTCCTCTGCCTCCAGGTGAAGGTTGTTGGATCGGTCGACGTCCTTAGAGGGGGGTGAATAAGGGTTTTCAAAAAACTTTAGATTTTATTTAGAAAAACTTTGGAATATTGCAATATTGAAACAAGAAGACAAGTAAAACAAAAAGAGAGACAAGCTTTATTGATATTAAATAAGTTTTACAAAACTTGATCTCAATGTCGCTAGAGATCGGAGGCGAATAATAAAAGCTCTTTTCGTTTTCTATCCCGACTCGCTTCCCCACGAACCGGTGGCCCTAGCCTCCTCCTTCCCGGATTCGGCCTCAAGCCGCTCTAGCCAATCCTTCCCCGGATGTGGCCTCGAGCACCCCCTAGACCTAACCTAGATCTAGTCGCCAACACGAGGCGATTTTCAGCCCTAAGTTCTACCCCAAACCTAGTCGCCAACACGAGGCGATTTCACTACCGTTTACAAAGAAAGATAAATAAAATAATAAAAACTTCCCTTAAGATGAACTTCTGAATATGGAGGCGATGATCCGCTGTAGAATCAGCGTTTGTCGAAGCGGACTTCGTTTGGCTTCGGCGTGATGGAATCCTCCTTCAGAAGTTGGCAGAGCTTCGCCGGGACCTCAAATTTTGGCCAAGATAGGCCTCTGGAATTCTAGTACTCTCTCTCTCTCTCTCTCTGAGGTGTATGCAATTGGTGTGCGAAAAGAAGAGGAGAGGGGGTCCTTTTATAGCCCAAGCGCTAGCGCTACCGCCGGCGCTAGCCCGAATTAAGAAACAATTTGCTCGACAGAATCTCCCATCCGCGGCAACCTATTGCTCCATGCCTCTTGTGCGCCAAGCTACCGCCAGCGCTAGTAGCTACCGCCGGCGCTATCCCTGATTAAGAAACTTCTTGCGCGGCAGGATCTTCAATCCGCGGCAACGAGTCTTTCATTCCTTCTGTGTTCACCGATACCGCCGGCGTTATCCGCTACCGCCAGGCGTTAGTGCCTTCCATAACAGCTCCCGGAAATGCGCTCATCATCGCTAGCGCCCGGCGCTAGTTGCTACCGCCGGCGCTAGTGAGCCTCTTCGAATTTTGGCCTCAATTTTGGGGGCAGTCGTCATGTGTACTCCTTGAGTCATGTGGACTATGCTAACCTGCACACTTGAACACACAAGATCAAATACACATAGGATTTGTTATTCTCAAACCTAGGAGATGTGGAAGACCATGTTCCAACAAACTCCCCCTTTTGATAATAACAAATCCATTAATGATAAATCAAAGCATTAATAGATAAGCATGATGAAACTATACTTGTGTGTGAGAGAGTGATGACTTAGGATAATAATTGATTCTAGCATGTTAGACTTGCTCCCCCTAAATACATGCTCCCCCTAAGTGAATGCTCCCCTAATATATATGCTATCAACTTAATCAATCATGTTGGGTTTGCATTTTGATAGCGGATTATATATTTATCATGTTAGTTCTCCTCCTTTTGCATTTTATCATGTTAGTTCTCCCCCTTTGTTATTAGCAAAAGTGGGTAGGGATACAAAGCACTAAAAATGTGAATAAAAGATAAGGCATGATCGAGCTTTTTAGGTAAATGATAAGGAGATTTAGAATTGTATTTTATTGAAATAGATCAGAGTTATTACAAAATTTCAAAGTTTTTAGCATAAAAGATTTTTATGTTTGAAGTAACCAATAAAAAGTGTTTCTAAGGAAATCTATCACTTAATGAAAGATAGGAATTTTTAAGAATAAGTGATGATGCAAATAATACAAGATATGAAGTAAGCATGAAAGCGCAAGGTAAAAAAAACACTTATATGGTTAAGATGCGGAAGACTCATAGCAAATAGTAAGGATAATCCAAAAAATATGAGGTAAAGATCACCAAAAAAAAGATGTTTTTGGAAATCATTTTTAAATTTTAGAATAACCAAGCATAAAATAATGTTTATCAAAAAGAGATGACCACAATGTTACTTTAATTCTTAATTTCAAAAACATACAAAAACATTGTAGAACACATGCTAGGTTATCTAGTGCATTTCATAAATAAAAAAGTAATATAGAATTAGCATTAGGATCCAATACTCATGAGAAGAAGTGTTATGGAAGATAATTATGTGCACATAAGTGTAAATTTGAGGAGAGTAAACAAATGTTTTAATCAAAAAATACAAGTAATATGTAAAGTAAGAAGCGCAATAAAACACAAATAAGATTACTTCCACACACTTTAATGCACAAAAAAAAATGTTCAACTACCAAGGTGCTTTGCACACACAATGCTCATCAAGACTTATCAGGGTGCAAAGTAGTGCTTGGGGGATCACATATTTTATTTTGATTTTTGAGACTTGTGATCCGGTGTACTTAAGAGAAAGTGGTTTTTCTTATTTTTGAAAGAAAGAGTTGATTTGCACAAGACACTTTATTATTCTTTCCAAGGTGCTCAACCTCACAATAATCATTAAGACTTATCAGGAGGTTCAAGTAGTGCTTGGTGGAGTTATCTGTCATTTATTTTATAATTTTGTTTTGTACAAAGTTCTCCGAATACACTTATTTTGCAAATCAATAGATTTTATGAGAAAAAATATAACCACTTTTCTTAATGTTTAAGAGTGCAAAAGAAGGAGTGTAGGTAAGATACTTGTGCAATTTTAATTTATTTGTACTAATACAAAACATACACAAGCATTCTTAGATTAAATGCATATGTAGACAATGCCAAAAAAAGGTGAGTGAATAAATATCATTATCAACCATAAAGCATTTCTCATACTTAGAGGCATGCTAAGCTTGATCCTACACAACTTTTAAACTATAATTGATGCACATTTGAATAGATATATCAAAGCATGAAGAAAGACAATGTCCAAAGTAGTTTGAAGAGAAAAATTGTAACATTGTAGAATTTCTAAATAGTAGATTAAATCATGTTTGATTTTACAAGAAAAAATCATAGAGTTTTTTTTTTTATAGTTTTAAAGTTTTATATTTTTGTATTTGGTTTTAGTAAATAAAAGCAGATTTTTGTAATTTTTGCTTTTGTAATTTTTTTTTCTTTTGTAAAAAGATGAACTTTAAACAAAGGAAACAACAAAAGCAAACAAAGGAAAAACATATTTTTTTGTAATTTGTTTTTCTATTTTTGTATTTGATTTTTCAAAAAGAAAAGAAAAACAGATGTGCAAAACCTAAATAGTATATGTAGATCAAAATATTTTTAGGAATTTTTAGAAATTTTAAAAACACAGAAATTCGAACCTCGACGCTAGCGCCGGCGCTAGCGCTAGCGCCGGCGCTAGCGCTAGCGCGGGAAACAGTAAGTGATTTTTTAGGGTTTTGAAAATTTTGATGTTGGAAGTTGATTAGGTGTCCCAATAGTAGTTCCATGCTGAATTTGCAGAATTTTTGGAAATGTTTTGGATGGTGAAAAATGAAGAAAATTGTATTTGTGAGCATGTTTTAACTTGAAAGATCTAGGACACCTAATTCAAGTCGTAATAAACGAAATCGTGCATCGGGAAGAGGTTTAGTGAATATGTCAGCGAGTTGAGAGTCTGTCCCAATGAAGCTTACTTTTACATTTTCTTTTTTAATGTGATCCCTAATGAAATGATGACGAACGTCGATGTGTTTGAATCTAGAATGGTGTACAGGATTATATGTGAGGTCTATTGCACTTTTGTTGTCACATTTAAGATCTATGTTTTTGAGATGAAATCCAAAGTCCTCTAGTGTTTGGCTCATCCATAATGCTTGTGCACAACAACTACCAAGTGCGATATATTCGGCCTCCGTGGTGGAGAGTGCAACCGCAGATTGTTTTCTACTAGACCAGGCAACTAAAGAGGATCCTAAAAAATGACACGTACATCTAGTGCTTTTTCTATCTAGTGAACACCCAGCGTAGTCCGAATCAGAATAGTCGTGGAGTGTGAAAGAGTCATTATGTGGGTACCATAATCCTAATTTAGATGACCCAATTAGATAACGAAAAATACGTTTTACTGCTTTTAAATGAGATTCTTTTGGATCGGCTTGAAAGCGAGCACATAAACATACGGCAAACATAATATCTGGTCTAGATGCACTTAAATAAAGAAGAGAACCTATCATTCCTCTATATAGTGTTTGATCAATAGAAATTCCAGATTCATCTTTTCCTAGTTTTAAGGAAGCACTCATAGGAGTAGAGGCTTGTTTAAGATTTTCAAATCCAAATCGTTTAAGCATATCGTGAACATATTTTGATTGACAAATAAAAATACCATCAGTTCTTTGTGAAATTTGAAAACCAAGAAAATATGATAGTTCTCCTACAAGACTCATTTCAAATTCATTTTTCATTATTAAGACTACTTCATTACACAACTCTTCATTAGTGGCTCCAAAAATGATGTCATCAACATATATTTGTAGAATAATTAATTCGTTATTTTTATGCTTAATGAAGAGTGTGTTGTCTGCACTTCCCATAACATAACCGTGCTCTAACAAAAATGATGTAAGACGATCATACCAGGCACGGGGCGCTTATTTTAAACCATAAAGCGCTTTTTCTAATTTGTAAACATGATTTGGAAATCTTTCATTTATGAAACCGGGGGGTTGTTCTACATAAACTTCTTCTTTAATGAACCCGTTTAAAAAAGCACTTTTAACATCCATTTGAAATAATTTTATTCTTTTAAAACTCGCAAATGCCAAAAATATTCGTATAGATTCTAAGCGAGCTACGGGTGCAAAAGTTTCTTCAAAATCTACCCCCCTCAATTTGTGAATAGCCTTGAGCAACTAAGCGTGCTTTATTTCTTACAATCCTAGATTCACCATCTAGCTTATTTTTAAAAATCCATTTTACGCCAATAATTGGATGATTAGATGGTCTTTCTACTAAATTCCAAACTTTATTTCTTTCAAATTGTCCTAACTCTTCATTCATTGCCAAAAACCAAAATTCGTCATTTAAAGCGGTGGAAATGTTTTTAGGTTCAATTTCAGACACAAAGCAAATATTTGAAAATGTTTCATGAAGAGAGGACCGAGTTCTTACCCCAGTAGAAGGTTCCCCAATGACTAGCTCCTTTGGATGATTTTTGGAGAAGTTTAGAATGCTTGGAGGTACATATTCATCTACTTCGGGCTTCTCCTCCTCTTCTTTGGACGGTTCTTCTTCGTCGTGCTCCAAGGATGGCAAAGGTTCATCATCGGTACCTGTAAGGAGCTTCTCTGCACAAGGAACAAACTCATCAAATCTGACATTAATTGATTCTTCAACCTTACTTGATCTTTTATTAAATATTCTATATGCTTTACTAGTTGAAGAATAACCAAGAAATATTCCTTCATCGCATTTTTCGTCAAATTTTCCTAAAGAATCTTTGGTATTGAGAATGAAGCATTTACATCCAAATACTTTAAAATACGATACGTTGGGTTTCTTTTGATAGTAGAGTTCATATGGTGTGATATATAATGATGGGCGAAGCATAACTCTATTCATAGCATGCAGTGCTTACGGCTTCTGCCCAAAAATACTTAGGTAATTTATATTCAGATAGCATGGTGCGTGCAAGTTCTTGTATTGTCCTATTTTTCCGTTCTACAACACCGTTTTGTTGGGGTGTGCGTGGAGCAGAGAACTCATGCTTAATACCTAACATGTCACAAAAGATTTAAAATTTTCATTTTCAAATTCACCTCCATGATCTGAGCGAATGCATTTTATTTTTAAATCTAATTCATTTTGAATGCGAGTACATAATTTTGAAAATTCGCAAAATGCATCAGATTTGGAGGAGAGAAATAAAGTCCAACAATATCTAGAGTAGTCATCTATGAGAACATAAGTGTATAATCTACCACCAAGACTCGCAGTGTTAACGGGACCAAAAAGATCCATATGAATTAATTGCAGAGGTTTTGATGTAGAAATTACGTTTTTGCTTTTAAGAGATGACTTAGTAAATTTGCCTTTTTGGCATGGAGAGCATAATGAAGATAAATTTCCATTTAACTTAGGCAATCCTCTAATCAATTCTCTTTTTGCTAGTTTTAAGATACTTTGTACTAGCGTGGCCTAAGTGTCTATGCCATAATTCTAATTCATCATTTTTCGTTATAAAACATTTTATAGAAGATTTAGAAAGATCACGAAATGAAACTATGTAAACATTATGAATTCTAGGTGCAGTTAATAACACATCTTTTGTTTTAGGATTAACAATCTTGCAAAGATTAGTGGAAGATTCAAAAAGTACGTCTAAACCTTTATCACAAAGTTGACTTATAGATATTAGGTTATGTTTTAATCCTTTCACATAAAGCACATTTGATATAAGAAAAGATGCGTTACCCACTGTACCAATTCCCATGATCCTTCCTTTACCGTTATCGCCAAACGTCACTATTCCTCCTTTCTTCTTTTCTAGGCTAAGGAATTTTGCTTTATTGCCCGTCATGTGTTTGGAGCAGCCTGAGTCCAAATACCACACGTCTTCTGTTTCCTTAGCCTTCCTGCAAATATAGAAAGAGGATGAGAGTAAAGACCCAGATACCCAAGAGGTACCACCCATAGAGTAAGTGGATTTCTTAGGTACCCAGATTTGTTTTAATGATCGTTGATTTATTATATTCCTGCAAGAGCCAGATGTGTGTCCAAATTTAAGACAATTAGCACACGAAATAAAGGGGGTTGAGACCCTTTTCTGAGTTTCTATGTTGCTCTTGCTGGATGATGTTTGTACATTAGAAAGACCAGAAAAAATTTTAACTTTAGAGCTACCGCCGGCGTTAGTAGCTAGCACCGGGCGGTAGTGTTCACTTTTATATCCGAGTCTGGTTTTTCCAGACCCAAAGCATTGATTACCCAGAAGCATATCCAGGGATTTTTGACCAATCCCGAATTTGGTTATGGCTAAATTGAGATTTTGATTTTGTTTTTTAAGAGATGTATTTTCTTGAACAATCATAACACATTTGTTTTCAAATCCTTTTTTGTTCTTTTCAATTTGTAATATAGAAGCTTTCAATCTTCTCTCTAAGTCCCCCTTCTCTTTTGCAATAATTTTGTTTTGTGAGAGGGCATTAGAGAGAGATACTTCAAGTTCTTTTAACTTAAATAAGGAGTGCTCACATTCTTGACATGAGACTTTTCTTTTTTCAAGAGAAACTATTTTTTTTGTGAGCTTACGATTTTCTTTTATAATAGATTCATTTTCAAGATTTAATAAAACAAATTTATCATAAAGTTCCTCAAAAGTAGGAGGAGATACCTCAGTGTCGCTAAGAACACTGGTGTCGTCATCGTCGCTTTTGGCCATCAAGCACAAGTTTGCTTCCTCCTCGCTACTTGACTCAGATTCGTTTGACTCTTCAGAGGAAGAGTCATCCCAAGTGGCGGCCTTCAGCACTTTCTTCTTTTCTTTTGTTTTCTTTTGTTCTTTTCGTTCCTTTTGGTATTTTGGGCACTGGCTCCGAATGTGACCGGTTTTTCTGCAGTGATAGCATTCTAGAGGCGGCATTTCTTCTTCGTCATCGCTTCCTTTTTCTTTCCTCGATGAAGAGGAAGATCCCTTTCGTCGAGTGTCCTTTTAGAAGAATTTTCTGAATGTGTTCCTTCTTTCTGGATTCCTGATGAACTTTTTGAAGTTCTTCACCAGGAGTCCTTCTTCATCATCATCGTCCTCTTCGGTGCACTCTTTCTTTGATGTAAGTGCCAACGCCTTTTTCTTCGGCTCTTTGTTGTATTCTTCATGTTGAATTTGCAGTTCTACCTCATGGGTTTTGAGATTCCCAATGAGGTTCTCGATCTGGAGCGTTCTTAAGTTGTGCGACTCCGAGATGGCTGTCACCTTCGGATTGAACCTTGGGGGTAAGGAACGAAGAATTTTCCTTACCAAGTCCCCGTCGGAGTAGGTCTTTCCAAGTGCCTTTGATGCGTTGACAATCTTTGTGAAGCGAGTGTACATGGAGTTGATGTCCTCTTCCGTGTCCATCCTGAACTTCTCGTATTCAGATTCTAGTTGAAACAGCTTTGCATCTTTCACCTGCGATGTACCTTCGTGAGTTACTTCTAATTGATTCCAAATATCATAAGCAGTAGTGCATGCAGAAATTCTATTAAACTCAGTCCTATTTAAAGCGCAATATAAGGCATTCATTGCTTTAGCATTATTTTTACACCTTAGTTTATCGTTGTCGTCCCATTTATCCTTAGGTTTTGCTAATGTCGCCTCTCCCACTACAGTTGTAGGAGAAAAAGAAAGACTCCTCCTACCCCACCTGAGTAGTATTTGAAAACATTGCTGATATATCTCATCCTATAGTTGAAAATGAATTGGTATGAAAATGAAATCTGTTTATATGATTCTGGAGTATTTGATCTCCTTATCTAAATTTCACTTTTTAAAGTGACATACTTCTTATGCTAATACAATTTCTCTCTAAATAGGGTTAAGACAAATAGGGGGAGATTGTTGGGAAAATGATTTCTCTTAACCCCTAGAAATGAGTTAAAGAAAGAGTTTTATGAATGAAAAACAAGACTAAGTAAATATGCGTCGAATAGTATTCGACGCAACGTCGAAATGTAGTCGACGTTTTCTTCAGGTTATGTCGAAGTAACTTTAGGAAGATTTCGACGTATGTGTTGTCGACGCTACTCTGATTTCTAGTCGACGCATATAGAGAAGTCGACGCACCTTAGTCGACGCACCTTCCTTATTCCTCTCTCGACATCTAGCCAGGATGAATTCGACGCTTACGTCGAATAGTAATCGACGCACGTCGATTTATATGACAGATTTAAATATGCGCAAGATCTCTTTCCTTCTTTCAGTAAATCTAATTTATATGGAATAATGTTAATATTTTATAGCCGTTCTGAATCATTCCTTCCTTCTATTTGATTCTTGGCTAATCTGATAAAACTCATTATGGATATTATTTGAATTTGGAATGAATTCTTTCCTTCTATTGGTATGCTAATTATAGAAACATTTCTATTTTTCAAATTCTCTGACTGCTAATTAATTATCCTCCTATAGCATTATTTTAAATACACAGAGCTATAAATAAAGAGGAGGTCGGCAAAAAAGAAAAAGGGTTGAGTGATCTACTACATACATTTTGAAATAGAGGAAAAACTCCCAAGAGAAAAGAGAGAAATTGAGAAAAAGCTCTGCAGCAATATTCAACCATTTCTTCTTCTGCTTCTGAAATCTCACTGCTGCAAAATCTGATTGCTCTCACTAAAAGAGAGAAAGGCTACAAATCTTCTTCTCTCTATAGAAGAAAGATTTAATTCACTTCTTGTGCTTCCAATCTTCTTGCTAGGAAAAAGATTCATTATTGTTTCTTTCTTTCTTTCTTTCTTACTTAAATATTGTAAAAGAGTTTTTAGAATCTCTCTTCAAAAAAAAAATTCAGTGTACTGGTTCTAAGAGTCTCCTTGTCAAAAGACTCAGTTGGTTCTAAGAGTCTCCTTGTCAAAAGACTCAGGGTGGTTCTAAGAGTCTCCTTATCAAAAGACTCAGTACAAGATAGTGAATTCCTACCAAGGGGGTAGAAGAGTGGACTACCCAAAGTTTGGGGAACCACTATATTTTCTTGTGTTGTGCTGTGATTTATTTTCTTGCATTTACTTTATTTTCTTGCTTAATTCTTGTTGGTGTGTGGGAAGCTCTAATCTGTGATTATACACATATATATATATATATATTAACTTTGCACAAAATATTTTTAATCTCTATTCACCCCCCCCCCCCCTCTAGAGAATTCTAGTGAGGTTAACTGTGCACTTTCAATTGGTATCAAAGCGAGGTTCATCTAAAAAGGATAACTCCTTGATCAAAAGATTCTACCTCTTATATATATATCTTCAAAACTATTTTTCACATGGCACAAATCAAAGATTATGCTTCCACCAGACCACCAATGTGCAATCTTGAAAAGTTTGCAGTTTGGAAAACAAGAATCAGAATCTATATGAATTCCATTGATGCTGACTTGTTCAATATTACTGTAATAGGTCCCCCAAAGCCTTACAGAAAGGATGCAAATGGCAACATCACACAAACACTTGTTCCAAGATCTGAATGGACAGAAGATGAGAAGAAGGCAAGAACTCATGATCTAAAGGCCATGAACATACTTGTCTCAACTCTCTCAGATGACATCTTTCAAAAGGTTGTTGACTGTGAATCATCCAAAGAAATTTGGGATGCCCTCACAAAGATGGTGGAAGGAAGTGCTGATGAAAAGAAAGACAAGAAGGCCCTATTGATCTCTCAATATGAGAACTTTCAAAAGAAGGCTGAAGAAAGCATCTCTGAAATGTATGACAGATTCAGTCTGATCATTAATCAACTAAGAGACTTGGATAGAGAAATCTCTCTCACTGAAATTAATGACAAATTGCTAATGAGTCTCCCTAGTTCATGGGACTCAAGAATATGGGCAATAAGAGACACAAGAGGACAAAAAGAGATCTCAACAGATGCTCTCTTAGGAAAACTCAGATCCTATGAGCAATTGCTGAAAACTAAAGAAGAGAAGGAAAGAAGAGAAAACACCTCAACTTCCTCAAAAGACAGGAACATTGCCTTAAAGGCAACAGAAGAAGAGACTCCTGTCACTGAAGAAGAACTATTCAGTTTCCTAGCAAGAAGATTTAAGAGATGGGTCAAGACTGATGGATCAAAAAGGAGGGAGTCAAAACCAAGGTATGACAAAACACCCACTAAAGAAATTATTTGCTATTCTTGCAGGAAACCTGGACACATTGCCCCAGAATGTCCAGAGAATGCTGAAACAGGAAAGGATCTGAAAAAGAAAGATCTGAAGAAAAAGGGGAAGAAGAAAGAAAGAGGCTTCATTGCAGAAGTCTGGAGTGAAACAAACTCTGAGGATAGTTCATCCTCTAAGAGTGATAATGAAGAATCTAGGCAAGAAGACCTATGCTTGATGGCCTTTGAAGACTCAAAGAATGATGATAAATCATGGAGTGAAACAGGATCAGAAGAAAGCATATCTTCTGATGATGAAAAAGAAAAGAACCTCATTCTCATTGAGGAATCTGAGGATGAGGATGAGGTAAGCATGTTTGATGAAATAGATTTTCAATGTGATGACTTTAGAAATGATTTTATGGGAATGTACATAGATCAACTAAAAACAAAACAAGAAATCAAAGATCTAAAAGAACAAATTAACATGGTTAAGAACCGAAGTGATAAAGAGAAAATATGTTCAAAAGATTATGCACTAAAAGCTAAAGAAATAGAAAGGGCTAAAATAGAAAACCAGTTCCTTAAAGATAAGGTAATCCAGGCAAAGGCCTTTGAAGAATCAATAAAAATGAGAAGCCAAACTCTTAAGGAAATCACTGAAAAACAAAAACTAAGACACAAGAATCTTGGGCTTGGGGCTGATCCCTTAATCAGCCTAATTCCATCCAACAAACCTGCTTGGATGAGCCCTGTAAAATTCACTAAACCTGTTAATTTGTTAAACCCAGAAAAAGACCCACAGGAAGAAAATTCCTTCAAAGAAATAAAAGAATTGGATGAAACATCTTATTATTCAGCTGATGACTCACAAACTTCATCTGAAGAAACAATCAATCCGAGAAAAACAACACATAAAGGAGTAAAAACAGAGAAAGGCAAAATGAAAATTTGTGAAGGCACAGATGCGTCGACTTCATATCGACGCATGCACGATAGTGCGTCGACTTCTACTCAACGCAATCTTTCAGATGCTTCGATCTCTTCTAGACGGCTGAACAAAAGCACGTCGACTTCCAATCGACGCAACTTTTTTTATGCGTCGAAATCAGATCGACGCCATCTGGAGAAAGCGCCGAATACAAATCGACGCGACTATCAACATGCGTCGAATGGATATCGATGCACAAAAGTTCAGAGCAACTTAAATACCTTTCATCCAAAAACCTTTCACCCTAACCTCCATTCAGGACCCATTCATCCTGATCATGATCAACATCTCTATTCTAACCAAAATTTCTACCCAAAACTTAGTAAACAAAAATCTCATCCTAATTTTTTTCATAACCATAGTTTCTATCCAAAACAAAACTTCCATCCTAAACAAAGATTCTATCAAAATCAAGACTCTTATTCTAATCAATACCACCATCCCTATCTAAACTCAAACTTTCAAAATCTCAAAATACTCAAATGTTGTATATGCAACAAAAATGGCCACCTTGCCAAACAATGTTGGTATAATCAATCAAACTATCTGTAAAATCTAGTCCTAGGCTGACTTAGAAAACTTTAGGATTAGGAAGAGACAACAAGAAATAAGAACATAAAGTGGTTCTGAAAACCCAAAAGTCACGTCGACTTCTAATCGACGCACCATCGATGACTCAGATCAACAGGTGTAATCGACGCATGCGTCGACTACTATCGACGCATACGTCGATAGGAAACCCTATCATACCAAATCAGACCATATCGACGTTCACGTCGAATTCCACTCGCCGTAACGTCGACTTCATGATAAAGAGCGGCAACATTAGAGTATTTTCGGTCACATCCACTGGAGTACCGAAAAAGCCTCGAATTGAGCCCTGTCTCGACGTTTCACCTGACTTAAAAAGACTCTTCAGAAACCTCCACTACTCTGCATCTTTTATCCTCCGTGCTCCTTTGTCCAGCTGATTCTTCTTGCTCCTCTCTCACTGATCTTCAATGGCTCCCAAAATAAATTCTGGGTTCGACATCGATCTCGAATCCTTCCAAGCAGCAGCAAAGAACTATAAAAGCACCATTGCTCTCTTCACTGAAGCAGGACTGAACAAGCTCATCTCCACTAGGTGCAAGCTCCTGGAAACTGAGCTCACTGAGCTCATAACTCATGTTCAGATTTCTGAACAAGGAGAAATCCAAGGAACACTCTATGAGACACTAGTCTCAATCTCAGCAGACCACATTAGGGCCACCTTTGACCTCCCATCAGGTATATCCTAATGTCATCTTCATTTCAATAAAATAGGAAAAGAAAATGAGCCTCTCATGAATGACTCAACTAGTATAAATTATTCCCCTATTAGGTGATGAATCCATTGAACTCACACCTGATGAAGTCAAGCATTTACTTACCACCATGAAATTCTCAAAAGATAGACCAATCCATCTGAAAAAGGTAGACTTTTCTGATGAATATAGGCTGCTGGCTGATATAGTAGGGAAAGTTCTACTGTGCAAGATCTCAGCACATGATGCAGTACCAAAACAACAACTAAACATCATGGGGGCCCTTGTGTTGAAGAAGAAGGTAGACTGGGCCACATGGCTACTCAAGATGATAGGCTCTAAATACTCTCACAAAGAGAATGCCTACATGAGAATGATGAGTCAAGTACTGTTCCATTCCTTCCCTGACCTATGTAGGTCAAAAGGAATTCCCATCCCTCCAGGAAAAAGGATGTCCATAGCCCTATTTTCTAAATGAGCCAGGCAAATCCCTAAGCCTGGTTCCATTCCTGAAAGGACTCCATCTCCTCCCATCTCTCCTGCTCATCCTACTCCTCCTCCTTCTCAAACAGTCACATCTTCTGTACCTTCTTCATCCACACAAATACCATCTCAACCACATGCCCAAGTCTCATATATTCCTTCACCTCCTCCATCAAATATACCTCCTCAAGATGATAGAATCCCCTCTCCACATTCATCATCTCCTCACTCTCCACCATCTGCATCCACTGAGGCTCTACTCACTCAGTGCATCCAATCTGCAGCTCAAAAATTCCAGGCAATGCTAGATGAGCATTGCTCCCAGATTCATTCCTCCATCCTTCACATGCACACCCAAATAGATGGGGTCAGTGCCTCGGTGCAAGATCTAAAGTCATCTCTCTCTTCCTCTAGAGTGACTAGGTCTTTCTTAACCTCCTTGGCCAAGAAGGTCAAGAAGGGGGAGAATCTAGATGAAGACCAGCTCTCCAATCCTAAATCTCCTTCTCACAAATCCCTTCCTACCTCAAAAACTGACAGTCTAGCACTGCTCAAAACCCTTGGGAATGAGATAGTACATGAGCTCCATATTGATGAACAAACAATAGAGATACTCAACATAGCAAGAGATGCTGCAAATCAAATGACACCACTACAGGGGGAAGGAAGCAGAGCAGTGAATGAGGCTGAAAATGAAGCTGGTACAAATCTAGATGGAAATGAACCAGCTGATGGAACTGAGAAAGGAAATGAAGCTAATACTGGAAAAGAAAAAGAGACAGATATTCTGTTGGCTGAAGAAGAAAGAATAAAAGGAGCTCTATCCCAGGGGGAGCTACCTGCTCAGGGGGAGCTAAATGAACTTCTTACAAGTGGGAAAGAGAAATCCTCCTCTCCTCAAACATTAGTATTCAAGAGAAAAAGAAAGACTCCTCCTACCCCACCTGAGTAGTATTTGAAAACATTGCTGATATATCTCATCCTATAGTTGAAAATGAATTGGTATGAAAATGAAATCTGTTTATATGATTCTGGAGTATTTGATCTCCTTATCTAAATTTCACTTTTTAAAGTGACATACTTCTTATGCTAATACAATTTCTCTCTAAATAGGGTTAAGACAAATAGGGGGAGATTGTTGGGGAAATGATTTCTCTTAACCCCTAGAAATGAGTTAAAGAAAGAGTTTTATGAATGAAAAACAAGACTAAGTAAATATGCGTCGAATAGTATTCGACGCAACGTCGAAATGTAGTCGACGTTTTCTTCAGGTTATGTCGAAGTAACTTTAGGAAGATTTCGACGTATGTGTTGTCGACGCTACTCTGATTTCTCGTCAACGCATATAGAGAAGTCGACGCACCTTAGTCGACGCACCTTCCTTATTCCTCTCTCGACGTCCAGCCAGGATGAATTCGACGCTTACGTCGAATAGTAATCGACGCACGTCGATTTATATGACAGATTTAAATATGCGCCAGATCTCTTTCCTTCTTTCAGTAGATCTAATTTATATGGAATAATGTTAATATTTTATAGCCATTCTGAATCATTCCTTCCTTCTATTTGATTCTTGGCTAATCTGATATAACTCATTATGGATATTATTTGAATTTGGAATGAATTCTTTTCTTCTATTGGTATGCTAATTATAGAAACATTTCTATTTTTCAAATTCTCTGACTGCTAATTAATTATCCTCCTATAGCATTATTTTAAATACACAGAGCTATAAATAAAGAGGAGGTCGGCAGAAAAGAAAAAGGGTTGAGTGATCTACTACATACATTTTGAAATAGAGGAAAAGCTCCCAAGAGAAAAGAGAGAAATTGAGAAAAAGCTCTGCAGCAATATTCAACCATTTCTTCTTCTGCTTCTGAAATCTCACTGCTGCAAAATCTGATTGCTCTCACTAAAAGAGAGAAAGGCTACAAATCTTCTTCTCTCTATAGAAGAAAGATTTAATTCACTTCTTGTGCTTCCAATCTTCTTGCTAGGAAGAAGATTCATTATTGTTTCTTTCTTTCTTTCTTTCTTACTTAAATATTGTAAAAGAGTTTTTAGAATCTCTCTTCAAAAAAAAAATTCAGTGTACTGGTTCTAAGAGTCTCCTTGTCAAAAGACTCAGTTGGTTCTAAGAGTCTCCTTGTCAAAAGACTCAGGGTGGTTCTAAGAGTCTCCTTATCAAAAGACTCAGTGCAAGATAGTGAATTCCTACCAAGGGGGTAGAAGAGTGGACTACCCAAAATTTGGGGAACCACTATATTTTCTTGTGTTGTGCTGTGATTTTCTCTCTTGCATTTACTTTAATTACTTGTCTAATTCTTGTTGGTGTGTGGGAAGCTCTAATCTGTGATCATACATATATATATATATATATATATATATTAACTTAGCACAAAATATTTTAAATCTCTATTCACCCCCCCCCCCCCCTCTAGAGAATTCTAGTGAGGTTAACTGTGCACTTTCAGTCTACCTCTCTCCCCCTCCTGCAACTGCCTCCGGGATTCAGCAAGCTAAGCCCTCAGGTCCTGCACCTCTCGATCTGACTCCTCGCATCGCCTCCTGAGCGAGTCAGCAGCCTCTGGCCCCTACAGGTGAAGAAGGTAAAAGGGTTTCAGACGTTGAAGAAAAGAGAGGTGAAGAAGAAGGGGAGAGTCCCCAAAGCAAGCACGAACCAGGCCCCCAGATGAATGCTCCAGGAGCCTCTCAAAGGTGACTAGGCATGTGGTAAGGTCAGCAGCCTTCTATTCGGCAACCCGACTCGACGCATCGGCCTGCCTCAGCTTCTTTGAGAGACTAAGACCTCGGCGGGCGGTCATATGCGAGAGTTCGGCTGCGCGAAGCAGCACTTGCGAGCTCATGCAGGCAAGGTCACGTGTTGGAACCTTAGTTTTGATTTGAGTTAGGATCCATCTTTAAAGACTTAAGTTTCTATCATAAGACATCTTATAACTTAGAAGACTAAGAAAATAATATAAGAAAGTAATATAAATATGATGCGATCGAATCAGAGAAAATAATACATGAAAATTATATATGTTCTCTGCGTTCGACAAACGACTATCGGCGTTCGACGAATGGCGCTCTGCGGTCGACGAAAGAGGTTCATTCTGCGCTCGACGAAATCCAGCTATCTCAGCGGTCGACGATCCCGTCTCAGCGGTTCAGCGGTCGACGAACAGATCCCGTCTCAACGGTCGGCGAAAAGTTGTGTTCGACGAACTCAAGTCTGCGCTCGACAAATCTTCAACAGAAGCTCAGATCGACGAATGAAATGTTCAGATCGACGAACTTGAAGCTGAGCTCGACGAAATATTATCAGTTATATAAATTCTCCTTTCTCAGCTCGACTAAAATTATATATATGTTGTCAGATTTATTAAAGCAATATTTTATCATTCCCATTTATAAATTGCTATATATTACTGCCTTAACATTATATCCGTTGCAGCATTAAATGTTATAGCCGTTGCAGAAAAGCTTAAAGACAGCAGTTTATCTTCTCGAGGAGTCAAGATAATTAAAGAGATTTTATCTCTTTCCCTTTCCCAAAAAGAGGAATTCAAAATAAAGAGAGAAGCTCTTCAGATTATATAAAGACAGAGAAAAGAGAAAGAAAAAGAAGCAACGAGGACACACAAGCATAAACAGAGAACAACATATTATTCTATCTTGTTTTGTTTTGCTAACTCTTCTCTGCAGGTCTTCTTCATCCTGAGACACCTATCAAGATCATTTGCTCAGGATCTTAACTGCAGAAGAAGAAGAAAGGAATACTACATCCAAGAGAAGAAGCTTCACAACCTGAACATCAACTCTAAACAAATCAGGGGGAGCTCTTCAACATCATCACCAAAGATCCATTCTCAACAACCGATCAGGATCTCCAGAGTCTTCTCAGAAAAGAGAAGAACACTTTAACTTTTTGTTTTCTTTATTCCTTCATTCCTGTACAAAGGGTTATAACTCCCTTCAAAAGTTAACTCCCGATGACAGGGCACCTTAGCAAAAACATGTGATTTGGTTAGAGCACCTGATCAAAAGCTCACTTGGTGGCAGGGCACCTGATCAAAAACCTGTAGTGGATTCCTACCAGTGGGTAAAAGAGTAGATGTACCCAGGTTGATTGGGGAACTACTATATTTCTTGTGTCTTCTGGTTTGCTTGTCTTATGTTCTATTTCTTTTTGATGTGCTATGTTGCTGTGCCTTCTTAGTGTTTGTTTTATTACTCACTCAGCACTACACATATATATCATTATTTTGAAACAACCTAAAAAGATATTAAGAACTAAACTCCCTTTCAATTGGTATCAAAGCAAGGCTGATTATATTAATCACCTTCAACTGATATTCAATTGCACTTTCAATTGGTATCAGAGGGTAGTTGACTTTTATACAGGCTAACACCTAAATCACAAAGATCACTTAGTTCTTAAAGTTTTTCTAAAATCTATTGGCACAAGAAGATTTTTTAATCACTTCTTCCACTAACTGTATTTATGATGCAGAACCATTTGCAAGTCTAAGTGAAGAAGAAGAAGAGGAAGAACAAAAGGCCAGAAGATTCTGCATGTTGGCCATATATGGCTCAAACCACTACTCAGATGCAGAATCTGAATCTGATGAAGATAAGGTAAATGAGGTAACTTCAAATCCCAACTCTACCTCTGAAAATTACAAATCAGATTTTAAATTCCGTACATAGATTTAATAAAATTTGAAAATAAAATCAGAAAAGAATTAACAATAAACAATTTAACTTCTGATAAACTTAAAGAAAATTTGAAAATATCAGAAGAACAAATTATTTCTTTAAAAGATAAGTTAATTAAGGCTAAAAAGTTTAAACAATCTTTTAAGGAAAAAGAAGTATTTTATGTTCAACAAAATCAGAAAATGTATTCAAATTTATATTTTAATGAGATAAAAAGGCCAATATATCCAACTATAAGGCTTAACCAGTTTTTCACCATTAAACTCCATTCCTAATCAAACAGATTTAAGTTCTAAAATTTAATTAATTTTTCTATTTTAAAAGCAAGGTCAGATAACTTCATGTTCTTACAGACTTTTCTCCAAAAATCATGTTTGAGCATTCTACTCAAGTTGCATTGATTAGAAATAATCATAACACTGAGTGTGAGTCTCTTCAGATAAGGAGATTTTGCAAGAAGGAAGGTATCAGGCAATGTTCCTAAAAAAATTTCCTTAGAATCCATTAACAGCTGTAGCAATTCAAAATTTTAATGGAATCAAAATCTAAGAAATCAGAATCCATCAAAAGCTGTAAAAATTAAAGGAAATGGAATTAAAAGAAGAAGAATTAAAAGAAGAGAAATTAAAAGAAGATGAAATTTAGCATCCTAAAACCAAATAAGGGAAGATTACCAGACCACTAGTTTTGATCCCTGTTTATTTTAAGGGGAGACTATCCTAACCCAAATAGGGGGAGATTGTTAGAACCTAGTCTTAATTTGGCTTAGAATCCCAACTCAAATAGGGGGAGATTGTTGGAACCTTAGTTTTGATTTGAGTTAGGATCCATCTTTAAAGACTTAAGTTTCTATCATAACACATCTTATAACTTAGAAGACTAAGAAAATAATATAAGAAAGTAATATAAATATGATGTGATCGAATCGGAGAAAATAATACAAGAAAATTATATATGATCTCTGTGTTCGACGAACGACTATCGGCGTTCGACGAACGGCGCTCTGCGGTCGATGAAAGAGGTTCATTCTGCGCTCGACAAAATCCAGCTATCTCAGCGGTCAACGATCCCATCTCAGCAGTTCAGCGGTCGACGAACAGATCCCGTCTCAGCGGTCGATGAAAAGCTGCGTTCGACGAACTCAAGTCTGCATTCGACGAATCTTCAATAGAAGCTCGGATCGACGAATGAAATGTTCAGATCGACGAACTTGAAGCTGAGCTCGACGAAATATTATCAGCTATATAAATTCTTCTTTCTCAACTCGACTAAAATTATATATATGTTGTCAGATTTATTAAAGCAATATTTTATCATTCCCATTTATAAATTGCTATATATTACTGCCTTAACATTATAGCCGTTGCAGCACTAAATGTTATAGCCCTTGCAGAAAAGCTTAAAGACAGCAGTTTATCTTCTCGGGGAGTTAAGATAATTAAAGAGACTTTATCTCTTTCCCTTTCCCAAAAAGAGGAATTCAAAATAAAGAGAGAAGCTCTTCAGATTATATAAAGACAGAGAAAAGAGAAAGAAAAAGAAGCAACGAGGACACGCAAGCATAAACAGAGAACAACATATTATTCTATCTTGTTTTGTTTTGCTAACTCTTCTCTGCAGATCTTCTTCATCCTGAGACACCTATCAAGATCATTTGCTCAGGATCTTAGCTGTAGAAGAAGAAGAAAGGAATACTACATCCAAAAGAAGAAGCTTCACCACCTGAACATCAACTCTAAACAAATCAGGGGGAGCTCTTCAACATCATCATCAAAGATCCATTCTCAACAACCCATCAGGATCTCTAGGGTCTTCTCAGAAAAGAGAAGAACACTTTAACTTTTTGTTTTCTTTATTCCTTCATTCCTGTACAAAGGGTTATAACTCCCTTCAAAAGTTAACTTCCGGTGACAGGGCACCTTAGCAAAAACCTGTGATTTGGTTAGAGCACCTGATCAAAAGCTCACTTGGTGGCAGGGCACCTGATCAAAAACCTGTAGTGGATTCCTACCAGTGGGTAGAAGAGTATATGTACCCAGGTTGATTGGGGAACTACTATATTTCTTGTGTCTTCAGGTTTGCTTGTCTTATGTTCTATTTCTTTTTGTTGTGTTGTGTTGATGTGCCTTCTTAGTGTTTGTTTTTATTACTCACTCAGCACTACACATATATATCATTATTTTGAAACAACCTAAAAAGATATTAAGAACTAAACTCCCTTTCAATTGGTATCAAAGCAAGGCTGATTATATTAATCACCTTCAACTGATATTCAATTGCACTTTCATCACGCATGGACTTTTTCTTGTAGGCGGTCGCATCCTGTCGGTCATAGAGGCCAAATGAGAGGTTATACGTAGCATCCCCGAGTGGCTCACTCTCTATCTAGGAGGGTTGATGGGAGGTGATCGAGACCCGGTTCGTGGCCTCTTCCTAGTGAAGGATAGGGTCACCGAAGGAGTCAGTGGCGTTCCCCCCATCTCGAAGTTGGGGTGATTCGCCAACGCGTCAGGATCGCTTGGTTCCCCCTTCTCCCTCGGCGCTACTACTGAGCCCTCCCTACGGACAGCCTTCCCCCGCCGCATTGTTGGTCCTTTAGGAGGGGAAGAAGGCGTGGCCTCCTCCACCACCTGCTCCTTCTCTCTCTGTTGTCTCGGCACGGGGACCTTCGGGGCGGAGGCGCAGGCAGCGACAGCCTCCTCAATGAACCAGCGGGAGGATGAAGAGCTCCCCTTTGCGAAGGGTGGGTGTTGTGGATGAGTCCGCTCACCTAAGTGAATCAAGGTCAAGGTAAGTATCCGCATGTATGAATGAGGAAGAAAAAAATAGGGAGGACCTCAGAAGGGAGGGGATACCTGTCCCAGGCTCCACGTAGGTAAGCCGGTCGATGTTCCTCCTGAGGTGCTCAACCTCGAAGCTCGTGACCTCAAGATAGTTATGAAGTATGGCTGCCTCCCCACCTAAGCGAGGGGCCTTGCAGGCCTTCTCGGGCCTCTAGATGGGCGACAGGGGGATGTCACCGAAGTCACCTTGGATGAACACAAAGGTATCATTCCAGTGATGGACCTTGTTGGAGGTCTCGCACACCTTCATGTGCGTGTCGGTGAGGAAACATACCCCATCAGGGGTCGCTCGGAAGACGAACACCATGCGAATCACGGTTAGGTCGAACTCAACCCGTTCCTCTCGCAGATAGCAAGCATAGGTCGTCAACATCAAAATTGCGTTAGAGTTAACCTGGGCCAGGACCACGCCGGAGTAGTTCAAAAACTCCTTCACCTCATGCCATAGGGGAAGCCGTAGGCCGGCTTTGAAGTGGGCAAGCGGGAAGGCGAGCCAGTTCTCATAGAAGGAATTAATGGCCTCGCCCTGGGACAGACATCGAGACGTCCACCCCTCAGGAAGGTAGGAGCTCTTGAATGCTGAGAACTCCTCCTTAGATACATTCCCTTTAGGAAAGGGATGCTGGGAAAAATTGGCCGCACATTGTTCCCGGCCATTCCTAGCAATAGGAGGGCGGTTGGGTGCCATCTCGCGGGGTAAGAGAGAGGGAAGAGAGCCGACCTCAAGGGAAATGCAAGGCAAGAGAAGGGGGCGAATGTGATGATGAAGTAGAAGAAAGGGGAGGGGTATTTATAGGGGGATCCAAAGTGGGTGAGTGGACCACGAGGTCCACTCACCCGAGGCACGGGCGAGTGGACCTTGAGGTCCACTCGACCGGGGCACGGGCGAGTGGACCCTGAGGTCCACTCGCCCGGGGCACAGGCGAGTGGACCCTGAGGTCCACTCGCCTGGGGCACAGGCGAGTGGACCATGGGGTCCGCTCGCCCGGGGCACGGGCGAGTGAACCATGAGGTCCACTCGCCCGGTGCATGGTAGTGGTCCTCATGGACCATTCGCCCGGCAGAGATGTGCGGACCCTATGGTCCGCTCACTTGGTTCAGGGGCGAGGACCTCGAGGTCCATTCGCCCATGCTTCCCCCCAACCCCACTCCTCTACCTCATCTAGACGACACTCATCTAAGTCCTCTGCCTCCCATCCTTAGATGCACTACCCCGGCGTCATGTCGCTTACCCTGGCACATGATCGTCCAACGCTCGACGATCTGCGAATCACGAATGAACGAAAGCAACGAAGCATTATAACAGAAGCAGAGTAAGGTCAAAGTGTCCGGTCGCAAGGTGGATTGAACCACCATGCAAGGCTAATTCCTATTATTACACAAGAAATCGAAGAGCGCGAATAAAAGCCGTTCAGCGTGGCATCCACTTCCAGAAACCTTCATTCTGGGTGCACGATGGCACCCCCTGCATTGACCCGATGCAATCTTTCGTTGCGGCAATCTCCTCGCCCGCGATACGGCGCTAGCCTCAACCCAGCGTATGTGGTCTGCGAGTGGCGCCGCTCCAGCATGCAGACCCGGGCGAGAGGGTCAGGTCTGGCGGACCACCTTCCGTCACGCAGCTCAAGAAGAAAGGCATCCTGCCTCTGCAATGTATCAGCCAAAAGATTCAGACGCTCGAGGATGTTGGGCTGTTCCTCGGTAGGTTCCTCAACCATAGTAGGGGATAGGATTGGTGGGGAGACCTCCCTCCAGCTCGACTGACCCGTCGAGGTCTTGTCCCCTCCTGCAAAAAACGCAACTTTAGACACCGAAGCACTCACCCCGATAGAGGCTCTCGCAGCAACATTACCTTGTGAATCCTCAATTCCCTGGCTTTTCGAGGAAGGGTTGTCATGGGCAGTTGAGAGAGCAGCAGGATCCTGAGCGGGAATGGCAGTACTTGCTCGAACGCCCGCACCCGACGTTTCCATTGCACTCCGGGCCCCCTCGGGTGGTTCGGAAAAAGCTGTTAGCGTTCAAGAAACATGTCTTAATTGGTGTGGTATTACCGCGAAAAGGAGGCAAAGATAAGGAATGGGTCAATACCGCGTCTAGCTCCAGGTCCCGGACATAGTCGGTCACCCCGTGGGAGGATGACGACGCCACCTCTTTCACCAAATCGGGTCGGAGTTTCTTCCGCGGTGATCGCACCATCGGCCGAGTAGGGGAGGGCGGAAGGCCGCTGACCATGGCCCTGAGCTCCACCAAGTCATTCCGGTCCCTCCCAGCAAGTGCTTTGAAACGGGCTCTGAAGTCTCGAGGAGGTTCCATCCGACTCGAAGGAAAGGGGGAAAGGGAGAACTCTCAGGAAGGGTGCTCTCCTCACCTCCCCCTCTGGAGGTTTTTTATAGCCGTCCTACAGGACCCTCAGTAGATTCCCCCAAGACCCCACTTGGCTCGTCAAATAGGTGGGTTGGACTTTCTTTCCGAGCTTAGAACAAGCTCGAAAAGACCGGGGATTGTGTATAACCCTCATATTTGCCGAGCCGACGTGGCCTAGCACATGTAAGGGGCAAGTGGATCAAACCATCGGAGATCGTCAAGAACCGAAAAAAGAAAGCTCGGGGGGCAAGCTCTCTTGGGCGAATGGACCATCGGTCCACTCGCCCAAGGCCCCGGGCGAGTGGACCATCGTCCACTCGCCCGGGCAAGGGGGCGAGTGGACCTCAGGTCTACTCGCCCAAGGCAGGGAGCGAGTGGACTCAAGGTCCACTCGCCCCCAGGCCAGCAGGCGAGTGGACCTTTGGTCCACTCGCCCGGGGCGAGTGGACCCTAGGTCCACTCGCCCAGATAGCTGGGCGAGTGGCCCTATGTTCCACTCGCCCAGCCCAGGTGGTGGACCCTGATCCATCCCTCTGACCCCCGGCGAGGTGGGGAGTGGACATCTCGAGCTCCACTCCCCCCCCCCCCCTCATGTTTCGGTCGTTCGGGTTAGTTGTTGGGTTGCGGATAGTAGATTTTTGGCTATCCGCAACCCAATTTTTGGGAAGTCTATAAATAGACCCCCATGGGCACCTTGGGAAGGGATGTTGATACTCCCCCTCCCTCGCGTGTGTGTTGTGAGCAAGCACTACCCCTCCCCTCCCCCTGTCATTGAAGGTGGACGGTGAGGTGATCCTTAGTGCCCTCCAAGGTGCCCAGGCTCAGCATTGGCTTGGGAGGGGATGTTCCTTGTGAGCTTCCGGGTATGTGGTGGGACCTCTACACTGCAGCTTAAGGGGTTCGTTTTTGGACTTAGAAGTGTTTCCAGGGTTAGGTTCTTCGGTTCTTAGTGACTGGTCAAGGGCCTAGCTCAGGTCAAGTAAGGGTTAGCTGCATCTCCCTTTCGAACGTCGAGACCAGTTCTCTGGTTTCAACTCAAGGCAGAAGGAAGAATCTATCGAAGCCATCTGAAGTCGACGCAACGTCTACTACAATTCGACGTAGATGATAAAGTTCAGAGCCAAACCTTCAACTCGACGGCTACGTCGAAAAGTAATCGACGTAACGTCGATAGCATAGTTCAACTAGAGCTTGAAGGAATTCGAAGCTACTCTTACATGAACTCGAAGGTACGTCGATAAGAAGAAAGATTGAAGTCGACGCAACATCGAATACAGTCTGAAAAGGAAACCTTTTTAGCTGTTCCTTTTGCACTCTCTCTGAGGGCCCACAGCTCTAAAGACCGTTCTACAATGGCTTGTTTATTGCCTAGAATAGAGAGGTGCAGTAAAGAAGACAACAAAAGCTTTCTTGTAAAGGATCAAGACAGTTGGCAGGCGGGTCGTGAACAAATGAGGAAAGGAAGAGATATTGTTCAGGCCAATACCTTTTCAGTACACTCTAAAAGAGGAAAGAAATTCAAATTAAAGGATGGACAATTAATTAGAAGATTAGAAAGAAGAAAGCAGAGCAATTAACCCACATTCTGCATCTTGTCGATTAGAGCTTTCTTACTTCTCCTTCTTCCTACAGGAACCCTAATAGACTGTGAATCAAGAACTTCTCTCTCTCGGATCAAAAAAAAGGCTGCTCTTCATCAATACCACATAGCAGCCATATTTCAATAGAAGAAAGCAGAAACGATCTGAAGCCCATAACCCTTGCAAATCATCACTATCTAAAGCAAGGATTCATCATTTGCAGATCCAGAAAAGAGAAAATTGAAGCAGAAGGCTTCATCAAAATTCTGATAGCAGAATTCTTCTCCTTACTTCTTCCTCCTCTCTTTCACCTTATGTTCACCTGTAAATGAGTTTTTTGAATTCCTCTTTCAAAGGATTTAGTGGTTCAAGATTTCCTTATCAAAAGATATGTGGTTCAAGATCTCCTTATCAAAAGATCTGTGGTTCAGGATCTCCTTACCAAAAGATCTTTGGTTCTAAGAGTCTCCTTAACAAAAGACTCAGGCACATGTGGTAGAAGAGAGGAATACACACATTTTGGGGAACCTCTATAAAATTCTTTGTGTCTGTGCTGTGCTTTTCTGTGTTGTATCTTTTACTTTCTCAGCATTTACTTTCAGCAATATTTATTATGTCTGTATTTTGTTTGTGAGCATAATACCTTAACATGTTTTATTGACTGCACTGTTAGGATAGAAATAATTTTTCAGCAATATTTATTATGTCCTGCTCGCGGTACCTCCCCTAGGCGATCGCCCTGTGAGGACCTCGCTGGCCCCTCCTGGCGGTACCTGCCGAGGTCCAATCTCGCGAGCCATTCTGCGAGATCGCCTACTCACTATGTCGCACACTGAACATGTTTCGCCAGACACCCTTTTACCGTACAAAGGGTCTCTTCCGCCAGCGGCCTGCGAAGTATTTACTTGCCCGCCCTCGCTTGGCCCAGTCCTTTGAAGATATCTGCCGAGGTCTGGATCTCGCGACTGATCTTGCGAGACCGTCCCTTTGACTTTAATGATCATAGAACATTTTGCCGACTGTTGATGATTTCGCCAAACAGGGGCGAGCTCGACGATCATAGGTGGGCTCGACGAACTCGAGAGAGTTCGTCGAACACAGTATTCCTTTCGTCGAACTCTAGGAACTTCTTGGCGAATACCGGCGGGTGTTTATCTCGCCTACCCTTCTCGCCCGCCTCTCTGCGAGCCTTCCGAGAGAGATTTCTCCCTGATCCCTCTCGCGAGGTATTCGACCCTAAGGCCCCTATTTCTTATTATTTTGTTATGTTGCCTTCTTAAACCGTGCCTCCTCGTCTGGCGAATATCGGGGTTGTACACAATCCCCGCTCTTCACGAGGCTATTTGGGCTAGCGAAGAAAGCCAGTCCCTTGATGATCTGTCAGGAATCTTTTGTGGGACCCACCTCGTGGGCTATAAATATCTTCCCGAGTCCCCGGTGGCGTGCGCCGCCACTTCCTTTCCTTTCCCTTTGCCTGGTACTGTAGCTGCCTAGAGATGCCTCTTTCCGAAGAAGCCGAGGCTCGCCTGAGGGCAGTGAAAGTCGGCGGACTACCCTCCACGACCAGGGTCCCCGCCTGGATGAATCGGCCGCCTCCTGCTCAGTCGCCGAAGATTAAGAAGGCGAAGGAGGCTCGTCGAACCAGGGATGACTCCGTGATGTTGGTCTCCTCCCCGGACGATCACCCCCGTGAGAAGGTACGAGTTACCCCTCTAGTTTACGTCAATGAATTTGCCTGTGATTCATGCCTACTCGCTGGATGCTTCGCCGATCGAGGACGCTGGAGAACCCGCTGGTGGGTCTCGCAAAAGTCCGTCGGCAGATAACGATCTCGCTGGCAAAAACGCCGCCGGTATGATCTTGATCTCGCATGCCAACCCTCTCCTTGTCGACTATATGATCTTCGTTCCTTGCTTCTTACAGCCTCGCCCCTGAAATCCCCGGCTCGCCAGGCATCGCGGCCTCTGTCTCCGCCTCCGCCTCCTGACAAAATCATAGATAAGCCCGGATTCCAACTCCTGACGAGCGAGGAGACCGGTGGCTCTGTGCCGCCAAAGATCCCTCCGACCAACAGCGCAGACTACCCTCCCGGCCTGGGTAAATCTCTCTACCCACACTACAGAAACGTGTTCAAGGGCCGTCCCTCGACCTCTCGCCCCCTGCTGGGTAAGCATTCTGACGACCCCCTGCCCTGCGCGAACTCAAGCGCGCCATCTAACCTCTTCATAATATCTCGTAGAGAATCACGAAAAATCTGCCTACCGATTCCGAGTTGGGTGACGACGAGATGTCCCCACTTCCTGACCAGGTGGAGGACTTTTTAGGGGATCCACGAGATCCTGAGACGATGAAACAACGAGCCACGGAGTTGCTGAGGAAACATGGGCGGATGCTGATGGACCTCAACATGCAGGAGAGACGTGATAGGGAAGCCGCCGAGGATAGACACGCTGTCTTGATGGAAGAGTGTGCGAGACTCCGGCAAGCGAGGCAGCGTGACCAGGATGAGAACGCTACGACGCCGGAGGTGCATATAGCTAGGATGAAAGACTATTCTTATCTCATGGACCGGGAGGGTCGCTTGGCCGAGGATTATTATAACTCTAGGGTACCGCCGCGGTCCGGGTCGCGGGGTGGGGGTAGATGGAAGTGGTTGCCCCATGATTCTCGCTAACTTTTTTCGTCGTCGCAGACTCTTAATTCGTGCTAACGAGTGTTGTTATTCTAGACAATCTTGCAATGGCTTGTAACTTGTGTACTTGCCACTTATATGTTGGCTTTATTTCGTCTCACAATAAGTATTACTAGTTTTTATTAGTTCTCGCTCGCCGCTAATAAATCCGTTTCATTTTCATGTTATATCATGCTCGCGAGGGCCCTCTGTTCCCGATAAATACATCTCGCGAAAATGTTGCTCGTACTAACTCCGCAGGTCTTTCTCGCCCGCGGCCTTGATGTGATGTTCTTGCTCCTACCCGCGCCCGCCGGCGCTTGGACTTCTTCCCGCCCTTTTGCTTTGGCTATAAATAGGCGGCCATAACTGAGTCAACCACCGCAATTACTGTCAACCTTCTTCCTCTTCTGCTTCAGAGCTCTCGCTCCCTCCTGTTCTCGCACTACTTCCATTCTCGCAGGTTATTAAGATGGGCGGCAATGCCAATGAGTTGGAGGGTCGGCGAAAGATTGCGAAGGCTTTCGCGGAGCACACCTTCTATCACTACAACCTGGCCGATGAGGAATATTTCAGCGCGGTCGCCGACTACATCACCCCCCCCCCCCCCCCGTTCGAGGCACGCCATCCTAGCGATAACGACGTGATCAACGCCCCGCTTGTCGATGAGTTGGCCATCCCCACCGCTCATTTTGCGGTCGGCCTGCGTCTCCCCCTATGGCCGGAAGTTCGCCAGGTAATGGTCGTTCTCGCTCGCTTCTTATTCTCTGCAGGTCAAGTCTCGCTCATTATGTAAACTAATCCTGATCTTCCCGCTGCTCGTCAGGTGCTCAAGCACTATGGCGTTGTTCCGGGCCAGCTCACCCCTAATGTCATGGCGGTGATCACAGCCTTCGCCTGCTACCTTCGCGAGGAGCGCATCGAGTTCAGCCTCCCGATCTTTCGGAAGATGTTCTCGTTTCGTGCCTTCAGGGACGGGACTGCCTACTTCGTGAGCTCGGGTCCTAAGGTTGACGAGACTGTCAACAAAGCCCACTTCTGGGCCCAGAAGTTCCTTCTCGTCAAGGGGAACTTCGGTAACATCCCGATCTCGCCAGTCCAACACGGCGAGACCACCTACCGGCCCACTGCCCTCGAAGGACACGACGCCCTCCTTTATCAGTTCTTCTGCAAGAAGAACTTTGAGGTTGTCCATCTTCGCCGCAACCTCGACAAGCTGCTTCCAGTGCTCGCCGGGGAAGGTAAAGATCTCGCCCTATCACAATTAACTTCTTTCTCAGTAACCCCATACTTATTGAAATTTCAACCCTTTTCTAGGCGAGCGGGATCTTCCCATCCATCCCCCCTACGCGAGCAATCGGAAAACAGACACTACCCTGGCTCTCGCGACCATGGGGGCGGAGGCTTGCCGAGGCGTCGTCACTCCAGGTGTGCCCTCCTCTCGCAAGAGACCGGGGGCTTCTGGTAGCCATGTCGTTTCTCCAAAATCTCCGTCGAAGAAGAAGAGTAAGAAGAGCGGGGTCTCGCTCACCTCCTCGAAGGGAAAGGAGCCTCGCGAGGCCGCTTTCGATGAGTTTGATCTCACCGGCCTCTCCGCGGGGGGTGAGGATGACGAGCCCTGCCAGGAGGCTTCCAGAACCTCTGTCTTGCCCATCCCCGTCAACCATTACAACTTCGGCCTCGGCCAGAGGCGCCGGGATGAGACCGGCGAGCTCTTGGTAAATTGGAAACCGGAGACAAATCGGGTGGACATCTCCACCATCCTTTCCTCCTGGGTGGAGAAGGAGACCATTAGCGGTCATGCCTTTGACCTCTCGTTCGCCCTCTATGGGCGCGAGGATGCGGGGTCTTATAAAGATGAGACTGTGAGAACCCTCGCTTTCGAGAGCGCGAGGTCATAGTTGCGCTCTGCCGAGCTCGCCCATATGACGGGGAGGCGCTGCTTACAGCTGGAGCTTCGGAACGTTGAGCTCGCGAGGGCCTATCAGGGGCTCCTTGCCGAGAACACGCAGCTGAAGGAGGAGCTACTCGCCGCAGAGGGCAGTGGGGTGAGTTACCTAGATCTTGTCACCCTCCTTTCCTTCGGTCATTTCGTTTCCCTGACTTGTTTTTCTTGCAGGATGCCGAGGCCGCCGGAAGAGCCGACGCTCGTATTCAAGGATTGGAGGGCGAGGTGGCCGGGCTAAAAGCTTTGAACTGCGACCTTACCCGTGACGTCGTTCCCCCTTCTCCCCGCCGTCTGAAGGAAGAGCGGCGAGCGCGAGACGAGGAGATCCGCTTGGAGTCTACTGAGTCGGCTCGCTACATCTTCCAGACGATGAAGGCGGTCGGCCTCCTAGCCGCCGACGCGGCCGACATGATTCTGGAGGATATCATCCCGGAGCTCTTCATCCTGCTTCCGCCAGTGAAGAGCAGCGATGACGAGGAAGGATCCGCGAGCGATCCATGAGGCTTATAATTTTTTGATTTTACTTTCTGTTTTTTTTTTTGGCTGGCGAGATCGCCGCCTTATGTAAATCAAACTATGAAATGCATGGATGCATATTTTTTGGCCTTATGTTGTGTTCGCCCTTTTTGCTATATTGTTTTTCGTGTTGATATCTCGTTCTCGCTTGCCCCGATATTTATTTTTACGTATGTTATTCTCGTGATGATCGTTCTCGCACCCTACGTTATCGGACAGATAGGCATAGGACATTTTTGGCTGCTCTGGCCTTTCGCCACTTGCCTTAGAATTATCATCCTTTAGGTATGCACCTTCCTCTAAGTTTCGCAGGGTACTTTCCTTCCCAGCGAGAGCTCGCCTCCTATTTTGTGCCGGCAACTTCTATGCTGAGCGTCGGATACCCCGGAGTGCTTAGGGTGGATTCTTGTCGCCCGCACACCATCGTGCGAAATCTTCATTATTGCCGAGCGAGCAGGCTCGCCGAGCGAGAAGGCCCGGGTCAGTGCCGAAGACTTACCATCCTGAGGCATATCATCCTGATCTCGTGAAGAACTTACCTCTTTGCCAACTTCCCCAGTGATCAACTCGCATCCCCCGTCTAGTGAGAGCCCGGGAGCGGAGTGTACCTGATGCATTCTAGCATCGATAGTTGTCACCTTGCCAGCCTCTCCAGAGATCAACCTGAAACCCCCCGTCTAGCGAGAGCCCGGGAGCGGAATCGATCTGGGGCATTCCAGCACCAACATTTGTCACCTTGCCAGCCTCTCCAGAGATCAACCTGAAACCCCCCGTCTAGTGAGAGCCCGGGAGCGGAATCGATCTGGGGCATTCCAGCACCAACATTTGTCACCTTGCCAGCCTCTCCAGAGATCAACCTGAAATCCCCCGTCTAGTGAGAGCCCGGGAGCGGAATCGATCTGGGGCATTCCAGCACCAACATTTGTCACCTTGCCAGCCTCTCCAGAGATCAACATGAAACCCCCCGTCTAGTGAGAGCCCGGGAGCGGAATCGATCTGGGGCATTCCAGCACCAACATTTGTCACTTTGCCAGCCTCTCCAGAGATCAACCTGAAACCCCCCGTCTAGTGAGAGCCCGGGAGCGGAATCGATCTGGGGCATTCCAGCACCAACATTTGTCACCTTGCCAGACTCTCCAGAGATCAACCTGAAACCCCCCGTCTAGTGAGAGCCTGTTGGGTTTTCTGTACCCCTTCATAAGGGATGACATATTGAATATGCGCAGCGGAAATGAACAAGAACAACCCAAAAAAAGATCAACGGATCTTACGGTTTTCTTGATTCAAGAGAATAAGCAAATACAATGTACCTTCGCGGGATTGACTCAATACTCAACCAAGGTGCTCCAAGAGAAATCTGAAATCTGCCTTTGAGTTCTTCAAGGATCGAAATAGATCGATCCCTCCACAGAAGTCCACACAAGCAAAGGAGAACCCTAGCTTCTTGTCGTACAAGAACTAGGTCAGAGAAGGATGCTCTCAACGTCCCCACGGACTGCTAGATCCGATCCAGGGGAGGCGGCGATAAGCGGCGGCGGAAGGACAATCGGCGGACGGAACGAGAACGATCGGAACACTTCCGTCTTTTCTCTCTCGCAAAAAGGCTCGATCTCATGAAAACCATATATCTCGAAGACCTAATCGCATGCCTTTATATACGCAAGGTATAAGAAAGGCTATCCGCAGACCAGAGGGAAAATCAGAATATATGTCCAGATTTACATTCGTCGAATTCGACTAATCAAATTAACCGAATTCGGCTAATCACTATAACCGAATTTGACTAATCACTATAACCGAAGTCGACTAATCACTATAACCGAATTCTGCGAAACCATTTCGACGAATTCGTCTATATATAAATTCGGCTATATAAATTCGGCGAAACCATTTAGCCGATTTTTGACTTTAGCCGAATTCGTCTAAACCCTTTAGCCGAATTCGTTTAAAGCCTTTAGCCGAATTCGTCTAAACCCTTTAGCTGAATTCGTCTAAACCCTTTAGCTGAATTATCTAGTGTAAATCCATTCATTTAAACCCTTTAAACGATTTCCCGTTGAGACATTCTCAACTTAATTTCAAGCAGTCACAGGATTGGTCCTCCACTCATATCCAATATGAGTAAGGCCAACACAATCCTTTATCCAATTTCTCTAAACGCTTTTATGTGTGACCCTATAGGCTCACATTGCATTGGCAGCAAGACTAACTATTGATTGCTTTGAGATCACCTCAGAAACTCCAACAAAGCCCGGGAGCAGAATCGATCTGGGGCATTCCAGCACCAACATTTGTCACCTTGCCAGCCTCTCCAGAGATCAACCTGAAACCCCCCATCTAGTGAGAGCCCGGGAGCAGAATCGATCTGGGACATTCCAGCACCAACATTTCTCACCTTGCCAGCCTCTCCAGAGATCAACCTGAAACCCCCCGTCTAGTGAGAGCCCGGGAGCGGAATCGATCTTGGGCATTACAGCACCAACATTTCTCACCTTGCCAGCCTCTCCAGAGATCAACCTGAAACCCCCCGTCTAGTGAGAGCCCGGGAGCGGAATCGATCTGGGGCATTCCAGCACCAACATTTGTCACCTTGCCAGCCTCTCCAGAGATCAACCTGAAACCCCCCGTCTAGTGAGAGCCCGGGAGCGGAATCGATCTGGGGCATTCCAGCAACAACATTTCTCACCTGGCCAGCCTCTCCAGAGATCAACCTGAAACCCCCCGTCTAGTGAGAGCCCGGGAGCGGAATCGATCTGGGGCATTCCAGCACCAACACTTGTCACCTTGCCTGTCCTCGCATAACAGTTATAACTATCCAGTGAAGAAGTAAAATATACAACTAATATTGCCATAAAACTTTTAAGGGTAGAATCGTTTCAAATCATCTCCACTTCGGGCTCGGCCGAGAGGTACCCCTTCCACATCTTGGAGGTGATACCCCCCTGACTTGAGCACCTCGCTTACAATGTATGGACCCTCCCAATTGGGGTCGAGCTTACCTACCGCGGCCCCATCTCCGGCCGCGTCGACCTTCTTTAAGACCAGATCTCCCTTCTGGAAGTGCTTTATTCGGATGTTTTTGTCAAAGTATCAGGTCATTCGCCGCTTGACTTCCTCCTGCCTGACGGTGGCCAGGTCCCGAAGTTCCTCCACCAGGTCTAAGGATAGCCTTTGCTCCGCATCATTAGCCACTAACCACTCTTCATCTCCTTCACCTGCGGCGATCACTCTGGGGGTCTTTACTTCGAACTCTATGGGAAGGACTGCCTCAGACCCGTGAGAAAGTTTGAACGGGGTCTCCCCGGTGGCGGTGTTAGGGGTATTCCTCAGGGCCCAGAGAACGGATGGTAGTTGCTCTACCCAATTCCCTTGGAGGTTCTCCACCTTCTTCTTCAGTAGGTTGACGATTACTTTGTTTGCCACTTCCACCTGGCCGTTGCTTCTTGGGTGGTGAACCGATGCGAACCTGAGGTCGATGCCAAGCTGGGTGCAGAAGCTAACAAATTCTTCGCTAGCAAATTGCAGTCCATTGTCTGTCACTATAGCTAGGGGAAGGCCATGCCTGCAGATTATTTCTCCCCATACAAAATTCCTCACAACTTGAGATGTTACCTTGGCAAGAGCCTTCACTTCTACCCATTTGGAGAAATAATCGATCATGACCAGTAAGAACCTTCTTTGGCCGCTAGCTTGAGGGAAAGGGCCGACTAGGTCCAACCCCCATATGGCGAAGGGCCGGGGAGCAATGATGGTTCGGAGCCTCTGAGCTGGGAGGAGTTGGAGCGGAGCATAGAGCTGGCACTTTGAACACCTCCTTGCGAACTCCGTCGCATCCTTGCTGAAGGTGGGCCAGAAGTAGCCTTGTCTCAACACATTCCCTTCCAGAGTTCGGCTCTCGGAGTGACTCCCACACTCCCCGGAGTGAATTTCTTCTAGGACTCTCGGAACCTCCTCCTCTGAAACACAACGGGCCAGGAGTCCCGAGAGAGTCTTCCTGTACAGCCCTCCTACATGCAAAGAGTAATAATCCGACTTATACCTGAAGCATCGCCTGTCCATGTCTCCTTCAGGGAACTTCCCTGATGATAGGAAGGAGATGAAGGGATCCATCCACGAGACCCACTGATCCACCTCCATCAGTTCTCCTTCCTCGATGAAGGGTCGGAAGAGTTCTGAAACTTTCCCTCCTGTTCGAGGACCGAACCTGGCTAGGAGGTCCGCGGGGGTGCTCTCTTCCCTTAGCACGTGTTTGATGGAGAAAGTGTGGAATTGCCCGATGACTCCCTTGACCTTCTCCAAGTACCGCAGGAGGGTTGGGTCCTTTGCCTCAAACTCTCCCTTGACTTGGCATGCTACCACCATGGAGTCCGTCGAGACCTCCACATCTTGCACTCCCAGTTCTCGAGCTAACTGCAGGCCCTCTATCACCGCCTCGTACTCCGCTTGGTTGTTGGTAATTGGAAAATGGATGTTCAAGGCTTGCTCGATCTTTGTCCCTTGGGGACTCACTAGGATGATTCCCCCCCCCCCCCCCCATAGGAGTGCTTTCCTGAAGCACCATCCACTAACATCCTCCATGCCACTGGGGGAGGCGGTTCATGTTCCCCCATCTTGGTCGTGTAGTCGGCCATGAAGTCCGCCACCGCTTGGGCCTTGATTGATGTCCTGGGTACGAATGTAATATCGAACTCGCTCAGCTCTACGGACCACTTCGCCAATCTTCCCGAGTGCTCCACCCCTTCCATGATTTTGTGAAGCGGGTGGTCTGTCACTACTCTGATGGAGTGTGCCTGAAAGTAGGGTCGGAGCCTCTGAGCCGCCACCACCAATGCGAAAGCCAACTTTTCCAAGATTGGGTATCGGAGCTCCGCCTTCTTCAACACTCGGCTGACATAGTAGATAAGGAATTGTTTTCTCCCCTCCTCCCAGATCAGCACTGCACTCACTGCCTCAGACCCTACTCCCAGGTATAGGGATAGGTCCTCTCCCGATCTCGGCCCTTGAAGTAGGGGGGTTTGGGTGAGTTGCTCTTTCAAGGCTTGGAAGGCTCCCTCGCATTCCGAAGTCCATTCAAATTTTTTGTTGCCTCTTAGCGCCTTAAAGAAGGGCGCAAACTTCTCTCCCACCTTGGAGAGGAACCTGCTGAGTCCGGCCAACTTCCCCGTGAGTCTCTGAACCTCCTTCGGGTTTCTTGGCGACCCCAACTCCATTATTGCCTTGACCTTGTCCGGGATAGGCCCACCCCCGCTGGGGTGAGCAAGTGACCTAGAAATTTTCCTCAGCTAGCCCCAAAGACACACTTCAGGGGGTTGAGTTTCATCTTGTACTTTCGTAGAGTTCTGAACGTCTCCTCGAGGTCTCGGAGGTGGGACTCAAGGTCCCGACTTTTCACCATGAGATCATCAACATAGACCTCTAAATTTCTTCCTTTCTGTTCGCGAAAGACCCTATCCATCATCCTTTGGTACGTGGCACCTGCGTTCTTGAGCCCGAAGGGCGTCATCTTATAACAGTAACATCCATCCCCCGTGATGAAGGAGACATCTTTGATGTCCGGGGGGTGCATGCAAATTTGGTGGTAACCTGAAAAAGCATCTAAGAAAGACATTACAGGAAAATCGACGGCTGAGTCAACCAGCGCGTCGATTCTAGGCAGGGGGTAGCAATCTTTTGGGCATGATTTATTAAGTAGTGAAAAATCGATACACATTCTCCACTTACCTCCTCCCTTCTTCACCATGACCACATTGGAGACCCAGCCCGGATACTGGATCTCCAACACAAAACCTGCCTGTATGAGCTTTTTCACCTCCTCGCAGATTGGTCCCTCCATCTTGTCCGTCGTGGCCCTCTTCTTTTGGCGGATGGGGCGGGTTCCGGGGTCGAGGTTGAGGCGGTGGCAAGCAACATCCGCATCGATCCCGGGCATCTCCGCGGCGCTCCAAGCGAAGACATCCACATTCTTCTGCACACATGCTAGGATCTCAGCCCGCTCCTCCGAACTGAGCTCCCCGCTGACTCGGACCTTCTCCACCACCCCAAGCCGAGTGGGGACCTCAAGCTCCACGACCCCATCCACGGCCTCCCGCCTGGATTGCTCTCCCCAAGCACTTTCCTTCTCTCCGCCGCAAGCGAGCGCTTGGGCTCCTTCCTCCGCTTCTTCCTCCCCTACCATCATCAACTCTTCCACCCCTCCTCCCTGGGCACCCTCTTCTTTCTCTTCTTCTCCTCTTCTCTCCGCCCTGGGTCTCTCAGTGACCCCTTCCCGGGCACGAATTTCCTCTTCCACCATCCTCTCCTCTTCTTCTTCCTCGCCTCGGGCCTCTGTCGCTTCCTCCATCACTTTGTCCCACTCCTCCGCTTCTCCCATCCAGGCTATGGTGTTGATAGACGTCACATAGCACTGTCTCGCGACTTTGGGGTCTCCCCGGACCCGTACCTGGATTCCACTCGTGCTGAACTTGAGGCACTGGTGGAAAGTGGAAGGGACACATCGGAACGCGCTGATGAGAGGCCGTCCGAAGATGGCGCTATAGCTGCTCGGGGCATCCACTATCACGAAGCGGCAGTTCCGAGACTGTCCTCCGAGGGTCACATGGAGTCCAACTCCACCCTCTACTTCCTTCCTTTCTCCCAAAAAACCAAATAGGGGACCATCCGAGGCCAGCACCCTCCGGGCCTCCACCTTCATCTCGTCAAACGCCTTCTTAAAGACGACGTTGACCGAACTCCCGTTATCTACTAAAATCCGTGAGACGGTGCAGTTCTCGATGGCGGTTTGGATGACCAGCGCATCGCAAAACGGATCTTCATGTCCTGGCATGTCCTTCTGGGAGAAAGTAATTTTCTCCGCCGGAGGTGGAGCAGTGGATGTTGAGGCCACGCTCCGCCGATAGATGGTATGGAGGCTAGCCTTGCGGGTTGCCTCCACCCCTACCCCCCCCCCCCCCCCCCCCCCATGGATCACCCCGATCCCTCCTCTACTCACCACATCAACTCTGTCTTCACACCTTTCTTCCTCCTCCCCTCGAGGTTCGACCTCCTCGATTCTCACCTGCTGATGTTGCCTCGGCGTGGGCACTCGGCCCCTTTTTGTTTCCAGGAACTCAGGGCAGGTGGTCATCGCGTGACCTTCCTCATCATGGAAGTCACAATACGGCAATGTCACCTCCCCTGTTTCGCCTTCCGCCATCCTATTCCTCCTCCTTCTCCCTGCCCCTGCTTCTTATCTAGCCACTTCTCTTCTTCCTCTTCCCCCTCTTCCCCGCCTGATCGCCATGACTTGCTGAGGTGGGGGAGGCAATTACCTCGGACCCTGCCTCCACCCCAACTGGTGGGGTCTTCCTTGTCCTCCATGGAAGTTACCCCTTCCCGGGCCGTAACCCCTTCCCTGACCCTTCATTCCTTCGGCACGCTGCCTCCACTCCCCCTCCGGGGCCCTGGGCTCTTCCCTTCTCCTTGCCTCTTGCTGCCTGACCTCCGGCTCACTGAGCTTTGCTAGCCTTGGTGAGCTCCGGGTTGGCATACTCACTCTCAATCTCCTCTGCCACCCTCTCCATCAACTCCTCGTAGGAGACGGGGGCTTTCCTCTTTAGGGCCGTTTTGAAGAAACTTTCCCTCAGCCCGATCGTGAAGGCAAGCTGGAGTGCAAACCCAGGCATCTCCTGAGTGAGCAGCACCTCTTCCTGGAACCTATCCGCGGAGCGAGCCAACGACTCCTTCGGCTCCTGCTTAACTTTGAAGAGAGACTCGGCGTCCTTCTTCCTTTTCTTTGAAGTTGAGAATCGCAACAAGAAACTCCGGCGTAAATCCTCGAAAGAGTAGATCGACCCCGTAGGGAGTTGATGGAACCAGTCCCTGGCCTTTTCTTTAAGAGTGACGGCGAAGAGCCGACACTTGAAAGCATCCGACATCGGCCTGATGGAGACCGAGTCCTCAAAAGACTGGAGATGTTGGACGGGGTCGTCCCTGCCATTGTAGTACACCCTGTCCCACTCTCCGAACCCTGTCGGGACAGGTGCAGAAAGTACCAACTCGCAGAAGGGACTTCCCCCTTATGTCGCTCGTTCCCTCTCCACACGCCCTCCGAGCTCTCTCGCCAAACTCGGGCTCGCGGGGACTGCGCTCGCGAGAATGGTGTTCTCCTGGACCACTCCCACAGCCGCTACATCCTCCGGGCGCGCACTCCCTTGTGCCGCGCTCACCGGCACAGAGCTCGCTGGCACAGAGCTCACTGGCACAGTGCTCGCCGGGCTAGCGAACAGCACTCGCCCCTCCAAGTCTTGAACTGAACTTCCGGCGATTTCCTTTTCGGCTCTTCCACCCAGGGCATTCTCGCCGACCGCTGTTGGGGGAAGGGTTACCTGGGGTGCCGGGGTCACGAACTCACTTTGCAGCGCCGCGACCGTGATCCCGAAGGTGTCAAGCACCTCCCTCCTGAAATCCGCGAACATCCTCGGCGTCACCACCTGCGGTGGCTCGCTGAACTCCTCGCCTTGATCCTCGCCTCCTGTCATATCTTCTCCTTGGAACTTTCTTGGACCAGCCACGCTCACCGCACCAAAATGTTGAAACTGATTTCTCGGTCTCTTGTGGAGCTCGGGGCCCTCACCGAAATGAGGGGCAGCTAGCCCTTACTGATCCCTCGGAGAAGGTAGACCGAAGACTAGAAAAATGACTATGACCTTAGTCACAACGAGGAGGTCCCTCCACTAACCCGGAAGATCGTTGAGCGCTTCCCCTCCCAAGCCAAAGCTGAGACTCGGGCACCTTGGAGAGCTCTGGGAATGCTAACCAAAGGAAGCCTGAGGAGAGACAAGCTGAAGTGAAGTCCTCTCGAAAGGTGCCACTAAGGTCCTATTTATAGGTTTTCTGATACGGCCTGCAAATAGCAGGATTCCGCCTTTTGATTTTACTATCTGCACCCCAAATGGGTCTGCTAACAGCCAAACTCTTCTATTTGGAGAGGCTAAAGGCAGACCACCAAGGGTAAAAGGGTAATTTGACCCTATCGGCTTATGGGCAAGGAACTGCGAGAACCTTCCTGCGAGATGCTCTCGCAGGCCCTCTCGCGAGTCCTGCTCACGGTACCTCCCCTAGGCGATCGCCCTGCGAGGACCTCGCTGGCCCCTCCTGGCGGTACCTGCCGAGGTCCGATCTCGCGAGCCTTTCTGCGAGATCGCCTACTCACTATGTCGCGCACTGAACACGTTTTGCCAGACACCCTTTTACCGTACAAAGGGTCTCTTCCGCCAGCGGCCTGCGAAGTATTGACTTGCCCGCCCTCGCTTGGCCCAGTCCTTTGAATATATCTGCCGAGGTCTGGATCACGCGACTGCTCTTGCGAGACCGTCCCTTTGACTTTAATGATCATAGAACATTTCGCCGACTGTTGATGATTTCGCCAAACAGGGGCGAGCTCGACGATCATAGGTGGGCTCGACGAACTCGAGAGAGTTCGTCGAACACAGTATTCCTTTCGTCGAACTCTGGGAACTTCTTGGCGAATACCGGCGGGCGTTTATCTCGCCTACCCTTCTCGCCCGCCTCTCTGCGAGCCTTCTGAGAGAGATTTCTCTCTGATCCCTCTCGCGAGGTCTTCGACCCTAAGGCCCCTATTTCTTATTATTTCATTATGTTGCCTTCTTAAACCGTGCCTCCTCGTCTGGCGAATATCGGGGTTGTACAGACTGAAACAAAAAAAAAACAGAAGGCATGTGATGCCAAAGTTAAGAATATTCTGTTCTCCACAATGTCAGATGACATTTTCCAGAAAGTTGTTGACTGTCAATCAGCTAAAGAAATCTGGGTGTCACTTTCCATACTTGTAGAAGGAAGTGTTGATGAAAGAAAGGACAAAAAGTCCCTTCTCATATCCCAGTATGAGAACTTTCAGAAGAAAGCTGAAGAAACAGTTGTTGATATGTATGACAGATTCAGCATTATCATTAATGAGCTCAGAGGCTTGGACAAGGAGATATCCTTGACTGAAATTAATGATAAAAACCTCATGTTCTTCCCTAGCTCATGGGATTCAAGGATTTGGGCAATCAGAGAGTCCAGATGCCACAGAGAAATCTCAACTGAGGCTTTGCTAGGAAAGCTTAAGTGTTATGAGATGCTTCTGAAGAATAGGGTTGAATTAGAGGAAAGGGAGACAACTCCAGCTCCTGTCCAATGGAGCCTTACTCTGAAAGCTACTGAACGAGAGCCCTCCACTCCTGAAGATGAAATGTTCAGTCTCCTAGCAAGGAGATTCAGGAAATGGGTCAAGACAGAGGACTCAAGGAGAAGAGAGAGGAGCTCAAAGCCTAGATATAATAAGACTCCAAGGAAGGAGATTATCTACTTCACCTGCAACAAACCAGGGCACATAGCTCCTAAGTACCCACAAGAACAAAAGGATAGGAGCAGCAACAAGGATGAGAAGAAGAAGAAGAAGTCTTTTAAAGGGAAGGACAAGAAGAAAGCCAAAGGTTTCATTGCTGAAACCTAGAGTGACTCTGAAGCAGAGTTACTCCTCATCATCTGAAAGTGATGATGAAGCAGAAGCAGCTTGCATGATATCACTGGGGATGTCATCAGATGATGAAGAAGAACAGGTATCCCTGTTTGATGATTTTGATTTTAATTCTGATGATTTTAAAACCAGCTTCAAAGATTTCTGTAATGACTTTATTAAAATTCAAAAAGAATTAGAAGCAGATAGGGAAGAATTATAAAACTTTAAGAAGAATGGTCTATATGTAAGAAATCAAGACCTAGTAGAAGAAATGAATAATAAAGAATCAGAATTAATTGAAATTAGAAAAGAAAATCTAAAGTTAAAGGAAGAGCTAGCAAAGGCAAAATCTTTTGATGACTCACTCAATGGGAGGAGTCAAAAGCTCAGAGACATCACAGAAAATCTCTCCATGAGATTTAATCACATAGGGTTAGGAGTTGAGTCATCCACTAGCACAGAAACCCCTAGGAAACCTGCCTGGAAAAATCCAGTTAGCTTCATTAAACCTAGTGACTATAAATCCTGTGAGGATAGTGCAAAAACTAAGGATCAGGAAACTAATAAATTAAAGAAAAAAACTAGAGGTAATAAAGCAAATCTTAGCAAAGAAAAGAAATCCCAAGGGAAGAGTAATGCAGAGAAACTAAACAATCAAAAGCCTAAAGCCAAACCTAGGGTAATAAGACACTCTGTTGATCTTGTATATTTAGATGCATTATATACTCATCTTAAGTATCAAAATAATAAAAATCGGTTTGGGAAACCCATTCCTTATCATCCAAAAGGATATCATGAAAGACCCTTCTATTCTTTCATTGAACCCTACAATGGTAAAAGCAAAGGGCCCAAGGTAACCTGGGTTCCTTCTAATGTTTGAATTGCTTGTGCAGGATTAGGTAGGATCCCACTCAAGAAAGAATAGAGTGGGAAGGAAAATGTGTGTCATGAAGAAAGAACTAAATGAAGCCAAGGGAGTGATTTCTTCTTTAAGACTCTCTTGTTGTCCTTATAGTTCATAAAATTAATATCATTAACATTATTTTCAATAAACATAACTGCCGGGAAAAACAACAAGAATTTTCTAAGAAAATAGATATGCTCATTCAGAGGTGCGTCGAATATAAGTCGACGTATAATTGACTCCTACTCGATGCTAGTATCAAGAAGCACTTAGAGTGGATATTTTGAATAGAATTCGATGCAACGTCAAGTTCATATCGACGCATGCATCGACTTAATGATCGCTGATCAAAGTTGAGGTCACGTCGATTGGAAATCAACGTAACGTCGACATGACAACGTCGACTTATTTGTTCTAAACAGTCTTGAAGTTACGTTGATTGTTAATCGAAGCAACGTCGATATATCAGTGCGAGCAGAGTTGCTTCTAGAAGCATTCTCGACATATTTTTGTGCGCCAAATACTAATGTTTATCGACGGTGCGTCGACCTAAACCCTAAGTTGCGACGAATCATATTCTTTTAAGCAACTTTAGCGTCGAATCATTTACGCTTTCGAATTCCCCTCTCCTTGCTCTCTTGCTCCCTCTTTCTCCAGCTCTCTCGTGCTCTTCCTTCTCTCAATCTCCCTCTATCTTTTTCTCTCTCTATTCTTTGCAGGTACCTCAAAATCAATGGCTCCTCCAAAGATCAATTCAGGCTTTGATGTGGATGTTGATTCTTTCAATGTTGCTGCAGAAAGCTGCAAGGCCATTCTTGGCCTATTTTACAAAGCAAGCCTAACAAAGGTGATTTCCACAAGAAGCAAGATACTTGATATAGAGCTGACAGAATTCAAGGAGATTGTGCAGATAGGAGATGATGGTTCCCTCAATGGGAAAATTTCTGAAACAGATATACACATCACAGAGGAGCTGCTCAATCAGACATTTGATCTTACAAATGGAAATGACTCAGATGAACTAACAGGGGAAGAGATCAGAAGGGTCCTAGAGATAATGCAGTTCAAGAAAGATAGGGCCATCAACTTAAAGAAGATGGATCTTGGAGATGATTACAGGTTCCTGGATGATATTGTAGGTAAGGTGCTCCTTTTGCAAAATCTTAGCCCATGATGCTATTCCCAAGCAGCAGCTACAGATTATGGGCATTCTGGTCCTTCAGAAGAAGATAAATTGGGGGAGATGCCTTCTAAGAATGATTGGGCACAAATATGCCCACAAAGAAAATGCCTACATGAGAATCATGATCCAAGTGCTCTTCCACCACTATCCTAGTGTATGCAAATCCAAGGGAGTGCCCATTCTTCCAGGAAAAAGGCTAAATATAGGTATCTTCTCTAAGTGGACCAGGCAGATCCTTAAGCCTGGACAAGTTGCTTCTTCTCCTCCTCCATCTCCAACTCATGATATTGTTCCAGATCTCCCTCAGGATGTTATTCCAGCACAATCCTCTCCTCAACAACAATAAGAAAGTACTCCCCAACAACAACAACAATAATAGCAAAACCTCCAATCCATCCCATCTACTACAGCAATCCCCTATCCACCAACAACCACAATAACAACCATCCATCCTACTCACAGACAGTCAATCTGCTCCTCCTCCACCACCATCATATCATATCCCTCCAGAAACCTACTGAAAGTGCACAGTTGACCTCACTAGAATTCTCTAGAGGGGGGTGAATAGAGATTAAGCACATAAAGAAGAAAAATGACAACAAGAAAATCACAGCACAACACAAGAAAATATAGTGGTTCCCCAAACTTTGGGTAGTCCACTCTTCTACCCCCTTGGTAGGAATTCACTAACTTGCACTGAGTCTTTTGATAAGGAGACTCTTAGAACCACCCTGAGTCTTTTGATAAGGAGACTCTTAGAACCAGCCTGAGTCTTTTGATAAGGAGACTCTTAGAACCAGTACAACTGAATTTTTTGAAGAGAGATTCTAAAAACTCTTTTACACAGTTTGAAAATGAAGTAAGAAAGAAAAGAAGAAGTAGAACAAGTAGAAGAACAAGAAACAATATATGTAAGAAGGAATATTCTTCCTAGCAAGAAGATTAGAAGCACAAGTATAGTGAATAGGATCTCTCTTCTATAGTGAGAAGGAGATGGTAAGTTTTTCACTCTTTTATGAGAGCTTTCAGAATTTGCAGCAGAATGGCTTCAGAAGAAGGAGAAGATGAAGGCTTTTTCTTTTGCTGCAGCACACTATTTCTTTTCTCAACTTTCTCACTCTTCACTTGGGAGCACTTCCTCTATTTCAAAATGGATGAAGTGGATCACTAGTTTTATTCTCTGCCGACCTCCTTCTTATTTATAGCTCTGTTTAAAATATATTGCTAAAGGAGAATAATCAATTAGCAGACAAAGAATTAGAAAGAGGTAAGAGTTTCCATAATTAATATTTCTGTAGAAGGAAAAGAATTCATTCTGATTTCAAATAATATCCATAATAATCTGAATCAAATAAGCCAAGAATCAAATAGAAGGAAAGGTTGATTCAGAACGGCTATAAAAGAATAATATTATTCCATAAAAATCAGATCTACAGAAAGAAGAAAAGAGATCTGGCGTGTTTTTGAATTTCTTGTAGATATCGACATACGTCGATTACTATTCGACGTAAGCGTCGAATTCATCCTGGCTGGACGTCGAGAGGAGAATAAGGAAGGTGCGTCGACTAGGATGCATCGACTTTATCACATGCGTCGACTGGAAGTCAGAGGTACGTCGACTAGGATTACGTCGAATTCTTCTAAGAGTTACTTCGACTCTTCCTGAGAGAAACATCGACTATATTTCGACGTTGCGTCGAATACCATTCAACGTTGCGTCGAATACCATTCGACGCATATTTACTTAGCCTAATTTTTCATACTTAGAATTTATATTCTTCTTAATTCTAGGGGTTAAGATAAATCATTTCCCCAACAATCTCCCCCTATTTATCTTAACCCTACATAGAGAGAAATTATATCAGTCTTTTAATCAACAAAGCAAAGCATTTTATATAGAAAGGAAATATGCTAAGCAATCAGAATCATATAAACAGACTTCATAATTTAAGCATGGAGAAGAGAAATGTAGATTGTTTCAATATTGTTCAACACATCATTCAGGAGGGGTAGGGGGAGTTTTTCTTTTCCTAGTGAATACTACTGTTTTTGGAGAGGTGGGTTGCCCCTTCTCAGTAGCAGGTAGTTCACACAACTCCCCCTGAGTTACAGCAGGTTGCTCCCCCTGGGATGGAACTTCTTTTGAGCCTTCTAATTCTTTTTCAGTTTCTTTCTTATCTCCATTTTCAGGTATAACAGCATCTGGCTCCCCCTGAGCTTCAGCTTCCTCTTCATTCTCTGCTCTACTTGCCTCCCCTTGTAATAGATCCACTTATTGTGCAGCTTCTCTTGCTATAATCAGTACATATGATGTCTGCTCTTCAGTATGTAGCTCTGGTACTACTTCATTTCCAATGGTCTTGAGCAGTGCAAGACTATCAGTTTTTGAGGTAGGGAGAGACTTGTGAGAGAGAGATTTATGACTGGAGAGCTGTTCTTCATCTAACTTCTCCCCCTTCTTGACCTTCTTGGCCAAGGAGGTTAAGAAAGACCTGGTGACCTTAGAGGAAGAGAGAGAGCTCTTCAGACTTTGCACAGAGGCACTGACCCCATCTATTTGGGTGTGTATGTGTAGGATGGAGGAATGAATCTGGGAGCAGTGCTCATCCAGCATTGCTTGGAATCTTTGAGCTGTGGATTGGATGCACTGAGTGATGAGGCTTTCAGTTTAGAACATATTTGGCAGTGTTGATTGCTTCAGCCCAGAAGGTTTTTGGTAATCCTGATTCTGCAAGTAAGGTCCTTCCTGATTCAATTAAAGTTCTATTCTTTTTTTCAGCAACTCCATTCTGTTGAGGAGTTCTAGGGGCTGAGAAACTTTGTTTAATACCTATATCCTCACAGAAACTACAAATCAACTGATTTTCAAATTCAGTCCCATGATCACTTCTGATAATTGAAACATGAGTGTTAAACTCAGATTGAATCAGTCTTATGAATTTTGAGAGAATCTTATGGGTTTCAGACTTAGTTCTTAGAAAGAATACCCAGCTAAACCTAGAATAGTCATCCACAATGACTAGTGTATAAGATTTTCCACCTAAGCTCTGAGTGGATATGGGACCAAAGAGATCCATATGCAGTAAGTAGAGAATCCTGGGAGAGTCATCCTTACCAATTGGTTTAAAGGATGATTTGGTCTGTTTTCCTAGTTGGCAAGGTCTACATGGAGAGTCCTTAGAGTACCTACCCTTTGGTAGGCCTCTGACTAGGTTATTCTTTGCTAGTTTACTAATGGTTTTGTGGTTTAGGTGACCCAGTCTCCTATGCCATAATTCACTTTTATCAATAATATTGTTAAATAAACAAACTTCTGTGGGTGAGGAGCTAAAATCCACTATATATACTTTCCCTTTTCTAATTCCATTGAGTACTATGGCACCAGACTTGACATCAATAATATGACAAAGTAGTGTGGTGAATTTTACCTCATACTTACCACTGTCACATATCTGACTTATATTTATCAGATTGTGCTTCAGTCCTTTGACTACTGCCACATTCTTGAAGGTAACTTTTCCTTCTTTAAAATCTCCAAAGCCTCTGGTTTGCCCACAGCTAGAGTCTCCAAAGGTCACTGGTGGTCCATGTCTATCCTCAAAATTGGTTAACAGATTTCTGTACCCTGTCATGTGCATGGAGCATCCACTGTCCAAGTACCACACCAGCCTAGAGATGTGATACATCTGTACATAAGATTTTAAACATTAGTTTGGACCCTGCTGAGTTGGGGTCCCTTCCTCCCAACAGTAAAAGATTTAATGAAAGAATAAGTGGGTTTTTTAGAATATCCTTCCTCCTTTAGGGTCATTGGCTTATCATACCAATTTTCTTTGGTAATGTCGCAGAAATAGTGTTCATAATAGAAGGACATAGATTGAGAGGACTGTTTGGAAGAAGAAAAATTTCTGTCAGTGGTTGCGTCGATATGAATTCGAGGTATGCTTATGGTTGCGTCGATATGAAGTCGACGTATGCTCAAGGTTGCGTCGAGTAAAGGTCGATGCTTTCTTCATTCTGCTTTCACTTTTAGTCGAAGCATGGAAGAAGTTGCGTCGGGTAGAAGTCGACGCACTTTAGTGTAAGCGTCGATTAAAAATCGACGCACGTTGATAAGAATTCGACGCGTGTTTATTTCTTTTCTGAGGATATTTACCTAGGATTCCTTCATATGTAATGAGATTATTTTTATTAAAGACAGTGGTTGTTTCTGGATTTTCATGTGACCTCTCTCCTGTTGAATGATTCTCCCTAGTGAAGTGAATAGGATGTTTCCAGACAGATTTACTGGATGATTGAGGTTTGGGTTCTTCATTAGTGTTAAACTTTAGTTGTCTAAATCTGTTAGTGAGATTCTCAGAAATATTCTTGAGCTTCTGACTTCTTCCATTTAGAGAGTCTTCAAAGGCTTTTGCCTTTGCTAGCTCATTTCTTAGTGTTAGATTTTCTGTATAGATTTTATCTAGTTCCTCCTCTGAGAGTCCCAGACTGAGCTCATAGTTTTTATATTGTGTGTTCATTTGTTTGAGATTGTTTAATTCATTTCTTAGTTCTTTTATTTCTTTTTCAGATTTGATTAGATCTAAACAGAATTCTTTGAAATTGTTTTTGAAATCAGTGGAAGTAAAATCTATATCATCAAATATATTTACCATAGATGTATCCTCAGACTTCTCAGTGGCCATCAACCAGGTTTCCTCTAGCTCTTCCTGATCATTGTCAGATGAGGTACTTTCTTCAGTTTCTGAATCACTCCATGATTGAGCAATAAAACCTTTCTCCTTCTTCTTCTTCTTCTTTAGATCTGTTCTTTTCAGATCTTTCTTTTTGCTGATCTCTTTAGGACATTCAGGCGCAATGTGTCCAGGTTCCCTGCAAGAGTAACATATAATCTCTTTATTAGGAGTTTTGTCATACCTGGTTCTTGAGTCTCTCCTCCTGGATCCTTCTGTTTTGATCCACTTCTTGAACCTTCTGGCCAGTAGACTGATCAGCTCCTTATCACTTGTAGAGGGTTCACCTTCAACAGCCTTCAATGCAATACTCTTTTCTTTTGAGGGTGAAGGAGCCTTTTCTTTCTCTTCTTTCTCAGCTCTTGTTTTCAACAGTTGTTCATAAGATTTTAGTTTACCCAACAGGACATCTGTTGAGATTTCTTTTTGACTTCTGGAGTCTCTAATTGGCCAGATTCTTGAATCCCAAGAGCTCGGGAAGCAAGTTAGCAATTTGTCATTTATCTCAGTGAGAGATATGTCCTTCTCAAGTGTTCTCAACTCATTTACTATGAGGCTGAATCTGGCATACATGTCAGCAACACTTTCTCTTTCTTTCTTCTGGAAGTTTTCATATTGAGAGATGAGTAGTGCCTTTCTATCCTTTTTCTCATCAGCACTTCCCTCTACCATTTTGTTGAGAGCTTCCCATACTTCCTTAGCTGACTCACATTCAGCAATCTTTTGGAAGATTTCATCTGAGAGGGTTGAGACTAAGATATTCATAGCCTTGGCATCACATGCTTGAGCTTTCTTTTCTTCATCTGTCCATTCCGCCTTTGGAGCAAGAGTTTGTGTGACCTTTCCACTTGAGTCCTTCTTGTATGGCTTGGGAGGACCTGTCATAATTACATCAAACAATTCTCCATCAATAGAGTTCAGATAAATTCTAATTCTTGTTTTCCAAAGTGCAAACTTTTCAAGGTTGCAAATTGGTGGTCTGGTGGAAGCATAATCTTTGATTTGTGTCATGTGAAAAATAATTTTTAGAAATATATATATATAAATAAGAGGTAGGATCTTTTTGATCAAGGAGTTAACCTTTTTAGATCAACCTACCTCTGATACCAATTGAAAGTGCACAGTTGACCTCACTAGAATTCTCTAGAGCGTGGGTGAATAGAGATTTAAAAATACTTTGTGCAAAGTTAATAATTATATATATATGTGTAATAATCAAAGACTTAAGCTTCCCACACACCAACAAGAATTAAGCAAATAAAGAAGAAAAATGACAACAAGAAAATCACAGCACAACACAAGAAAATATAGTGGTTCCCCAAACTTTGAGTAGTCCACTCTTCTACCCCCTTGGTAGGAATTCACTAACTTGCACTGAGTCTTTTGATAAGGAGACTCTTAGAACCACCCTGAGTCTTTTGATAAGGAGACTCTTAGAACCAGCCTGAGTCTTTTGATAAGGAGACTCTTAGAACCAGTACAACTGAATTTTTTGAAGAGAGATTCTAAAAACTCTTTTACACAGTTTGAAAATGAAGTAAGAAAGAAAAGAAGAAGTAGAACAAGTAGAAGAACAAGAAACAATATATGTAAGAAGGAATCTTCTTCCTAGCAAGAAGATTAGAAGCACAAGTATAGTGAATAGGATCTCTCTTCTATAGTGAGAAGGAGATGGTAAGTTTTTCACTCTTTTATGAGAGCTTTCAGAATTTGCAACAGAATGGCTTCAGAAGAAGGAAAAGATGAAGGCTTTTTCTTTTGCTGCAGCACACTATTTCTTTTCTCAACTTTCTCACTCTTCACTTGGGAGCTCTTCCTCTATTTCAAAATGGATGAAGTGGATCACTAGTTTTATTCTCTGCCGACCTCCTTCTTATTTATAGCTCTGTTTAAAATATATTGCTAAAGGAGAATAATCAATTAGCAGACAAAGAATTAGAAAGAGGTAAGAGTTTCCATAATTAATATTTCTTTAGAAGGAAAAGAATTCATTCTGATTTCAAATAATATCCATAATAATCTGAATCAAATAAGCCAAGAATCAAATAGAAGGAAAGGCTGATTCAGAATGGCTATAAAAGAATAATATTATTCCATAAAAATCAGATCTACAGAAAGAAGGAAAGAGATCTGGCGTGTTTTTGAATTTCTTGTAGATATCGACATACGTCGATTACTATTCGACGTAAGCGTCGAATTCATCCTGGCTGGACGTCGAGAGGAGAATAAGGAAGGTGCGTCGACTAGGATGCGTCGACTTTATCACATGCTTCGACTGGAAGTCAGAGGTACGTCGACTAGGATTACGTCGAATTCTTCTAAGAGTTACTTCGACTCTTCCTGAGAGAAACGTCGACTATATTTCGACGTTCCGTCGAATGCCATTCGACGCATATTTACTTAGCCTAATTTTTCATACTTAGAATTTATATTCTTCTTAATTCTAGGGGTTAAGATAAATCATTTCCCCAACACCTACCATGCACTCTCTCCTATTCCAGAAGACTTCCCACCATCACCTCCTCCATCTACCAAACTTATCCCTCCAATAGACCTTGAGCAAGTCATCTCTAAGGCAGTTGGCTTGCCCTCCACCACATTTGCTGATCTATTAGACTCTCAAGCCAGAAAGTTTGACAAAAAATACTCCAAAATGGAGGCTGAATTGCTTGTCTCCAAGAGATCCCTTCAGGGCCTCAAGGACTACATGTCTTCCTCCCTAGTTATAAAGGAATTCTTAACCTCTCTTGCCAGCAAGGTTAAGAAGGGGGAGAATATTCAGGAGGAGGAAAGGCTTGTTCCAGATCCTAGTGGCCATGATCTGAGGAATGATGATGTAGCTCCTGATAAAGTGACAATTTTCCAAGATCTAAATGTCCAGGGGGGAGCCTATTTTAGTAAATCAAGAGGAGCCAGCTGCAAAAAAAGGGCCAAGGAGGTTGTCCATAATGCTGAGTTTAATGCACAGACTCAGAGGGAGCTTCCCAAAGAAAATGTTGTTGAAGAAGCAGCATTGTCCCCTGAAGATGATGAGCCTCTGCAGATTTCCCCAAGGAAGATTCCTCCAAAAGTATTTTCAAGGAAAAGAAAAACTCCTGAGAAGGATCAATGACATTCAGGTATCTCTGCTTATATCCTCTAAAGAAAGTCAAACATAATGTGGTATGGTGAACAATATACCTTATTTGAAAATGTATGAAATGTTCTGTGATTTCATTCTATTTTACTTATACTGTCTATGTTGTGTTGTATGTAATGCTGCTTATATAAAAGATTGTGTAAAATCACTTTAACCAAGACTGTAAAATTTGTTAAGATAAATAGGGGAGATTATTGGGAAAAACTCCTTGGATTTAACTTAACAAGTTATCAAAAGTGATTTTAATTCTTAGGTTTTAATTACCCATTGTATAGTGAGGGTAATTTGGTCATTAGATGTCTTAGGATATCACACTCAACTTGGAGTGTCAAGACCAGATCAAGACAAGCACAATTTGAGTTGAGTTAACAATTGCGTCGAATAGAAATCGACGCAACTTCGACTTCATGTCGACGCAACTTCAACTAGAATTCTAAGCAACTCAACCTTCTGTCGAAGTAGATCAAGTTGACGCTATGTCGAAAGGATATCGACATAGATAAAGGAGCATGTCGAAGATGTCTTTGAAGTCGACGCAGCTTTGACTTCAACTCAACGCAGAAGGAAGAATCTGTTGAAGCCATCTGAAGTCGGCGCAACATTAACTACAATTCGACGCAGATGATAAAGTTCAGAGACAAGCCTTCAACTCGACGGCTACGTCGATAAGTAATCGACGTAACGTCGATAGCAGAGTTCAACCAGAGCTTGAAGGAATTTGAAGCTACTCTAACATGAACTCAAAGGTGCGTCGATAAAAAGAAAGATTGAAGTCGACGCAGCATCGAATACAGTCTGAAAAGGAAACTTTTTCAACTATTCCTTTTGCACTCTCTCTGAGAGCCCACAGCTCTAAAGACCGTTCTACAACAACTTTTTATTGCCTAGAATAGAGAGGTGCGGTAAAGAAGACAACAAAAGCTTTCTTAGAATGGATCAAGACAGTTAGCAGACGGGTTGTGAACAGATGAGGAATGGAAGTGATATTGTCCAGTCCAATACCTTTTCAGTACACTCTAAAAGAGGAAAGAAATTCAAATTAAGGGATGGACAATAAATAAGAAAATTAGAAAGAAGAAAGCAGAGCAATTAACACACATTATGCATCTTGTCGATTAGAGCTTTCTTCTTCTCCTTCTTCCTACAGGAACCCTAATAGACTGTGAATCAAGAACTGCTCTCTCTCAGATTATAAAAATAAAAGGTTGCTCTTCATCAATACCACATAGCAGCCAGATTTCAATAGAAGAAAGCATAAAGGATCTGAAGCTCATAACCCTTACAACTCATCACTATCTAAAGCAAGTGTTCATCATTTGCAGATCCAAAAAAGAGAAAACTGAAGCAGAAGGCTTCATCAGAATTCTGATATCAGAATTCTTCTCCTTACTTCTTCATCCTCTCTTTCACCTTATGTTCACCTTGTTGAATTTGTTGAAGTGGAAGTTTGGAAGATTTTGGACCTGGGCGGTCTGGGAGGAGGTCGGGCGGTCGGGCGGTCTGGCGAGTTCGTGCGACTTGGCGGTCTGCATCTGCGGTCTGGCTGATCTTAGCCTAGCTGCGGTCTCCCGGATTGACCGCTGGTCTTGTCCAAAGTCTGCTGTAGGTGGAGCCGCGCGGTCTGTGCGTGACCGCGTGGCGTGCTGTCCTCTTCAAGGCTGTGGCGGTCTGGTGTGACCGCACAGTTTGATCCAGGTTCTCTCCGGAATGCGGTCTGGTAGCTGACCGGGCTTTCTGGGGGTATTCGCGGACTGTCTTAGTCGCGCGGTCTCAGTTCGCGGTCTCAGGAGGAGACTGGTATGCGAGCTGGTTGCTGTTCGCGGTCTCAGGAGGAGATCGGCATGCAGACAGGAGTTCGCGATCTGATGGCGAACTGACTGTGTTCGCGGTCTCGTGCGAACACAGGTGGTGAATAGCTTCGGGCGGTCTGGCGATCTTCTTTGAAGTCGCGATCTGCTGTGAGAGTAGCGGTCTCTCATGGTCGATGTTGAAGCTGGCGAGTTCACCAAAATGAAGCAGGAGTACTGTTGCTGATCGCGCGGGTTGACCGGTCTGGTCGTGCGGTCTGGGGGGGTGGTGATCCTATCTCACAGGGTGGTGACTGGATCAGGTCTCACGCCTATAAATAGGAGGCCACTGTAGCAGCAATTAGACACACCAAGTGTAAGCTGAGTTCGCTCTTGTTCTTGCGGTCTGTTTATTTCTGACCGGGCGGTCTCTGATTGAACTCTTCTTGTGCAGCTTCTGCGGATAGTGTGGGCAGCAGCGATCACCTCTTCCTCTGAAAGTGTTCGGGCGGTCTGCGGCTTGGAGTTGTGGTGCTGGAGTTCGGGAGAATCAGGAGGTCGGAAGAAGGGAGCGGTCTGTGCAGCGGTGGTGTTCTGTGGTCGGCAGAGAGTTGCGGTCTAGCAACTATCAGAGATCGCAGGGGAGGTCGCGCGGGTTGGGCGGTCTCCAGTTATCAGTTTTTTCTGTACTTCTCTTTGGAGTTTTGTGCTGACGAAATCATGTCTCATCAAGCATGTCTTGCCCTGTAATTGAAGTTTGCTATCAATAAAGATCGTTTGTTTGCCTAAGATTATTTCTGGTTGCTTTGGCTTGTATCTCTAGTTGTTATTGCTGCTTGCTCTCACAAGGTCCGAGAAATTTTCACACACCTGTAAAAGGGTTTTTAGAATTCCTCTTTCAAAGGATTCAGTGGTTCAAGATCTCCTTATCAAAAGATATGTGGTTCAAGATCTCCTTATTAAAAGATTTGTGGCTCAAGATCTCCTTATCAAAAGATCTTTGGTTCTAAGAGTCTCCTTATCAAAAGACTCAGGCACAGGTTGTGCATTCCTACCAAGTGGTAGAAGAGAGGAGTACCCACATTTTGGGGAACCTCTATAAAATCCTTTGTGTCTGTGCTGTGCTTTTCTGTGCTGTCCCTTTTACTTTCTCAGCACTTACTTTCAGCAATATTTATTCTGCATGTGTTTTGTTTGTAAGCTTAAAACCTTAACAAGTTTTATTGACTGCACTGTTAGGATAGAAATAATTCTTAAATCTCTATTCACCCCCCCCCCCCCCTCTAGAGGATTCTCAGAGGCACGCTGTGCACTTTCAAGTTGGCACTCGTCTGCTTCCCTTACACCTCTGGGGAGAGTGTCTGATGGAGTTGGCACTCATCTGCTTCCCTTTCACCTATGGGGTGAGTGACTGATGGAGCTGGCACTCATCTGCTTCCCTTTCACCTCTGGGGCGAGTGCCTGATGGAGCTGGCACTCATCTGCTTCCATTACACCTCTGGGGCGAGTGTCTGATGGAGCTGTCACTCGTCTGCTTGCCTTCCTATGCTAAGTGAAGTTCACCTATTCCTGAGTGTTACCTATCCTTCGCCATCTATGTGAGAGTCTGGACGTCGGGTCTGCACTAAGTCAACTATATTTTGAAACTTACCTGCCACTGAGCGATCCTACGACCCTGCCAGCTTGGTGGGAGCCTGGTCAGCGGGTCAGCATCGGGGCTAAGTACCTTTTACAACCTTCCTGCCACCGAGCGATCCTATGACCCTGCCAGCTTGGTGGGAGTCTGGTCAGTGGGTCAGCATCGGGGCTAAGTACCTTTTGAAACCTTCCTGCCACCGAGCGATCCTACGTCCTTGCCATCTTTGTGGGAGCCTGGTTAGCGGGTCAGCATCGGGGCTAAGTACCTTTTGAAACCTTCCTGCCACCAAGCGATCCTATGGCCCTGCCAGCTTGGTGGGAACCTGGTCAGCGGGTCAGCATCGGGGCTAAGTACCTTTTGAAACCATCCTGCCACCGAGAAATCCTACGGCCCTGCCAGCTTGGTGGGAGCCTGGTCAGCGTGTCAGCATCGGGGCTAAGTACCTTTTGAAATCTTCCTGCCACCGAGCGATCCAACGGCCCTGACAGCTTAGTGGGAGCCTCGTCAGCGGGTCAGCATCGGGGCTAAGTACCTTTTGAAACCTTCCTGCCACCGAGCGATTCTACGGCCCTGTCAGCTTGGTGGGAGCCTGGTCAGCGGGTCTGCATCGGGGCTAAGTACCTTTTGAAACCTTCCTGCCACTGAGCGATCCTACGGCCCTGCCAGCTTGGTGGGAGCCTGGTCAGTGGGTCTGCTTCGAGGCCAATCACATTTCAAGCGTCGCCATCTTATAAATCGACACCATTCATTCAAAGTTTGCGAGCATACATTTTTTATTGTTTGAAGTTTATGGCTAAAATATTTCAACGCTTCAAAAGTTGTGAAACAACAATTACAAACCACTATTCTTTGAGTAGGCAATAAACACAATATTCAACTAAGAAAATGACAAACCAACCTTAGACTCACACAATGTTGAAGAGGGGGGCTGGAGGCGTGTTTGGAGAGCTATGACCCGAAATCGCAATTCGGGACTGGTATTAGACCTCCAGGATGAGGGCCCAACTGCTGGACAGCGGCACCCCCATTCTAGGGCCCTTGGCTCCTCTCTCCTCCAAACCTCCCGCTGTCTGACCTCCGGCTCACTCAGCTTTTCCAGCCTTCTTGTGAACTTTGGGTTGGATGCCTCCCCTTCGATCTCTTCTGCCACCCTCTCCATCAGCTCCTCGAAGGACAGGGGAGCCTTCCTCTTAAGGTTCATCTTGAAAAATCCCTCCCGCATCCCCACTGTGAAGGCAAGCTGGAGGGTGAACCTGGGTACCTCATGGACGAGCAGGACTTCCTCCTGGAATCCGTCCACATAATGGGCTAGCGATTCCTCTGGCCCTTTCTTTGTCTTGAAGAGCGCTTCAGCATCCTTCTTCCTCTTCTTCGAGGTCGAGAAGCGAAGCAAAAAGCTACGGTGCAGGTCTTCAAAAGCATAAATCGACCCCACGGAGAGCTGGTGAAATCAGTCCTGGGCCTTCTCCTTCAGATTGGTGGCAAAGAGCCGGCACTGGAAGGCATCCGTCATGGGCAGGATCGAGACCATGTCCTCGAACCATTGCAGGTGCAGGCCTGGGTCATCTTTGCCCGTATAGTAAGACATTTCCGGCCCTCTGAACCCCTCTGGACCGGGGCCGAAAGGATCAACTCACAAAAGGGACTCCCCTCCCCTGCTCGGCGAGTGGTCCTCTCTCGCGGAGTCAACTCGCAGACTTCCGCACTCGCCGGGCTACTGAACAACTGCCGCCCTGGGAGATCCCGCGCTCTCGCTTCCGCCGCCACCTCCTTCCCGGGCCGCTGGCTGGGAGCGTTCTCGCCGATCTGTTGGGGCGGTACCACCAGAACTGCGGGTGTCTCACATTCGCCTCTCGTGGAGAAAGCTAACTGCAAGTTCTGCAGGACCTCTCGCTTTAAGTCTTTGAACATTCCCACTATCACCCCACTCGCAGGAAGTTGCGAGTGGCCTGGGTCATATCCATCTCCTCCATCTCCATCCATGGAGCTCAGCGTGAGATTTTCTTGCACAGGCTACGATCCACGCTCACCGCACAAAAATGTTAAAACCGGCAACCGATCTCTTAAGTTTGGACCCACTAGGGGGTGTAGCCCACGCCTACTTCTCTCTTACGAGCCCACTTAACAGTCGATGGAAGATCAAGAATAGGCCCAAGGCTAAAGCAAGGAGGTCCCGCCTCACACCCGGAAGATCTTAGAGAGCTTCTCCTCCCAAACCAATGCTCAGTCGGGCACCTTAGAGGGCACTAACAGCCAATCCTAACTAGCCTGGAGGAGAGAGATCCAAAAAATATTTGTCTCCTCCAAGGTGCCCTTAAGGGTCTATTTATAGATTTTCTGGTCTGGTCTGCAAATAGCATAAATTCGCATTTTAGTTTTACTAATCGCACCCCAAATTGGTCTGCTAACAGCCTAACTCCGATGTTCTGAAGAGCTATTGGCAGCCCACTAGGGGTAACTAGGTAATTCACATGTAGACCTCTGCTGGGCGAGTGGCCCGTGAAGGCGCCACTCGCCGATCTCTCTGCGAGCTAGGCCCGCGAGACCTCCTCTTGCGAATGGAGGCGAGCCCCCACTCGCCTCGCTAGTGCAAAATGTGCCACCCGAAGCGCCGAGCCCACACCTGCTTCACTCTCGCATTATACTCGCATGAATATCAGCCTGGCTCGCCACCCCCCTCGCGGCCTACTCGCCGCGAGGAGGCGAGCCCTTGCGCATTTCTGGGGCCCTGCTGAGACGGCAACCTGGGACTTTGGCGAGCCAACGGCCTGCGAGATCTTCCCTACGCGCCCTAGGTGTGAGAGATCTTTTAAGCCCCCCCCCCCCCCCCCCCCCCCTCGATCCTCTTTGACCTCGACGAATTACGGGTTATACAAGTGTCATTGACACTTAACATGTGAGGGGACAAAATCATCTTTAAAATAGAAAAGGTCATTAGACAACCTTTAGAATTTGATGATCCCATGTTTATGATGGGTATGATTGATGACTTAGTCGTGTCAATTTTACTTGAACTTATATGTATGGATCTTTAATAATTATCTTTAGCTAGAAATATTTCACCAAATACTTTCTGTAAAGAAATTCTTGACCAATTAAACTGTTTAGATCAATATGATTCTGAATCGCCTACATCAAACTTTATATCACCGAATTTAAATTCAACTAATTTTCCTATGAATTTTATTGAAGAACCACTACTTTGGAGATGAAGAAACTTCCCAAACATTTAGAATATGCTTATTTAGAAGGAGACTCAAAATTACCTGTGATTATATCTTCCAGACTTACTGACTATGAAAAGTCAAAGTTGATCGAGGTTTTGCGTACCCACAAAAATGTCATAGCCTGGAATATAACATATATTAAATGCATTAATCCTACCTTCTGTACTCATAAAATTTTGTTGGAAAACAATTTTTCCCATCTATCCAACCTCAATGCCGGCTTAATCCTAATATGAAAAAAGTTGTTAAAGCCAAAATTATTAAATTGATGGATGTGGGGATTATTTACCAAATTTTCGATAGTTCATGGGTCAGTCTGGCATAGGTTGTGTCAAAGAAAGGTGAATTAACAGTTGTAGCTAATGAGAAGAATGAGCTTATTGCTCAAAGGACAGTCACAGGATGGTGAGTTTGTATTGATTAGTGAAATCTCAATGCCACTACTCACAAAGCCCATTTTCTCCTTCCTTTCATTGATCAGATTTTGGAGAGACTCTCAGGGAATGAATATTACTGCTTTCTTAATGGATTATCGGGATATGTCTACTACCCATTGCTCAGGAAGACCAAGAATGGAGCACTTTTACTTATCCTTTTTGGCACCTTCGCTTATCGTGTATGTCATTTGGATTATGTAATGCATTTATGACTTTTCAAAGGTGTATGTTGACTATTTTTAATGAGCTTGTGGAAGATATCATGGAACTTTGTATGGAAGATATTTTGGTAGTGATTCATTTCATCTTTGCTTGAAGAAACTAACTTAGTTCAAAATTGAGAGAAATGTCATTTCATGGTTTGAAGAGGTTTAGTATTAGGGTATAAAGTATCAAGCGGAGAAATCAAAATAGATAAGACAAAGATAAAAACAATTGAAAAATTACCACCTCCTACAAGCATGAAAATCATTCATAGTTTTCTCGGCTATGTTGGTTTTTATAAGCATTTCATTGGGGATTTCTCAAAAATCTCAAAACACCTAACTAAACTTCTAGAAAAAGATTCAATATTTAATTTCAATTCAGAATGTCTTCGTGCATTTGAATATCTCAAAATGCGGCTAATTAATGCACCAATAATGATAGCTCCTGACTTTTCATTACCTTTAGAACTGATGTGTTATGCAAGATATTATGTTTTGGGTGTTGTCCTTGGGAAGCGACACAACAAACATTTCCACCCAATATATTATGCTAGCAAAATATTAACATCAGCTCAAGAGAATTACACCACAACGAAGAAAGAATTATATTTTGAGAAGATGATACTTGCGTCGAAATCGGCTTTTGAGAAAAATAACTATCATTTGAGTCCAAATGTGCAAAAGTATATGTGTCTTGTACAATCCTCATATTTTCCGAGTCGGTGTGACCCGACGCGGATGAGGTTGGGATAGAGAGGGTGACCGTGATGCAAAAGATCGACCAATTGGAGGCCGTCGGGATCAAAAATGCAGTCCCACGGGGGAGGAAGTGGACCGAAAGTCCACTTCGTGGGCGAGTGGACCTAGTGGTCCACTCGCCCCGGGCACTCAGGGGAGTGGACCAAGGGTCCACTTGCCCCTGAGGAGAGTGGACCGAGTGGTCCACTCGCCCAAGCCCAGGCAGTGGACCATTCGGTCCACTCTCCCGACCCCCGATAAGGGGGGAGTGGACGTCTCAAGCTCCACTCGCCCCCCTCCTGTTTTGGTCGTTCAGGTTCGTTGTTGAGCTGCGGATAGTAGATTGTTGGCTATCCGCAGCCCAATTTTGGGAAGTCTATAAATAGACCCCCATGGGCACCTTGGGAAGGGATGTTGGTACTGTGAGGCCCCTATTCAGACCCCACATGAAATCTGTATCAAAACATCTTTTCGTATCATTCATGCCAGGATGTTCTAGAAGTATAGTGAATACAAAATAAAACACATAATAAAAACTCATACCTTAGCCTGATCTTTGGTTTTCTTATCTCCACTGGACCACTTTGATTGCTTAAGAGTCTTCAGGAAATGCGCATCTTCCTAAAAAATTTGAAGCCAACGGGTTTAGTCATAACGAATATGACTAAGCGAGTAACATACCTCTTTAATTGTTATACATGCAAACAAGACTATCAGTATCAATATGCATACAGTTCTTTAGATTCTTCAAGTTCTTTATAATCTTATATTCCTTCAAGTTCATTTCATTGCATAATTCTAACTTTCTTCATTCACGTTCACATTCGTTCATTCTTATATTCCTTCTTCATCCGTATCTCTTATGAGTCACTTTCAATTATCAGAAGCTTTGTTCACCTTTCATTATCAGATTTAATTTGCATTATTATAAAGGATGACATATTCAAAAACGTAATAAAATATTTACTTTTCAATTTCTTGTATTTATTTCGTTTCTTCATAACTTCTATTCACGTTCAGTTTTTATTCGTTCACGGTCATTTCATTTTCTTTTATTCAAAATCTTTTCATCAATTTCAAATTCTTTCAATTTCAGTACACAATCAAGAACAATCAATAGCAGTAACTACAATGGTCATACTATAATGGTTTCTGTTTCAGTTTCTGGCATTCGATCTATTTTATTAACAGTCATTTTATTCATTCGTATCACACATTTCAGCAAGTCAGTTTCACTTTCAGAATCAGAATTCATATTCTTTCGCATCATAGCTCATTCAATTTGTTTCCATTTTCTGAAGCAGATTTCTCATTTATCTTTAGTTTACTTTAATTCAGAAATCATAAGGGTAGTTGTAAATTCATCCCTTCTTGGTCTTCAACGACCTCTTGGCCTTCAACGGCCTCTGGCCTTCAACGGCCTCAAATCAATATCAAAAACACATTCTGCCATAGCGTATTCACACCCCCACTACGGCTACAGGGTTAACCCTTATCATTTCAAATTTTCGTATGCATCGATGCAATATTCTTAGTAGGTTGGTTTTAAAATATTTCCCTCAGAAGTTAATTCATCGCTTCTTTATTGCCAATTCATTTTCCAGCGATTCTTGGATTTATCAGTGATTCAAAATTCGAACAATTTCAATTGCATATCAATGCACAATCACTAAAATACTTTCTGTATCAAAATCTATCATATGTATAATCAAAATAATTCAAAGATATGCATAATTAAAGAAATAAGTACTCACTTTGCTTTTCTCTTCTTTTTGTCGTTCATTGAATTCTCGTCATATTATCTTTTCTGTTGTGATATCTGTTATTAAAGAAATCGCTAAATCAAAATAAATTGAATACCCAACCAAGAAAACAGTCAACTATCCAAAGCCAATATTCATTATGCACCTAAATTAGTGAATCAAATCCCCTCCTTAGCCATTCAATATTCATCAAGTCACTTCACCAACAATATCCGTTTTAAGAATGTACAATTTATTTCACCTAATTACAACGCCTTCTGATTCCATCAACAACCCTCTATCCAAGATCTAACATGAAGAACAAAACCAATCTAACAATAGACAAAGCAAATTGATCCTTAAAAGCAATATGACTTTAAGCCTTCAAAGCCGGTTGTAGCCCAACAAATTCAAAGAAAACCTCTGTTCAAACCCCAACCCTATTCCATAACCCATCCAAAAATTCTCAAGTCCATTATGCATACAATGTTAAACACAGCCGACTAAGCAAAGCATACGCAAACCCTTTACTCCTCAAAATCCCCAAATTTAAGTTTAAAACCCCTATATAAATCAATTACCTAATATCTGATTCAATAAAGAGGAGAAAAAAGGGAAACCAAAAGAAGGCTCACGGTGGAAGATAAAGAGAAAGAAGACCCACGGCTGGCCCCTTGATAACGTCATCTGGAATAGAGGAAGTCATCGGCGCTAGCAGAATTCAGCGGCGGAAGCAGGCAGCGGCAAGCCCTAGCAGGAGCATAGGAGCGGCGTGCGAGAGAATGAAGGGGAGAGACAGCGTAGACGGGTTATTACCACAAGAAATCAGCGGCGCATTTGCGGGGAAGTCGACAGGTGCGAGTTTCATATACATCCTCTTGAACCGGTCCATCACCCACCGCCTAAGCCTAATTAGGTTTCATTTAGGTTCAATTACTTCACATGTCTCTTAATACATCAGATTTACTATTGGCACACCAAATACACCCACTTTCTTTATTACCACACCAACTTCATAATGAACCCTTTAATTGACACAAAATTTTATTTTCTCTTCATGAAGACTTAAATAATATAGCGACTTCACAAGTATTATGTTATACGCACACCAAGCATATCAAATTTCATCAAATTGTCGTCATATAGTAACATCACAAGTATTATGTTATTTTAATTCGTATTGGAAAAATTGGGTCGTTACAGGTACCCCCTCCCTCGCGCGAGTATTGTGAGCAAGCAATACCCCCCTCCCCCTGTCATTGAAGGTAGACGGTGAGGTGGTTCTTAGTGCCCTCTAAGGTGCCCAGGCTCAGCATTGGCTTGGGAGGGAAAGCTCTCTTTGAACTTCCAGGTGTGTGGTGGGACTTCCGCATTGTAGCTTAAGGGGTCCGTTTCTGGACTCAGGTGTTCTTCATAGGGCAAGGTCTTTCAGTTCTTAGCAACCAGTCAGGGGTTCTAGCTCGGGTCAAGTAATGGTTAGCTGCATCTCCCTTTCAAACGTCGAGACCAGTTCTCTGGTTTCAACATTCTGGTGCGGTGAGCGTGGAAGCAGCTAGTTCGGAAAGCTCTGGGCAAGTCTCATGTCTCGAAGCGATGAGCTGGGGGACTCACCCCCTACCAGCGAGTATGTGAAGAAGGGTGACTTTGACGAGTTCAGGAAGTCAATCTTAGAATTCTTGCGGGTCGCACTCCCCCCTCACGGCGAGTGCTCGACACCACCCGCACCCGTGCTCGCCTCTCCATCTCCGATGGAGGCGGGGCAAGCACATCGGCAAGGGAAGGAGCCAGCCACAGGGGAGGGCTCGGGTCTCCAAGAGAGAGTGCTTTTCAACAGCTCTCCCGGGACCGGCTACCCCAGTGAGGAAGTGGAGAGAACGCCTTCGACTCGCCAGGGAGGATGGGGAAGTCCCTTCTGCGAGCTGATCATCTCGGCTCCCATTCCTGATGGGTTCAGCGAGCTTGACATGTCTTACTACACGGGGAAGGACGACCCAATTCAGCACCTCCAGTGGTTCGAAGACATGGACTCGATCAGGCAGATGTCGGATGCCTTCAAATGCAGACTCTTCGCCGTCACATTCAGGGGTAAGGCGAGGGACTGGTTCCACCAGCTCCCAGTGGGAACCATCTACGGCTTCGAGGACCTGCGTCGGAGTTTCTTGCTAAGGTTCTCCACTTCAAAGAAGAGGAGGAAGGGGGCAGAAGCGATGTTCTTGATTCGACAAAGGTCAGGGGAGACATTGGGAAGTTACATGGATAGGTTCCAGGAAGAATTCCTCCTAGTCATCGAGGTGCCCGGGCACACCCTACAACTGGCCTTCACCCTCGGGTTGCAGCAAGGGTTGTTCAGGATGAGTTTGACTCGGGACCACCCGGTGTCTTTCGAAGAGCTGCTGGAGCGCGCTGCCCGCGAGATCGAGTGTGAAGCCATAAATCAGGAGTTCATGGCAAGGTTGGACAAGGGTGCGGAAGAGGATAAGAAGGAGGAGAGGAAGGAGCAGAGAGGAAGAATGAAAGAGGAAGTGAGGAGTCAGGGACACTAGGGACCCCCACCTGGGTCGGAGCAAGGCTGGACTTCTCAACCGCCAGCCGCCCGACCAGCCTGGAGGCCGCCTGGAGGACCCTCTCAGGGCCAAGGAAGAGGCCACTTCCATAGAGGAGGAAGCTACCAAGGGAGGCAGGGATGGTTCAACCCGGCAGGCTGGCAGCCCGACGCATGGTCGCTGTAAGCCCAACCCCTGCAGGCCATGGCGATCGGACGAAAGAAGGGAGGAAAGAAGAGGACCCGCCTGGGGAATATGGCAGGCGAGCTGGCGTTGTTATATTGTGACTTCCATCAGCAGGAAGGTCACGCGACCGCGGCCTGCCCGGAATTCCTTGAGATGCGAGAAGGAGGGAAATCCCCAGCAGGGGGAAATCAGCTCTGCCTAGAGGGTCCAAGGGGAAGAGGAGAAGGGAAAAAGAAAGAGGAGGAGGACCCGTGTGAAGAAAGGATCGACCTGGGGGCCCTGGGTAGGATCGGGGTGATCCACGGAGGAGTGGGTATAGAGGCCACCCGAAAGGGGATCCTCCATACCATATACCGTTGAAGCGTCGCTTTGACCTCCCAATCCCTACCCCCTGGCGATAAGATCACCTTCTCGGCCCAAGATATGCCGGCCCACGGGGATCCCTTCTGCGACGCACTCGTCATCAAGGTCGTAATCGAAAACTTCACGGTCTCCCGAATCCTGGTCGATAATGGGAGCTCGGTGAACGTGGTGTTCAAGAAGGCTTTCGACAAGATGAAGGTCGAGTCGAAGCGGGTGTTGGCTTCAGACGGGCCACTCTTCGGGTTCTGTGGAGAAAGGAAGGAAGTGGAAGGGGGATTCGAACTCCTCGTCACTTTGGGGGGTATGTCCAAAAACTGTCGGTTCGTCATCGTGGATGCGCCGAGTAGTTACAACGCCATCTTCGGGCGTCCCCTCATCAGCGTGTACCAGTGCATGACATCCTCATACCACCAGTCTTTGAACTACAACACTGGAGGAGTACAGGTTCGGGTCAGAGGAGATCCCAGGGAGGAGCGCCAGTGCTATGTCATAGCAGTCAACGTGGTCGAGTGGGTGAAGAAGGCGGAAGAGATGGAAGAGGTGATGAAGGAGAAGGTCGGGGAGTATGTGGCCAAGTAAGCGCAAGGAGGCGAGATGTAATGAACTTGTATTGACTTAACTATGAATGAAAACGGTTTCTTTTTTTCAGGTAACACCTGTAGGTAAAATCCTCGACTAGAGACCATCCACCGGGCTCAGTCATGCCAGCTGATGGAAGACTCATCGGGTCGACTGGCCACATGCTAAGTGGCTTGGGAAGGTGTTAAGTTCCTCTGCCTCCAGGTGAAGGTAAGCACCTAGGACGTGGATGAGTACTCCGCCCCCAGTTTGTAAGATCCCCGACTAGAGACCATTCTCCGGGCTCAGTCAAGCCGACAGATGGGAGATTCATAGGGACGACTTGCTACTTGGTAGCTGGATTGGGAGGGCGTTGAGTTCCTCTGCCTCCAGGTGAAGGTAAGCACCTAGGATGCGGACGGGTACATCCGCCTCCAATCGGTAAGATCCCCGACTAGAGACCATTCTTCGGGATCAGTCATGCCTGCAGATGGGAGACTCATCGGGTCGACTCGCTACTTGGTAGCTGGAATGGTAGGGCGTTGAGTTCCTCTGCCTCCAGGTGAAGGTAAGCACCTAGGACGCGGATGGGTACTTCCGCCTCCAATCGGTAAGATCCCCGACTAGAGACCATTCTCCAGGCTCAGTCATGCCGGCAGATGGGAGACTCATCGAGTCGACTCGCTACTTAGTAGCTGGATTGGGAGGGCGTTGAGTTCATCTGCCTCCAGGTGAAGGTAAGCACCTAGGATGCAGACGGGTGCTTCCACCTCCAATCGATAAGATCCCCGACTAGAGATCATTCTCCGGGCTCAGTCATGCCGGCAGATGGGATACTCATCGGGTCGACTCGCTACTTGATAGCAGGATTGGGAGGGTGTTGAGTTCCTCTGCCTCCAGGTAAGTTAAGCCCCTAGGACGTAGATGGGTACTTCCGCCTCCAATTGGATTGGGAGGGCATTGAGTTCCTCTGCCTCCAGGTAAGCAAAGCACCTAGGACGCGGACGGGTACTTCTGCCTCCAATCGGTAAGATCCCCGACTAGAGACCATTCACCAGGCTCAGTCATGCCAGCAAATGGGAGGATCATCGGGTCGACTCGCTGCAGGTAAGACTTCAGAAAGGGTAAGTGGTTCGGTAAGATGGTTGAGTCCCTCCGCCTCCGGGTGAGGTAAGCACCTAGGACGTGGACTGGTTCTCTGCCCCCAGTTTCTCTGGTTTCAACAGATGAGTTCCTCCGCCTCCAGGTGAGTAAGCACCTAGGACGTTGACTGGTTCTCTGCCCCCAGATTCTCTGGTTTCAACAGATGAGTTCCTCCACCTCTAGGTGAGGTAAGCACCTAGGACGTGGACTGGTTCTCTGCCCCCAGTTTCTCTGGTTTCAACAGGTGAGTTCCTCCACCTCCAGGTGAGGTGAGCACCTAGGACGTGGACTGGTTCTCCACCCCCAGTTGGTTTGGAAAGATGTTGATTTTTCTTCCACCTCAGGTCAAGTTTAGTTCAACCTAAGGTGCTGAGCTTTCTCCACCTCCAGTTGAGCTCGGCTCACGGGGGGGTTGTTGAGTGGAGAATGGTTTTTTCCTCCACCTCAGGTCGAGTTTAGCTCGACCATAGGTGTTGAGCTTTCTCCACCTCCAGTTGAGCTCGGCTCACGGGAGGGTTGTTAAGTGGAGAAAGGTTCGCCTTCCGCCTCAAGTCAGGTTCAGCTAAAAAGCTCGGCATGAGTATCCCGTTTGCAGGGCCTTTCGTGGATTCCTCTAAGGTCCCACCCACTCGTCAAATAGGTGGGTTGTACTTTCTTTCTGAGCTTAAGGCAGGCTCGAAAAGAGCGGGGATTGTGTACAACCCTCATATTTTCCGAGTCAGTGTGACCCGACGCGGATGAGGTCGGGATAGAGAGGGTGACTGTGATGCAGAATATCGACCAATTGGAGGCCGTCGGGATCAAAGATGCAATCCCAGGGGGGAGGAAGTGGACCGGAAGTCCACTTCCTGGGCGAGTGGACCTAGTGGTCCACCGCCCAGGGGTGGCGAGTGGACCATGGTCCACTCGCCCAGGGTGAGGGGCTAGTGGACCTGTGGTCCACTCGCCCCGGACACTCAGGGGAGTGGACCATGGGTCCACTCGCCCAAGCCTAGGCAGTGGACCATTCGGTCCACTCTCTCGACCCCCGGCAAGGGGGGGAGTGGAGGTCTTAAGCTCCACTCGCCCCCCTCCTATTTTGGTCGTTCAGGTTCGTTGTTGAGCTGCGGATAGTAGATTTTTGGCTATCCGCAGCCCAATTTTGGGAAGTCTATAAATAGACCCACATGGTCACCTTGGGAAGGGATGTTGGTACCCCCCTCCCTCGCATAAGTATTGTGAGCAAGCACTACCCCCCCCCCCCCCCCCCCCCCTGTCAGTGAAGGTAGACGGTGAGGTGGTCCTTAGTGCCCTCCAAGGTGCCCAGGCTCAGCATTGGCTTGGGAGGGGAAGCTCTCTTTGAACTTCCGGGTGTGTGGTGGGACCTCCACGCTGCAGCTTAAGGGGTCCGTTTCTGGACTCAGGTGTTCTTCATAGGGCAAAGTCTTTCAGTTCTTAGCAACCAGTCAGGGGTTCTAGCTCGGGTCAAGTAAGGGTTAGCTGAATCTCCCTTTCGAACGTCGAGACCAGTTCTCTGGTTTCAACATGTCTCTAACGGTAATCACATGAATACCAGAAACACCGCGGGTTCGTCCGACGAACTCAGGTAGGAAGGCGATCTCTTTTTATCCCCTATAAAATGTTAGTTCCGATCTTGGTGAGATGTATTTTTACTGGTTTTATGGGATGAAGAAATCCGAATCAAACATACTTTCTTCAAGATAAAATGATTTGTATATATGCACAAACCCGTACGAACAAAAATTTTCATACACTCCCGGAGGTACACCCCCTTGTGCCCCAAAAGATGCATTGGTTTATACAGGCATGTCTCATTGTGGGTCTGGAATAATAAACCGCACACACGGTCATGGCACACGGGCATGTGCATCAGACTGTGTGCCCTCAAAATTCGCACCCTTTGACCCAGAGACGCACACGACCATTATCCCTCCATTTTGATCACACATGCCCTTAGCACACGGACATGTACCTCGGACCGTGTGCCTCAAAAACATGTCTAACATATCATCTATGCTCACCCAGAACTTGGTTTCATAAACCAACATGATCAAACACTTCCAATTTCCGCATGATCTTATGTGCGACCCTTTAGGCTCATATTACGTTGGTAGTAAGACTAAATCCTTGACTATTTCTAGATCACTAGATTCCAACAGTTTTTTAGTGCGGAGTGGTCTGAGGAGGTTGAATCCCATAGGGATGACACTTTGGTGAAGTACATGTTGTGCAAGTTGTTTTTCCCTCTGAATGTATTAAAAATCCCAATATGTCTTCATAGTTTTGGAGGTCCTGAACATTTTAGATAATATAATTGGTCAAAGGACATGCACAAGTTCTTGCAGTCCCAATTCCAACCATTAATCTTATTGCTTTGACAAAGAAAGTTAACAAAAGTTTGGGTTATTTAGAGGCTTGTTCTATTCTTTGGGTGGTAAGTAAGAAGAAATTTTCCTTTTAATTTTAATTCCACTCATAACATAACCCATTGTGATACTTCGTTCTTGTAGGTATGGTTCTATGAGCTGACAAATCTTTGACAGTTGTCGATGACTTAGCAAGACCCCAACCATATCGGCAGTCTGCTAAGGTCAATTTTAGTGCAATGTTCTGTTTAAACTTGCGTGCAAAGTTGTGTAAGCGTGACAAAGTAAGCCTATATTTACATTTGTCTCAAAATCAATTTAGTTGTTCTTTCTCACCTCTCCTACATGACTTCTTAATTCATGTGCAGGTTAAGTGATCCTTCAAGAAGATTCTTCCAGGTGAGGAGCAGCTTCTACGAATTGAAGATGATGAGGAATCTAATTTTTAGGAGAGTATCCCCAAATAAGAAGAGTCGAAGAAGAAGGGATCAGTGGAGGAGTCCAATGAGGAGAAGGAGGAGGCGTATGAGGAAGAGAATTTTGAGAAGGAAATTGAGCAGTTGTTGAAGAGAAAGTGAGAGAAAATGAAGGAGAACTGGGAGGAAATGGAGAGGGGGAGATGGAGAAAAAAAAGGTGAAGAAGGAGGTTAGCAAGAAGAAGGATATGGAATAAGAGTGTGGAGAGAGAGAGAGTAAGCCAGGATCATGTTGTTGAAAAAAGAAGTTGAGTGAGGAGCTCCAGACATTGGAATGGAGTCTCGACTGCGGGAATTTATAGTTGATGAAGTGAGGAAAGTTGCGTAGTTATTGCGAAGGTAGGACTGATGCTTTGGCTGCCCTAGTTTCAGATTTCTGCCATCACACAACATCGCCTATATTTCAACCATCACCAGTCTCTCATCCATCCACAGCATTATCATCACCCTACGAGACCTTATCTCTCATCCATCGCCACCAGATATTTCTTCTAATCCGGATTTGGTGTAAGAAATAAGTTTGATTAAAGGAATCAAGGGCTGCGGGAAGACTTAAAGAAGAATATGTTATTTACTCCAACACCTAGGGTGTTTGCTTTCCTGGGGAGAGGCTTGATATCTTGAAGGAATTGGGATAAAATAGACCACGTTCTATTATAGTACCCCAACGAGTATAATTTATTTGTTAATTTGGTTACATTATCAAATGAATACCCGCTTTAATAGTACTTGGATTGTTGTAGTGAAAGCATTATGTTTGAGCGAGTAAATATTGTCATGTGCTGCTCCAACATAGATGAATTTTTGAAGACTGGGTGGCTTAGTGACTTCCATTAGGATGCTTACAATGTTGTCCCAATCATGAAAAAAGTTCTGAAGCCTAGGAACATAAGGCACTTCTTATATGTCTCCCTGAACCATGTCGTAAGTACATGTGTTTGTTTTCCATTTATTTTGTTGATTGATATTACATGTTGATTGTCATTTATTTATGATTTTAACTTTGCAGTACTCCAAAAAGAATTCTATAAGGAACAACAAGATCTTAGTTAACCATTTTATGACCAATGCGGTGAAGTATGCCGACTTAATTCTAATTCCCGTCTACATAACAAGCCACTGGGCTTTGATAGCTGGAAACTTTGAGGAGAAGGTTTGGGAACTTTACGGCTCACTGCTAAGCCCCATGCATTTGAGCGCGCTACCATAAGTGGTAATATATACCTCTTTATCTATTTCAACTAATAAATTTCTAATAAGTAATGCTTTTTTGCGCAGATCCAAAATCTCCATGAGGACGCTTCTAGGCCTATTAATCCGGTGTTAGGGTTGTGGAAATTTTTGAGACTTTCTTCGACCTAAACATTTAACAATATGCGGCATTTACTCATTCAAATATTCAATACTTTGTTTTACTTTATTGATGTAGTTGATAAACATTTTTTGTACTTGGCTCCAACTTTGGGCCATGGTTATACCAGTTTTTAGATTTGAACTGCATGTCATTGATGTAATTGTATTAGTGTTGCTATGAAATTGGTTTTGAAATTGATATTTTTTATGTGTGCTGAAATTGTATTAGTGTTGCCCTGCAGGTTGTGAAAAATGCTTAATTATCCCTTTTTAGAACCTGTTTTGAAAATATGGTCTGATTTCTAAAAATGTTGAATTACCAAATATATAAAGTAATTCCTAAACGAACATAAGTCATTTGAATATTACTTATTTTTTGGCGGAGAACTCACAATAATCTTTCAAATGTGCGTTTGATACGCCTTTAGATCGCATTGATGGTGGATCCTTAACCACAATTTTGCCTTTGTAGTTGTTGTTATGGATCCCTTCTTAATCATCTCATCGTAATCCACCATATCTTCTAGATTTGTACCTGCATCGCTCATGAAATTCACAAGATAGTCCTTCGCTAGTTGACATTTCTCAATTTGACGACATAATTCATAAGTGTATCGTATCATTTGGTTTATGTATAGTAGATTTGAATCACAGTCATTCGAGGATGCGGTTTGGAAAAGATAGATTCTCTTCTTGGCCTGCAGAGTAATCTCTTAAGTATGTATTTTGGTTTAATATGCTTCACATTCTGAATATTGTACACTTATAATACATGTTTGCATAGCAAGCCGTTAGTTTGAAAACCCCTACAATAGTATTCCACATTGAAACTCTTGGAATCTACATTCACAATCCATTGCTTATTCGCATCATCTCCATCGCAATGTCGTGTGATGTATACAACCTGATCTTCATCGTACCATGTTTCCTCTACAACAATCAAACAAACTGCGCTTTCCATAAAAGTCTGCTCAAAGATTGAATAATTTCTTCTTATATAGATCTTAGACATTTGCTTAAGTAATTAGCAAATTCTGAATTTTAAGGATACACTTCCTTGCATTTGCAGTCTTCATTATGTTCACTCCTATGCCAACCTGAATTCATTTTTTTCATTCCAATGAAGTAGTTAACAAGTCAACTTATTACTTTAGAACATCCATGCAAGTCATTATTAGCCGATTCACTATGTTGCATGGATAGAATGTCAAGATCTAAATTATCCTTATTAAATGCAGTGAACCACTTCATTTTTATCTTGTAAAGATCATACAACCATCGTTTATACTCCAACTTACTCATTGTGATCATCTCTCTCTAATATTTTTCGAACTCCATATCACTATCACATTTGCTCATGCAATCATAAAATAAGGATCTTATTTTCTTGTCATGGTTGACAGTTGGAACCTTTGATGATGTTTTTTGTAAACGTGTCATTGGCACAAACAATGTCAAGTGGTGGTGAAAACTCTCTCATTAGTTACTTCCATCGTCCGATCTTGGCCCGTAAAAATGATGGTCGGTTGTTTACCACCAAGAAACCTCAAAAAGTCTCAAATACCCAACAAAAAGATTCGATCGTCTCCTTTGCTATGATGGTCCCACCATCAAAAATATTCTGCTTATGGTTGTTCACCGCAGTGAATGGAGCACAAGCTAAATTGTACTTGTTCAATCTATAAGTAGTGTCAAAAATGATGACTTCACTGAAATTATCGTATTCAAGTTTACCATGCCCGCCAATCCCCAAAAAATTGCTCAACTTATTCACTTCATATGTCTGAACTGTTGGAATTTTTATTCACTTAATGGTGAAAAACTCAATAATCATGTAAGCGAGATATCTCATATGCAAGGTTTTGAAAACCGGACCGATCATCGAACCGGCGGAGGGAAAGGTTCAAGGTTCAACCGGTTCAACCGGGGTCGAAAATAAAAATAATTAACATTATATTAAAAAATTGCATATAAATTAGTAATTTATTATCATTATATTGTGATACAAATAAAAATGATGTATTAATTATCATTATATTCGTATATTTTTAAGACTCCATTTGGCGTGGCATTTTTGCTCTGTTGACTTTGGAGAAAAACGTCATCGTAATAGAATTGATGATGTTTGGCATGACAACAGTTAAGATCACAATCAAGAAAATAAAACTAGTTTTTTTACTTTTGAACATAAAAGTGGTTGAAGTTTCTTAGATAAGATCGGGCGTTCAAGAATGACGGTTCATAACAACCGCATTCATGGCCACCATCGTCGTGCCAAACGGAATCTAAAATTTTTTTAAGGATAGATGTGTATGTATATATTACAAATATATCATAAACTTAAATTTATAAAAGATAATTTAATATGTTAATATAATAATATATCTAAAAAATATTTAAGTTATATTTATTTAGTTATGTAAATTAATTATACATTTTATTTAATACATACATTAATATTTATATGTATATAATATATAATAACTTAAAAACATAAAAATCAATTGGCCAGGTGGGCTGCTCCTCTTAATCTTGTATTGGCGCAGGTTTGAACCCACCTTTGTGTCTATTTTTTGTTATTTAATTTTGGGTCTTGGCCCGCCCGGTTGCGTAAAACCGTGCATGGTTCCCGGCCCACCGGTCCGCCCGCCCGGTTTCGCGGTTCTTAAGCGGTCTGCGCATGGAGTGGTTTTCTTACCTGGGCCGGACCGGTTGGGTGCCCGGTCCGACCGGTCGGTCCGGTCCGGTTTTTAAAAACTTGGTTTTTCCCAAGGTTTTCAGAACCGGACTGGACATTGAACCGAAAGAAGGAGAGGTTCAAGGTTGAACCGGGTCTAACTACACATGCAGAGACTGTGAGATATATTGTCCTGCAAAACAAATTAAGATTAGTAGATACCAAATAAGACCATAAGATATTTAACAAAAAATATATATATATATTAAAAATTAGTCGTGACATGTTTGTTTCAAGCATTGAATCAATCGTAGTCGAAATGTAGTAACTTAACAAATAATTAACGTTATGTCAAATATTTTCATAAAAATAAATTATTAATATTTTAAAAGAAAAATATTTTTTAGTTATATATATATATATTAATATATATATGATTTCAGATATTTAATATCAAAATTTTAAATTAAATTTAGATTATAAATTTATAATATATATTATATATATTACATTATATCGCATGAGCCCTATTAATATATATAAATTTATAATATATATAATAAATATAGAGCGATGTTAAACGCAGGCCAGTTTTGGATATATGCATGCCACAATTTTTTAAAAAGAGCGATGTTAAACGCAGACCAGTTTTAGATATATGCAGCCGCAGTTTAAAAAAAAAGATCTCATTTTTTTTTTTAAACTTCAGAAAAAATGATTCGAGTACTTTAATCTTATGTGTTTTTTCCTTAATTCCATGCAACCGTATCCCCAAGGAGTTTACTCGTTTGTCCGAGTCCGATGTGTTTTTAAATTACAACTGGTCTAAAGCTATTCATGGGTACGGCGATGGCGACGGCGGCGACGGCGGCGATGGTGACGGCGGCGACTTCGTCGGCGATGGCGGCGATGACGGCGATGGCGGCGATGACGACGATGGCGGTGATGGCGGCGTCCGCGACGTCGTCGATGACGGCGATGGCGGCGTCCGCGACGTCGTCGGCGATGGAGGCGATAGCGGTGATGGCGGCGACGTCGGCGATGGCGGCGATAGCGGCGACGTCGGCGATGGCGGCGATCTCTCTCTCCTCGCACGCATGATATTTTACTTGCTTATTTTATGAATGATATTTTGCTTGGTGATTTATTTAGGAAAATATTAATTTAATTTTGTAATATAATATGTAAATGTGAAATTTGGCCTGCATGAATAATTTTTTTGCCTGCATATATCCGCGGCCTGCATATAGCCAAAATCGGCCTGCATTTAACATTGCTCTAAATATATATTATCAATATACAACAAAAACTATTTGGCAGAATGGTATAAGCCAAGATTATTCCTCTAAAGACAAAGGTTTGATCCCGCCGTCTCCTTTATTTATTTTAGAATTTTTAAATTAAAATGACATAGTTTAATACCCTGCTCAAGAACCACCCGGTTCAGCTAAACCCTCTCCGGTTAGCGGTTTTGCGGGCGGACCGGCCGGTTCACCGGTTCTTGGCCGATTTTGGGCGGGAGCGGTTTTAGAGCCCAGACCGAACCGGCTAGTGCACCGGTCGGCGGTCCGATCGGTTGAACCGGCCGGTCCGATGCGATTTTCAAAACGTTGCTCATATGTGACATTTTTAATCATTTATTTTTGAATATATCATTATTTAAGAATAATAAGTTTTTTCTTAAAAACTATTGTAATTTGTATTTAAGATTATATACAATAATATTATAATATATATAACATTATTAATATAATAAACTTAACGTTATTATATCTATATTAATAAGCCTGTTCCGCTGCTAATGATTGTCAAGAATGTCAGTCACAGTAAATGACCGTTTTGCCCGTCGGACCGAAAAAACGGGTGCGGCTGCGGGAGGCGGCTCGATCACGCCGGATCCGGGGGGGCGGGCGCGCTCAGGCGGGGTCGGGCGGGGCTGGGCGGACGCGCTCAAGCGGGGGCGGATGGGCGGTGCAGCGGGGACGGGCTCACGCGGGGTCGGGGCGGACGGTCGGGGCTACCTGCTGTTCGAATAGACAGCGGGTTTCCGCTATATCAACAGCGGAAACCCGCTGTTGTTGGCGATGTGAGACTAAAAATCCCACATCGCCATTAAGCTGGCGGGGCCCGCCTGTGGGCCCCGCCTGCGATTTTTGTTATTATATTAGCCATTAAGCGGGCGGGGCCCGCCTGCAATTGTTTTTATTATATTATATTATTATTATATATTATGATATTATATTCAATTATTATATATTATGATATTATGATATTATATTATTATTTATTATATATTTCTGGCGGTCGATGAGACAGATGATATTATATTCGATTAATTTATTCAAATATCTTTACTCCTGTTTTTTGAAATTATTATTATTTTATTATATCTATAGTAATATAGTATATTATTATTATTGTAGATATATATTCTTGGCGGTCGATGAGACAAATGATATTATATTCGATTAATTTATTCAAATATTTTTACTCCTGTTTTTTGAAATTATTATTATTTTATTATATCTATAGTAATATAGTATATTATTATTAGTCTATTATTCTACATATATAAATATACATTTGAATTATTCTGTTATTTTAAAAAACTTTGTTTCAAGAAGGAATATTTTGTGTTTAGCCGGGGGTGGGCCCACGGCAAACAGCTGTGTACTGCCGCGGGATTTTAAAGGGTTAAATCTTTTATTATTTTAATTTATTTTCTATATTAATATTTAATGATTGTAAAATTACTTAGAATTTTAAATAGGTGACGGGGCGAAAACCGGCGAGGAGCGGGCGAATACCGGCGAGGGGCGGGCGAAGCCCGGCGACGCCGAGGGGGCGGGCGGAGCCCGCCTTGAATGACAAGCGGGTGAAGCCCGCTTTGTTGCGACGAATACCGGCGAGGGGCGGGCGAACCCCGGCGACGCCGAGGGGGCGGGCGAAGCCCGCCTTGAATGACAAGCGGGCGAAGCCCGCTTTGTTGCGAGCAAACGCTTTGTTGCGGGCAAAGCCCACTTTGTTGCGAGCAAACGCTTTGTTGCGGGCAAAGCCCGCATTGATGCGGCCGAACGCCGCCCGAGAGCATCGAGCACGGGATACACGAAAAGTTTTTCACTTCTTTTTAAAGTTTTTTTTTAAATAAAAACCATATTTTTTTTAAACCTTTTTTTTTAAAAAAAATCAATGTTTTTTTAATCAAAAAAATGTGGGCGAGGTGGAGCCGCCGGGGGGCGGGCGAAGCCCGCCGCGAGCACCTGGGTACTGCCGCGAGATTTTAGGGGTTTACATTTTCTATTCTTTTTAAGTTATTTTCTATTTTAATATTTAATGAATGTAAAATTATTTAAAATTTTAAATAGGTGACGGGGGCGAAGACCGGCGAAGGGCGGGCGAATATAGGCGAGGGGCGGGCGAAGCCCGCCGACGCTTGGTTGCGGGCGAAGCCCGCATTGATGCGGCTGAAGACTTCGGCCGCCCGAGAGCATCGAGCACGGGCGTAGCCCGTGCGAAGATGAAAACTTTTTCACTTCTTTCTAAAGTTTTTTTAAATAAAAGCCATAATTTTTTTAAAACTTTTTTGGTAAATTTTTTTTCAATATTTTTTTAATCAAAAAAAAAAGTGGGCGGGGTGGAGCCGCCGGGGGGCGGGCGAAGCCCGCCGCAAGCAGCTGAGTACTGCCGCGGGATTTTAGCGGGTTACATTTTTTATTCTTTTTAAGTTATTATCTATTTTCTCACTTCTTTTTACTTCTTTTTAAAGTTTTTTAAATAAAAAACATAACATTTTTTAAACTTCTTTTTTAAGGTTTTTTTCAATGTCTTTTTAATCAAAAACAAATGTGGAAGGGGTCAAGCCGCCGGTGGGCGGGCGGAGCCCGCCGCAGGCAGCTGGGTACTGCCGCTGGATGTTAGCGGGTTACATTTTTTATTATTTTTAATTTATTTTCTATTTTAATATTTAATGAATGTAAAATTATTTAAAATTTTAAATAGGTGACGGGGGTGAATACCGGCGAGGGGCTGGCGAAGCCCGCCTTCAATGACAAGCGGGAGAAGCCCGCTTGGTTGTGTGCGAAGCCCGCCTTCAATGACAAGCGGGAGAAGCCCGCTTGGTTGTGTGCGAAGCCCGCTTGGTTGCGGGCGAAGCCCGCTTGGTTGCGGGCGAAGCCCGCCTTCAATGACAAGCGGGGGAAGCCCGCTTGGTTGCGGGCGAAGCCCGCCTTCAATGACAAGCGGGAGAAGCCCGCTTGGTTGTGTGCGAAGCCCGCCTTCAATGACAAGCGGGAGAAGCCCGCCTTCAATGACAAGCGGGAGAAGCCCGCTTGGTTGTGTGCGAAGCCCGCCTTCAATGACAAGCGGGAGAAGCCCGCTTGGTTGCGGGCGAAGCCCGCTTGGTTGCGGGCGAAGCCCGCTTGGTTGCGGGCGAAGCCCGCTTGGTTGCGGGCGAAGCCCGCTTGGTTGCGGGCGAAGCCCGCTTGGTTGCGGGCGAAGCCCGCTTGGTTGCGGGCGAAGCCCGCTTGGTTGCGGGCGAAGCCCGCTTGGTTGCGGGCGAAGCCCGCTTGGTTGCGGGCGAAGCCCGCTTGGTTGCGGGCGAAGCCCGCATTGATGCGGCCGAAGGCCGCCCAAGAGCATCGAGCACGGGCGTAGCCCGTGCGAAGATGCTCGCAATTATATAAACGTTATATATTTAATGTTATTTTAATTATTAAAGTTAAAACTATGTATAACTTTATAATAACATAATATATTATATATTTTATGTTATAAGTTTTAATATTATAAACGTGTACATATAATTTATATATTGTCGTTAATAATATTAATAAATTATATAATTAATATTTTATATTAATTGTTATAATTAAAGAGCGATGTTAAACGCAGGCCAGTTTTGGATATATGCAGGCCACAATTTTTTAAAAAGAGCGATGTTAAACGCAGGCCAGTTTTAAACTGTAGTTATACCACAGTTTAAAAAAAAAATCTAATTTTTTCTTTTAAAACTTCAGGAAAAATGATTCGAGTACTTTAATCTTATGTGTTTTTCCTTGCATGCAACCGTATCCCCAAGGAGTTTACTCGTTTGTCCGAGTCCGATGTGTTTTTAAATTACAACTGGCCTAAAGCTATTCATGGGTATTTGCTACGGCGATGGCGACGGTGGCGATGGCGATGATCGTGACTTCGTCGGCGATGACGGCGATGGCGGCGATGGCGGCGATGGTGACGATGGCGGCGATGGCGGCGTCCGCGACGTCGTCGGCGATGGCGGCGTCCGCGGCGTCTGCGATGGCGGCGATAGCGGTGATGGCGGCGACGTCGACGGTGTCGGCGATAGCGGCGACGTCGGCGATGGCGGCGATCTCTCTCTCTCCTCGCACGCATGATATTTTACTTGCTTATTTTATGAATGATATTTTGCTTGGGGATTTATTTAGGAAAATATTAATTTAATTTTTTAATATAATATGTAAATGTGAAATTTGGCCTGCATGAATAATTTTTTGGCCTGCATATATCCGCGGCCTGCATATAGCCAAAACCGGCCTGCATTTAACATTGCTCTAATTAAATCAATTAAATACTTTGATAAATTTTGAAATGAAATTTGAGGTTATAAATAGCTCTCTAAAATATGAGACTTGACACACAATATTTCTCTCATCTTCTTCCTTAAGATCTCATATTTTCGTTAATATTTTTTTGTGATACTATATTTGTTTTATCCAGTGAAAATTCGGGTGCTCTGTGCTTCTTGGTATCCGCGCACATCAGAGTTTTTGGATCTAGCCGGGTGTTAAACTTTGGAGAAGTGAGCATCGGTTGAAAACCCTGCCGGAGAGTGGTGCAACTTCTTTAAGGCGGTGATCGCACGCCTTACCCGGACTCGATTTCTTACTTCACTTCTTATAGCATTTTATTTCATGATTTTTTAAATACTTACTTATTTCATTATGTGATGGGGTTCCCCTAAAATGGTTCGAGTTGAGCCGGACCGAGTGTTTCTCATCGCCGCCTCGCCCGGACTCGGAGAGCGGCACCAGCATTGCGGCCAGTCTTAACTCCGCTGCTAAATACCTTCGCGCTACCACTCCTGCATGTTCCACTGGAAGCGATCTCGCTCCCTCCTGTTCCACGGGAAGCGCTCCCGCTCGCTCCTACTCTGCGGGAGACGCTCCCGCTCGCTCCTGCTCCGCAGGGATCCCTCCCGCTCTCCCCAATTTCGCAGGAAGCGCTCACGCCTACTCCGCAGGAAGCGCTATCGCTCCCGCAAGTTCCGCGAGGAGGGCTCCCACTCTCGTCTGTTCCGCGGGGAGTGCTCCCGCTCTCGCTAGCTCTGCGAAGAGTGCTCTTGCTCTCACCTGTTCCGCTGGGAGCGCTCCCGCTCTCGCCTGTTCCACAGCGAGCGCCCTTGCTCTGGCCTATTCTGCGGCGAGCGCTCCCGCTCTTGCCTGTAACACGACGAGCGCTCCCGCTCTTGTCTGTACCACGACGAGCGCTCCCTCTCTTGCCTACTCCACAAGGATCGCTTCCGCTCTCGCCAGTTCAGCAGATAGCGCTCCCGCTCTCCCCAGTTCCGAAGGGAGCGCTCCCGCTCTCGACTGTTCTGCGGGTAGCGCTCCCGCTCGCGCCTATTTCGCAAGGATCGCTGCCTCTCTCGACATTTCCATGGGGTGCGCTCCTGCTCTCGCCTGTTCCGCGGGAAGCACTCTCGTTCTCCCCTGTTCCACAAGGATCACTCCCGCTCTCGCTTGTTTCGCAAGGAGCGCTCCAGCTCATTCCTGCTCCGTTGGGCGCACCACCATCATCCATCGCCGACGGCAATCGTCGACCACCACCACCACCAGGAAGGCTGCCCAGGCTGCCCAAGGTGATCGGGGGCAAACTCATCGTAACCTTGAAATGGGCAATCTGTGTGTCCTGAATCAAGCATTCTCATTCGCTCGTCCAGGAATCAGCATGACGCAGTTACCAGAATGCCCTCCTCAAAACTATAAAAGGGGGGGGGGGGGGGGGGGTCAGGCCTCCATTTGAAGAGACTTTTGGGCATTGGGACAAGAAGGAGCCCTTGAGTTTTCCGGCGAGGACTATTTGAAGATCTTCATCAACCTTCAAGCTCTCCCTTGAAGATTATTTCAGCTCTCCTTCATGGACTTTGGGAGGATCTCGGTTGAGCTCCCGCTCTGCCAAGTTCCACGCTTGAGGTTGATCGCAATCATGCTCCTCCGGGCTCAACTCCTAAGTGTTGAGAGGACTTAGCAAATTCTTTGTAACGAGTGGTGGTCTGTCACCCTTGAAAAACAATACTCTATATAACACACAAAACTAGTGGATCATTCAGAACTGGGCTGAGCCCCGTGGTTTTACCTTTTCCGGGTTTTTCACGTACAAATCTCGTTGTCTGTTGTTGGTTCTCTTTTTTGACTGTTTGCACGTTCGCCTCACTCTCGAACTAAGGCGGTTCAACTCGAACGGTCTAGGAGAGCGTTGAACGACCCGCATCAGTAGAGAAACACTCAGTCCGACTCAACACTCGGTCCGACTCAACTCGAACCCTTTTGCAGAGAGTGGTGCAACTTTTTTAAGGCAGTGATCACACGTCTTACCCTGACTAGATTTCTTACTTCATTTCTTATAACATTTTATTTCATAGATTTTCTAAATACTTATTTATTTCATTATGAATATTCTTTTTTTAATAAAAACACTTGATCCGGCTCAACTCGAACCCTTTTGCGGAGAGTGGTGCAACTTCTTTAAGGCAGTGATCACACGCCTTACTCAAACTCGATTTCTTACTTCACTTTTATAGCATTTTATTTCATGATTTTTCAAATACTTATTTATTTCATTATGAATATTCTTTTTTTCATATATATTTTATTATTTATTTTTAGAGAAAATTTAGAAATAATTTTCTTATATAAGTAAATTTTCTAATATGCACATCAAATGAAAACGTGTCCTCCAAATGTCTCTTCTTAAATATTTGCAACAAATTGGCTGAGTCTCCATTTTCTATCACCGCTCATCTTTCTCGATGTACAAAATTGTATGCATTGGTCTTAGAGAACCCATCATTATGAACACCGCCAACTTCTCCAGCTAAGAAGTTGAATGCGTCAATGATTCTAATTTCTACTTCCATCATATTTTTGATAAGAGCATCTCCAATGAAGATCTCTATATTTAGAGATCCTCATTGTACCATGTTCTCCAAATATGAAGAACATGGTAAGAGCAACTCCAACCATGTTCTTCATATTTGGAGAACATGGTATTTTTTTAATGTATATAAGTTTTATTATTTATATGTAAATAATATTAATATACTTATGTGTATACATAAATATATATAATAATAATTATAATGATAAATAGTGTAGCCAGAAATTATATCCTCGCCGCCATCATCCTCGCCTCCGGCGTGAGTCTTTGGTTATTTTTTGTATTATATTATTGTATTATATTCTTTTAAATTTTTAAGTTTTTTTATTTCAATATTAGTCTTGTTTTGTAGGTCTCAAAAAGATGATTTTATTAATATATTATATGTCGTATTTGGAAAATTATATTAACAACATTTCGTATGTTGGCATATGGAACATCAACTGATAATTGTGATGAGTACATTCGAATTTGTGAGTCAACCGTGATTCAATGCATGAAGAGATTTTGCAGGGCGATTGTACAAGTGCACAAAGATGAATATTTGTGATATCCTAATGCGAATGATGCAACAAGATAATTACAGAAAAGTGAAGAATGAGGGTTTCTAGGGATGCTGAGAAGTTTAGATTGTATGCATTGACAATGGAAGAACTGCCCAACAACATGGGCAGACCAATATTCTGGACGTCATGGTGGGCCAACAATCATTCTCGAGGCAGTAACATTGTATGACTTGTGGATATGACATGCATATTTTGGTTTACAAGGTTCTAACAATAATATTAATGTCCTGCATTCGTCTCATTTGTTTGCCTACTTAGCACAAGGTATTACACCTCCTACTCATTATACAATCTTGGGGAAAAATTATGATGTTGGTTATTATTTAGCTGACAGAATATATCCGAAATGATCAACAGTAGTTCAAACTATTTCTCAGTCACACGAAAAAAAATACTTTGCAATGATGCAAGAAGCATGCCGAAAAGATGTAGATCGAGCATTTAGAGTTCTTCAATCACGCTTTGCAATTATTAAGGGGCCATGCCATTTTTTGGATAAACATTGTTACACGATATCATAACAGCTTTGCACTATAATGCATAATATGATTATCGAAGATGAATTAACGAGATGAAAATGAAGATTTTGATATTTCTACGTCACCACCGACTCAGAATGTTGAAGAGATGGACAAAAGTGAAGCCGAAAGATTTCGTAAATTCCTAAATCAACATAAAAAGGTCACAGACAAAGATGCACATTTCGCACTTCGAGATGCACTAATTGAACATTTGTGGGCACGACATGGTAATAAAGCAATGTAATTTTGAAAATTGTATGCATATTAATTTGAATGTATTTTGATTTAAGTGCAAGCTTATTCAGTAAAACACATTCTCTTCCTCTTTGTATGATCAATAATAATTAAAAAAATATTCAATATTAGTCTCATTTTGTAGGTCTCGAAAAAAACGAATTTATTGATCATATATTATATGTCATATTTGAAAAAATAAATTCACGATTATGAGAAATATATTGAAATCGGTGGGTTTTATAAATAATCATTAAAAAAATAAAAATAAAATAAAAAATACATTAAAAAAGAAATGCTGCCCCTCTATTTTCTCTCCCCCACCTCTAAATTTAGAGGGGGGAGAGAGAAGATCTCTATTTTTAGAGCATGAAATGGCGATGGGTTGGAGGGAAATGGGGCGACGAATTCGGAGAATGGAGGTGGGTTGGAGATGCTCTAAGGGCTGCTTGGCCATCAGACATACGACGATGTGATCTTAACAAATGTGTCCTTCTGTAATGCAAGTGAATAATTGTGTTCTTCTACAAATTTTGAGACCTCCCAATTCTTCTCCTCTTTATCGGTAGTGAAGTGTATGCACGCCAAACATCCGATGTGTGTATCCAACATGTGAAAGTTCTTCTGCACATTAGTCGCCGACATGAAAATCTTATGAACTGCTTTGACACAAGAATATTCCCTCCCATTGATGATCTTGTACGCGTCCAATAGAAAATATGTTATTTTCGAACAATGAAACCAATTTTGTGAGCATACTCAAAGTACATTGCATATGCTACTTGATCAGATTGAACAATAAAGAAAACGATAACCACCTTGTTGGCATGCAAAAAAAGAAAGCTTTAATTTCTACTAAATGAATGTAGGATTAATTTATAGTAAATAAACGTAGGATTTATCATAATTTCGGCATGATTTACTAACAAATACAACCAATTTAAAGACATATCCAGCCGATTTTTAAGATATACGACCATAGTATATCATATCTGCTTAGTCTTCCACTATATAAACTGACAAGAGAGACCATCAAGCAAAAAACAATAGCACAAGTGGAGTAAGCATCTTACAATATTCATGGTCTCGTTAGCCTTCCCGGAGAGCATTTCGTTAGTCAACATACTCCAGAGATGTGTGAGCCACAATCTTATACTACCGGGAGAGAAATGACGGTGATTCAGAGAAACCTAAACCTCCTGCGCGAGACATTGATTTAGCGAGGAGTTACCAGACTGCCAATGAGATGTCACGAGGAGTAGACTAATGAGGTTCACACAACTCGTCATCTACGTACTCGACACATAGCAGCTCTGCAAATTTTCCAGTTCTGGCGGTCAATTGGGGCGTATTTCGTCGCCGGGTGTGTAGAGCTCGCTCCCTCTCCGTCGTCTTCTCCTATAAATTTTTTTTGAGTGGGAGAAGGCGGTGAGTCCCGCGATAAAAAAGGGAGTTGATATTAGCAGTCCAATTCTCGCTATTCGTACCCGAAAAATGTAAAAATCCTAATTATATTCGCAGTCCAATTCTCACTAATCGCATCCCATCGAATAACCTTCTCTTCATCTCTCTCCTCCCGTTGCCTAGCTGTAGTTCTATCGGTCACGTCGTCTTGCCCCTCTTAGATTCATCTTCTTCAAAAAAGAAAAATATCCAGCGAAAATCCTAAAAAAATAGTCAGTTTTCTGATTAGAGGAAGATTTGCATGTCGTTTAACTTGTTTTAGAGTTGATTCCTCTATGCATGCCATTTAAATTGTTTTCCTACTAGATTTTTAAATTATTTCAGAGTCTTTAAGATGATTCTCTAGGCTTTTAGTGCTTAATAAATCAACAAAGTGTTTCGCTTATTTAGAATGAGAGTGAAGTGCAAATATAATTTTGGACTACAAATAAAATATATGGACTACGAATAGTAATGGACTGCGAATAGCTAGTCTTGAACTGCTAATATCAATTCCCTAAAAAAAAAGTATTTATTCACACATGTACAACTAGGTACTTTACACATACAAAAAATCTCTCCTCAAATTGAACTTGCAAATTTGGTGGACAAACTTTACTCAAAACCGATTTGTAGCCCAAAACAACACCTTTCAGCCGGATTGCACACTGCTCACTCTGTTCTCATTAGGTTTTGTCGCTGCGCCGCTCCGTGCTTCGCCGCTCCGGCAGCGGGAATAAGGATGGAGAAGGAGCTGGCGACGCTGGGTAAGGGCGTTCGATGTTGCAGCTGGAATTACTGCGGGCAGCGCCTCGCTGTGGGCTACAACGATGGCTCCGCCGCGGTCCATGATTCGGACTCCTCTTCTTCTTCCTCCACCTTTTCCCGCTCCTCAAAGTGGACGGTCAGTTCCTTCTTTCTCTTCTCCTATAAAGTTCAAAATTTTAACACGAACCATATATATTGAAAATCTGCCAATTCTATCCCTAAATAATTGTCCATGTTAACAAAAATTAACAAGCTTCTAAATTTCACAACTCTTCAGCTCTAGACACTTGTACTTATTTACAGCACATTCTAAAGCTTCTACACTATACTTCATGTTAAAGCTTCTTGATATAACCTTCCACCTTCTGCAGCTTTTCGTTAGAAGGTATAAAAAAAGTTCATGCCTCTCATTTGGGTATTAAGACAATAAACCAATACTAGAGAGTTAGTGTGAGTGCTTGTTTTGTTCTGGGGATAAGTGAGAGCTTTTGTATACAAGCACTTTATAGTAATAAATTTTTTGCCTGGAGTGTTCAAGTGTACCATTTCTCTCCTAGTGACCAAAAATCTGACATCAGAGCAGGACCGTGGTGGAAAAAAAATGAATTTGAAAATGGATTTCATTATCTCTCGATCTCTGAAATCCGTTAACCTAATTTCACTAATTATCTCTAACTTATGTGGAAAAGACTAACATAAAGCACACAAATCGATGTTGCTAGCAAAAAATGAAATCTCTTTCTACCTTTGTGCTATATTGAAATATATGTTGCACTTACGTCACTCCTCTCTCGAATTTCGCAGCGCAGTATAACAATAGAATTTGGCTAAAGATTTACGCAACTCCTCTCTCGAATTTCGCCGCATAAAATAAAAGATTCAACCATAAATAACGTAACTCCTCTCTCGAATTTCGCCACGCTATTTAGAAGAAGAATACTTAATCCAGAATTTCCATAGAAGTGAAGAACATAAAATTAAATAAAGATAAGTATTCAAACATTCATGAAGGATAAGTTAAAAACACAACATCACAACAAGTCAAAGTACTCTTAACACACATGATCTAGAAGTTTAGTTCATGATGGAAGGAAGAAGCCACAAATCTAGAAAGATCTTACTAAGCATGATGAAAGGAGATCAAAGGACTGCAGGAATTTCTTCCTTGTTGGTGCTTGAATCCTCCAGAACCCTTACCTAGGCCGAAAATCTCCAAGTGTTGGCTCCTCCCAAATCTCTCTCTATCTCCACCCTCTTTCTCCTCAAGAATTTCGTAAGTGTTGAAGAAGATGATCCCCCTTTTTTTCCGCCGTTAAAATTTTTAACAACTCTCCATACTTTGAGGTTTACTAATCATCACATTTTTTTAGCTCATAGTTGGGATCATTCCAAGAAGGTGTACGCATACTTAGGCCACATATCACTATGTGGTGCAACCCCGACGATGACGTCGTAGTTTTCCCTTCCGTTATTTATTTCCAGTTTTTTTTTATGTAGCGCGCCGCGCATTTTTATTTGTTGCATTTGTTGTTTTGAATGAAGTTGTAGCGCGCCGCGCAAAGTTTTTCCCCGGCATGTGAGCTTGGCCAACTCACGTGACCTTAAATGAACCGGCCTGGTATGGCGAGAACCGGTGAGGAGAGTGCTGCTGGTATTCAATTTAAAGACAAAAAAAAATGAAAATAAAATATCATATTAGTCCCATAATTTTCGGCCAAAGCAAAAGTCCTATAAATTGGAATGAGAAGGAAACCCTAAGGAGGCTGATATTGTGAGAGAATTCCCCTCTCACGGTATTAGAGCCACTACTTTTGCCGCATCCCACCCCGACGCCGTTCCGGTAGCCTGCTCGCGATTTTCGCCCGCAGGACGTCGCCTCCTGCCTCTTCCGTGGAGACACTGCCGACTACAGCCCCTCCGCCTTCCGCTTCCGTGGAACCACCGCCGACGCCAACCTTCTCCGTCGTCCTCTTCCGTGGAGCCACCGCCATCGCCAACCTTCTCCGTCTTCCTCTTCCGTGGAGCCACCGCCGACGCCCAGCTTTTCTCCTCCTTCCTCTCCCGTGGATCCACTGCCTACCTTCAACCCTGATCCTGCCGACTCCCCTTTCGGTGGAACCACAGCCGACGCCCAATTCCTCTCCTCATCTCCCTGATACGTGGAGCCACCAGCAATCCCGAGTGCCCACTTCCTCGTGTTTCCTGTCCGAGTCACTGCGGTCAGCGCTTTTGCCGACCGTTCTCCACTTGGGACGCGCTGAGTCGGGCTTGCGAAGCCCTGGGGTGAGCTCCTTCCTTTCCTTTACTCTATTTCCTGCTTGCTGGTTGAAAATTAATGGAATTAATAACATTTTGCTAGTCTTTGATTGAATGGTAACATTTTCTGCATTGCGTCTCGTTGTGCCGCGTTATTCTATTTTTGTCCTTGTCCGTAATTGTGAACTTGGAATACGGATTGTGTGTGTGCCTTGCTAAGGTGAACTCCTGTCACCACGTTAATTTGTTACCCGCTCGCTTGAACAACGAAAGCTCGTTGGGTGACTGCGCGCTGAATTAGGAATTGTTGACCTAGTTTACATCAGTTTGGTGTGGCTGCTGGGATACCTCACTCTTATCGTGGGGTAGCCGAGCGTGCTCCTGATATTCGTGGGGCTTTCTGAATTTTTTTTATGGAGTCAAGAATCGAGCGATTAGAAGGGGGATTGAGCGATATGGGAAGCGCATAGAGGAACTAATTACGGCAGTCATTGCACTCACTACCACCATGGGGGACACGACTCAGGTTGTCTTAAGGTTGCGCACCACGGTCAATAACCTAGAGGGTCAAGTTCACTTAGGAAATCCACCCCTACAAAATCCGGTTCCACCTGCGCCCCCACAGCAGCCAGCTCCAACGGTACCCCCACATCACCCAGTTCCACAAGAACCAGTCCCACCACCCTACGACCCGCAGCCCGACTATCGAGACCAGCGGTATGCTCCCAGATGGGATGCGGATATTCGTCTAGACATTGGAGACTTCGAGGGCACCCTCGAGCCAGAGGTGTGCCTTGATTGGAGTGAGCGACTTGAGCGATACCTTAGCTGGAGGCGCATTCCTGACCACCAGCAGGTGGAATACGCAACCTTAAGGCTGAAAGGCCCTGCCCTCACTTGGTGGGGTCAGCTCGAGCGTATACGATTCACGATGGGGCAACCTCCGATCACCACTTGGGCTGAGTTTAAAGTTCAGCTCAAAAGGAGGTATGTTCCGACAGATTTCATGCAAACCCTATATCGGCGGTACCACACCTTGCGACAGGACATGCGAACCGTGGATGAGTACACCGATGAGTTCCTAGTCCTCCAGTCACGGCTAGACCTGAAAGAGGCCAACCATGTGGTTGTCGGCCGATATCTCGACGGTCTGCGTTTTGGGATTCGAGACCAGTTGAAGTTGCTTGACTTCCAGGACTTAGAGGGTATTTCCAGTCGAGCCCGTCAGGTGGAGGCCCTCCAGAGGAGGACATGGGGGCAGAGGTCCGCTGACCGGATCACACACGCCTCACCTCCGACCTTGACCGCTCGTCCTAGCCCGACCGCCACGACGAGCACACCAGTTCCTCCTAGAGCGATATTGCCCGCCCCCGCTCCTCCTGGAGCCGCACCTGCTGCCACCCGGGAGAGAGAAGCTGGAGGTTCTCGAACTGTATTCCGCTATTTCAAGTGTATGGAGCCTGGCCACAAGTCATCTGAGTGCCCCCGTCGCCGATTCACCGCGATAGTCGAGGCCGATGATGGCCGAGAGCCCGAATATGGTATTTGGGACGATGACGTGAGTACAGACGCGTTAGGACCACCGGAGGTTGAGTATGAGGTAGAAGGCGAGCAACCTACACATCTAGTCTCTGTGTTACAACATAGTCTCCTGACCCCACGCGTCCCCACCGACGACGCCTGGTTGCGACACAGCATCTTCCGCACCACCGCGCGTATTCAGGAGCATTTTTGCTCGATCATTATTGATAGTGGGAGCATGGAAAACTTTGTCTCCCAGCGCATGGTGGAGAGATTGAAGTTACCCACCGAGAGTTTAGAGCGTACGTATGAGTTATCGTGGGTCACTAGCGGCGCTACGTTAGCTGTCACACACCGCTGTCTGGTCTCATTCGCCATAGGGAGTACGTACACCGATTCCGTGTGGTGTGACATCGCCCCCTGGACGTGTGTCACATCCTGTTGGGACGTCCTTGGCAGTATGATAGACACGTCATTCACGATGGACGAAGGAATGCCCACACATTCGACCACCAAGGCCGACGGATTGTTCTTCTTCCCCAGAAAAACGGCCTGGTCCCTCAGAGGCTTCCATCTCCATCCACCCAGCATGTCAGGGCACCCGATGGCCCCACCCCTACTCTTACCACCACATCCTACCCTTCGGCTTACTATCCGTCCCTCACGATGCTTCTGACCGCCCGCCATTTCTATCGAGAGGTGGAGGACGGAGACGTGTTTTACATGCTAGTAGGGAGAGAGTCCCCCTCCACTACCACTGAGATGCCGATTCACGTACAACCGCTTATGGCAGAGTTTAGCGACCTCACACTAGAGGAGCTGCCCGATCATCTACCACCGCTGCGTGAGATACAACATTGCATTGATTTCATACCTGGAGCCAGCCTCCCGCACCTTCCCCACTATCGCATGAGCCCCCGAGAGCACGATGAGCTTAGGAAGCAGGTATCCGAACTCCTCCAGAAGGGTCTTATCCGCGAGAGCCTTAGCCCCTGCGCTGTCCCTGCACTTCTTGTCCCCAAGAAGGACGGGACATGGCGTATGTGTGTTGACAGCCGCGCCATCAACAAAATCACCATCAAGTATCGTTTTCCGATCCCCCGATTGGACGACATGCTTGACATGCTGAGTGGCCCGAGGGTTTTCTCGAAGATCGATCTTAGGAGCGGGTACCATCAGATCCGGGTATGACCTGGAGACGAATGGAAAACAGCCTTTAAGACTAAGGAGGGATTGTATGAGTGGATGGTCATGCCCTTTGGCTTGTCCAATGCCCCGAGCACGTTCATGCGTTTGATGACTCAGGTCCTTAGACCCCTGATCGGGACGTGCGTTGTCGTCTACTTCGACGACATTTTGATCTACAGTACTGAGCCTGATCAGCACCTCACCCACATACGCCAGGTCCTTCAGATCCTGCGTGAACACCGCCTGATCATCAATCTGAAGAAGTGCACGTTCCTCACTGATAGTCTCACCTTTCTGGGTTATATAATTTCTTCTGAGGGGATTCGAGTAGATCAGGAGAAGGTGCGCGCGATTATATCCTGGCCCACCCCCAAGAACTTTACTGAGGCCCGAGGATTCCACGGGTTAGCGTCATTCTACCGACGTTTCATCCGAAACTTTAGCTCCCATGTAGCACCGATCACAGATTGCCTTAAAAAGGGCGAGTTTACGTGGACAGCCGAAGCTGAGGCAGCATTCCTTCTCATGAAGGAAAAGATGTCTAGTGCACCTATACCAGCCCTACCTGATTTCGAGAAAGTATTCGAGGTCGACTGTGATGCGTCCCACGTCGGCATAGGGGCTGTTCTGAGCCAGGAGGGCCGGCCCGTAGCATTTCACAGCGAGAAGCTAGACGACGCAAAGACGCGATACTCGACTTATGACATCGAGTTCTTTGCGATTGTCCAGGCTCTCCGACACTGGCGCCATTATCTGATTCAGCGTGAGTTCATATTGAATACGGACCATGATGCGTTGCGGCACCTGAATTCCCAAAAGGAGGTCAGACGCCACGCAAAGTGCGCCGCGTTCTTCCAGGAGTACACATTCCATATTAGGCACAAGCCCGTGGTGGCCAACCGAGTGGCCGATGCCCTTAGCAGGCGTGCACATTTGCTTGTCTCTCTTCAGCCACGATTCACAGACCTAGATTCACAGAGAGAGTTGTATGCCACTGACCCAGATTTTAGCCCCATTTGGGAGGAATGTCGTACGAGAGGTGCCGATAGTTCGGGTCATTTTATCCTGAGTAAGGGTTATCTATTCCGAGGGACGCGCTTATGTATTTGTCAGGGTCCGTTACGGGGGTTGCTCCTCACCGAGCTACACGCTTCAGGGTTGGGTGGACACTTTGGACAGTCGAAACTGTTGGACCTCGCCACGACTCGCTACTACTGTCCGTGCTTGAGGAAGGACGTCGTTAGACTTGTCCAAACGTGTCAGACTTGCCAACTATTTAAGGGGCACTCCCAAAACACGGGATTATACACACCACTGCCCATTCCAGAGCGACCGTGGGACGAGGTGTCCATCGACTTCATTCACGGCCTCCCCACTACCGCCCGTCGAGTTGACACCATCTTTGTCGTAGTTGATAGATTCTCGAAGATGGCCCATTTCATACCTTGTAGGAAGGCATCCGATGGCGCGCATGTCGCTGAGTTATTCTTTGGGGAGGTAGTTAGACTTCACGGGGTGCCGAGGGCATTCTTGTCTGATAGGGACACCCGGTTCATGGGATTCTTTTGGAAATCCTTGTGGGGCAAGCTTGGCACAAAACTTAAATTCAGCAGCGCATATCACCCCCAAACGGATGGGCAGACCGAGGTGGTCAACCGGAGTTTGGGTGACTTATTAAGGTGTTTGGCAGGTGAACACCCGAAGCAATGGGACATGGCTATTTCCCAAGCCGAGTTTGCTTACAACAGTTCCGTGAATCGTACCACCCAAAAATCCCCATTTGAAATTGTTTACGGATTCCCCATCCCGCACTTCCTAAATCGCCATTCTCTTCCTTGCCACGAGCGTATTTCATTTGATGCTACTACTTTCATTGAAGATTTAAAAATGTTACACAAGTCCATTAATAAACAATTGCAGGCAGCTTCCGAAAAGTATAAGCTCACGGCGGATACTCACCGTCGTGAGATGTACTTTTCGTCCGGAGATTGAGTTTTGGTTCATTTTCGAAAGGAAAGATTTCCAACCGGGTCGTATCATAAGCTTCAGCAACGCCGTTTTGTACCTTTCCATGTGAGGAAGCGGTTGGGCGAGAACTCCTACCTTATTGACCTACCATTGGAATTCGGCACGTCACCGATTTTCAATGTGTCGGATCTGACCCCATTTCATGGCCCCCCACCCACGAGACCGATACCACCTCCGTCGCTCGGCCCTGGTTCGGAGACTGGTTTCCAGTCTACATTCACACCGACAGTTGAGGAGATCGAGCACATCTTAGACGTTCGTGAGTTCCAGACCCGCCGTGGCACCTACCAGAGATACTTAGTGGCATGGCGGGGACGCGACCTGCTAGACAGTACATGGATCAGCGCACAGGAGCTTCAGCGCCGCCGCCCGGACCTTTCCGTCGCCGCTGTTGACCCACTCTCGCCGGAGTCGAGTTCTCTCAACCCCGGGGGAATTGGTGCAACCCCGACGATGACGTCGTAGTTTTCCCTTCCGTTATTTATTTCCTGTTTTTTTTTATGTAGCGCGCCGCGCATTTTTATTTGTTGCATTTGTTGTTTTGAATGAAGTTGTAGCGCGCCGCGCAAAGTTTTGCCCCGGCATGGGAGCTCGGCCAACTCACGTGACCTTAAATGAACCGGCCCGGTATGGCGAGAACCGGTGAGGAGAGTGCTGCTGGTATTCAATTTAAAGACAAAAAAAAATGAAAATAAAATATCATATTAGTCCCATAATTTTCGGCCAAAGCAAAAGTCCTATAAATTGGAATGAGAAGGAAACCCTAAGGAGGCTGATATTGTGAGAGAATTCCCCTCTCACGGTATTAGAGCCGCTACTTCTGCCGCATCCCACCCCGACGCCGTTCCGGTAGCCTGCTCGCTATTTCCGCCCGCAAGACGTCGCCTCCTGCCTCTTCCGTGGAGCCACTGCCGACGCCAGCCCCTCCGCCTTCCGCTTCCGTGGAACCACCACCGACGCCAACCTTCTCCGTCGTCCTCTTCCGTGGAGCCACCGCCATCGCCAACCTTCTCCGTCTTCCTCTTCCGTGGAGCCACCGCCGACGCCCAGCCTTTCTCCTCCTTCCTCTCCCGTGGATCCACTGCCTACCTTCAACCCTGATCCCGCCGACTCCCCTTTCGGTGGAACCACAGCCGACGCCCAATTCCTCTCCTCATCTCCCTGATACGTGGAGCCACCAACAATCCCGAGTGCCCCTTCCTCGTGTTTCCTGTCCGAGTCACTGCGGTCTGCGCTTTTGCCGACCGTTCTCCACTTGGGACGCGTTCAGTCGGGCTTGCGAAGCCCCGGGGTGAGCTCCTTCCTTTCCTTTACTCTATTTCCTGGTTGCTGGTTGAAAATTAATGGAATTAATAACATTTTGCTAGTCTTTGATTGAATGGTAGCATTTTCTGCATTGCGTCTCGTTGTGCCGCGTTATTCTATTTTTGTCCTTGTCCGTAATTGTGAACTTGGAATATGGATTGTGTGTGTGCCTTCCTAAGGTGAACTCCTGTCACCACGTTAATTTGTTACCCGCTCGCTTGAACAACGGAAGCTCGTTGGGTGACTGCGCGCTGAATTAGGAATTGTTGACCTAGTTTACATCACTATGTCATTATACCATTTTTTTTTTTTTTATTTATGAACATAGTTGAGATCATTCCAAGTAAGTGCACACATACTTAGGCCACATATCACTATGATATACACATTTTGCTTTTCTATTAAACACCCAAAATTGAAAAGTTTACTAAGAAATAACTAGTAAAATTTATAGGGAAATTGTTACAATCAATTTGTATCAAAATGATAGGGCTCAAGCTCAAAAAATTAAGGATAATCAAAACAATTGTAGGCTTTGTGATGCAAAATTATCAAAATGAGGCCTTAATCATTTTTCACAATTAACCACATGCACTCCATGTCCAAGCTTACAACATTGACTCAGTTCTTGCTCACCCCTCCGCAATATGTTTGGAAGTTAATAAAATTATTTTGTAGGGAACAAATATTTGTTCAATGAATATTGTGCATACGAGAAATACATAAGGGAACTCTAACATATCTTACTAACTTGCAATGCAAAAATCTGAACTTTTAGGAATGACAAGTCTCTCAATCAACATAAAGTGCTTAGCTTGAAATAAGGGTAAGACATCACAAATTATTATGTAATAAACTATCCATCACCCAATTAGTGGAAGAAACTCTCACACCCCTCCACACTTAAGCTTTTGATAGACCCTAGCAAAAATATTGCATACAAAAAAAATGCATACTATCAAAATTAAAGTGGTTGGAGTAAAATTTGAACCGCCAAAGTAAAAACAATTGAAATAACACACTCCCCTGATATGAGGGAGAAGTAAACCGTTATGTAGATGCATTTTGACATCGTGTCCTTTTCACCCATCAGATAGTATGAAGGGACTATGTTTATTCTTAACAGGGATGGATAAATAAGATGTTCCTGCATACGCATATACACCAAGCCAACAAAAAAAAACTTGTCTCCAAATTTAAATTATAGACCTTTAAATGTGTTAAACATATTACATGTTTTGAGGAAAATAAGGATTAAAAATTTGACACAGAATAACACCATAATATATAACCTTGAAGTCTCTAAAATTTTCTGGAAAATGCTGGTAAATAACAAGACAAACAATAATGGCAACAATACATAATAACAAGAACAGTAAGTTATATAGAAGAAAAAACTAAGTACCAAGTTCTGTTAGATAACACCATATTATATACCATCATAAGTATATAAGGCAAGCATAAGTATCCATCATTAGGATCATGTCCCCCAAATTGAAATAATAGTACATTAATTGTTTCATGAAAACTGAGAGAGCTAAATTAAAAGGGTAAAAATAAGAACGTGCAGTATCCTCACTCATCGGCTTCAGAACTATCATTGTCGTCTTCTTCAGCACTTGTGATGTCGTCTCCTGGGTTTACTATTGCAGTAGGATCCATCCTCATCCCGTCGCCTGTCAGCAAATAGCCTTTAAAATCAAACTGAGATTGTAGTACATAGGTTGGCTTGTCCACTGCAACCTTTGCTTTGTGCATCAGTTTCACTTGATTTTGATACATGTGCTCCAGGCGAGATTCAAAATACAAATGCTGACATCTTTGGTACGCCTTCATATATTCCATATTATCAAACAGAAAGGTTGGTTCAGTTTCGTCAGCAGCTGACAAGTCAATCCATATGGGTTCGGATGCTGTAGTGGATGAACTGGGTTTGTTGCTAGTATGCTTTTGGGCAGAAGTGGTTTTTTACTTTGATATTTGCAATAATAACCTTTTCCGTAATATGGTGTGATACAGGGGTGCAAACGTCAACATCCGTTTGATTTACACCAACATTTTGACATAATAACGTTATTAAAGTAGGGAACCACAACTGATTTTCTCCATCGTTTGCCAATTTCTGGTGGATCTGTGATGAAATTATTTGTCCCGCATCTAACTGGGCCCCTTTCAGAATACAGAAAATATATAATGCTCTATCCATTGAAATATGATTTGCATCTTTGGTGGGCAGGATGCTAGCATTAACAAACAACATCCAAGTTTTGTTCTCCCTAGTGAAACTTGCAGAGTTGAAAATCCTTTTTTTAGGATTAGCCCATTCGATATTCACTGTGTGACATAGAACTGCAGTCACTTCATCGGGTGTGATGGTGCTTTTTCTCAACTCATATTCATTCCGATCTGGAGTATGTAAATCAAAATAGTTGTTTATTGCTTGTGCAGAGAAATCTACCTCCCTTCCTCTCACTAATACCTTTTCATCTTCATGAAATTTACCATTAGCATAAAATTCATGTACCCAAGGAAGCACCGCTTCAATTCGGGGGTGACAGAAAGATTCCCAGCCCTGTCTCTGGATTTGATCGACGCAACTCTTACTCCAACCCTTCAGTTCGATGTCAAAACCCCTTTCAAAGATGCATGGTTTCGTTCTTAAATCCTCGTAATGTGTCATAGCTTCGACATTCACGAAGCGGTTATCCTTGCGTGCTACAGTTTTTCGCTTCCCTTTTGAACTCGGCATGATCTAGCGAGAAAAAGCTATTGGAGGAGAATTCCTACTAGCAAGACCTAAAATCTGAACTAAAATAAGAACTAATAGAGGTGTGATCTTCGATAGAGAGGGGAGTTTAGGTTAGTGACACTGGACCTGCTGTAGGACTCGTCGATCAATCCTCTTCCAGCCGCCAAGTATTCGCCGTTTCAACGATCGCTCCGGTCTTCAGAAGATCCGGCGAACCCTCTCCACTGCAGATGATTTGCGTCCACTCCTATTCTTCCGACGGATCGTGTCTTCCCCCTTTGCTCCCGTCGAGTCGCGTCTTCCCCCTTTGGTCCCGTCGAATCGCCTTTAGTACTTAGGTAAGGAGAAAACGTTAAATCATGAAACGGTTCAGTTGAACCGGGTATGGATTCTTATTACCACGCATAGGCTAGGGAGAAAATATAACACAAAATATGTTATAACATACATTTTTAGGTGAAATTTTTTTGTTGTAACGTGATTTTTCTAACTTATTTTTGGTAACTCAAAACTTACTCCGATTGAACATTATATAATTATCTATGATAAAATTGGGTTGCCTCCCGAGCAGCGTCTAATTTCTTGTCCCGGCAGGACCTTCTAAACTTGATGAGTTAATTCTTTAGATATAAAGACGATTTGTCTCGATCATCATCATTATTATAATATCCTTTTAACCGCTGTCCATTTACCTTGAATGCTGACCCATCTCGCTCATCGCATATAGTTACTACCCCAAATGGATGTACTTCTTTCACTTTAAACGTACCCGACCATCTGGATTTTAACTTTCCTGAGAATAACTTTAGTCTTGAGTTGAAAAGAAGAACGGATTGACCCACTTGAAATTCTCTTTTAATTAACTTAGAGTCGTGCCATTTCTTCGTTTTATCCTTGTATATCTTAGCACTCTCATATGCATTCATTCTAATTTCTTCCAAATCGTTAAGCTGAAAAAGTCTTTTGTTACATGCTTCTTGAAAATCAAAATTTAATTTTTTAATCGCCCAAAATGCTCGATGTTCCAATTCTACAGGTAAATGACATGATTTACCATATATCATTTTATAAGGGGTTAGTCCTATAGGTGTTTTAAATGCCGTCCTATAAGCCCATAGTGCATCGTTCAATTTTTGGGACCAATCCTTACGGTTTGTACTTACTGTTTTCTCCAATATTGACTTAATCTCTCTATTTGAGACTTCGACTAATCCATTTGTCTGTGGGTGATAAGCAAAGGCAACCTTATGTGTTACTCCATACTTCTTTAACAATGTTTTAAATTGAAGATTACAAAATTGTGCCCCCCATCACTAATTATAGCCCTCAGAGTCCCAAATCTAGTGAAAATATTAGACTTTAAAAACTTCAAAACAACTTTCGCATCATTTTTAAAGGTAGCAATCGCCTCCACCCATTTTGAAACGTAGTCAACAACTAGTAGTATATATAAATTTCCATCTGAATTTACAAATGGGCCAATAAAATTGATTCCCCACACATCAAATACTTCTACTTCAAGAATATTATTCTTGGGCATGCTTGTCCCCCGTTGCATGTTACCGGTTTTTTGGCAACTATCACATTGTTTAGCAAAAATATGTGAATCATGAAATAATGTTGGCCAATAAAAACCAGCTTCTAAAACCTTCATAGCGGTCCTATCTCCCATAAAATGTCCTCCATATGGAGATGAATGATATTTTTCTAAAATACTACGGACTTCTATTTCAGGTATACAACGACAGATGACTTGATCAGCACAAATTTTAAATAAATATGGCGCTTCCCAAAGAATTGATTTGACTTGATGGAGGAATCTTTTTCGTTGTTGATAAGTTATATCTGGGGGAAATACATTACTAACTATATAATTAACAAAATTAGCATACCAAGGACATTTACCATCTTTAATTTCTAGTAATTGCTCATCAGGGAAATTTTCTCTAATTTCAACGTGCATATTTTTATCGCTTTCATTATCTAGTCGTGATAAATGGTCGGCTACTGGATTCTCTACTCCCTTTCACTCCCTGATCTCTAAATCAAATTCTTGAAGGAGGACCCATCTAATAAGCCTAGACTTTGCGTCTTTTTTATCTACTAAATATCTTATTGCTGAATGATCTGTATAAACTATAACTTTGAGTTTATCAAGTATGAGCGAAATTTATCAAAAGCAAATACAACAGCTAATAATTCCTTTTCGGTAGTGGTATAGTTTATCTGAGCGTCCATAAGCGTTTTACTAGCATAGTAGATGGTGTGAAAAACCTTATTCTGCAATTGCCATAGGACTGCTCCTACCGCAAAACTATTAGCATCATACATAATAGAGAATGGTAATGACCAATCAGGAGCAATGATAACCGGCGATGAAATCAGACTTTGTTTTAAGATGTTAAATGCTTCAAGACATTCCTCATTGAAAATAAAAAAGATTATCTTTTTCAAGTAAGTGACTTAGAGGTTTGAAATTTTTGAAAAGTTCTTTATAAATCGCCGGTAGAATCCTGGATAACCCAAGAAACTACGAATTCCCTTAACATTTGATGATGGACATCTATGAGTGTTCGTCCCGTAGGTAGGAACGGCCTTCCTAGAATGATAGGGACATCCTTGTCCTCATCCATGTCTAACACAACAAAATTAGCTGGGAAGATAAATTTCTAAACCTTAACCAATACGTCTTCAACAATTCCCTTAGGAAATGCTAAAGACCTATCGACCAATTGAATAGTGAGAGATGTTGGTGTAATCTCTCCTACGCCTAATTTTGTATAAATAGATAGCGACATCAAATTGATGCTAGCACTCAAATCATACAATGCTCTCCCGCAAATTTCACTCATATTGAACATGGTACTGTAAAGCTACCGGGATCTTTCATTTTTGTGGTAATTTCTTTTGTAGTATTGCACTGCACTCTTCGGTTAATGCCACTACCTCCTTATCAACGAATCTTCTTTTCTTAGACAAAATGTCTTTCATGAACTTTACATAAATAGGCATTTGTTCAAGTGCCTCGGCAAATGGAATGTTTATAGTTAATTTCTTAAATATATCCATGAATTTCTGAAATTGTTTATCAAGCTTTGTTTTTGCTAGCCTAGAAGGAAATGGTGGTGAAGGATAAATAATTTCTTTCTTTTTATTATTTTGTTGTGCAATCTCCACTATTTCTGGTTCCTTATTTTCTATTAGTTGTTCTTCTTGTGATTGATTTGTAGAAATGGTTCTCTCTTTGCTCTTCCTCTCTAGTTTTTCTAACAACCCATCTTCACTAGAAATTTCCACTCCACTCCTTAAAGCGATAGCCTTACAATGACTAGTTTGCTCATCTCATACAGGATTAGGTGTAGTATCCGAAGGTAATGATCCAATTGGCCTTTGACTTAATGAATTTGCTAGTTGACCCAAGGTGGTTTCTAAAGATCTTAAGGAGGATTCAATGCCTCCTATTCTAGACTCATTCTTTTGAAACATTCATATAATCAAATGCAAAACAACCCTCCAAACACCTAAAAATGTATGTTATAACATATTCTGTGTTGTATTTTCTCCCTAGCCTATGCGTGGTATGAAGAATCCGTACCCGGTTCAACTGAACCGTTTCATGATTTAACCTTATCTCCTTACCTGAGTATTAAACGCGATTCGACGGGAGCAAAAGGGGAAGACGCGACTCGACGCGAGCAAAGGGGGAAGACGCGATCCGTCGGAAGAATAGGGGCGGACGCGAATCATCTGCAGTGGAGAGGGTTCGCCGGATCTTCTGAAGACGGAGCGATCGTTGAAACGGCGAATACTTGGCGGCTGGAAGAGGATTGATCGACGAGTCCTACAGCAGGTTCCAGTGTCACTAACCTAAACTCCCTTCTCTATCGAAGATGATCACACCTCTGCTCGTTCTTATTTTAGTTCATATTTTAGGTCTTGCTAGTAGGAATTCTCCTCCAATAGCTTTTTCTCGCTAGATCATGTCGAGTTCAAAAGGGAAGCGAAAAACTGTAGCACGCAAGGATAACTGCTTCGTGAATGCCGAAGCTATGACACGTTACGAGGATTTAAGAACGAAACCATGCATCTTTGAAAGGGGTTTTGACATCGAACTAAAGGGCTGGAGTAAGAGTTACGTCGATCAAATCCAGAGACAGGGCTGGGAATCTTTCTGTCACCCCCGAATTGAAGCGGTGCTTCCTTGGGTACATGAATTTTATGCTAATGGTAAATTTCATGAAGATGAAAATGTATTAGTGAGAGGAAGGGAGGTAGATTTCTCTGCACAAGCAATAACAACTATTTTGATTTACATACTCCAGATCGGAATGAATATGAGTTAAGAAAAAGCACCATCACACCCGATGAAGTGGCTGCAGTTCTATGTCACACAGTGAATATCGAATGTGCTAATCCTAAAAAAAGGATTTTCAACTCTGCAAGTTTCACTAGGGAGAGCAAAATTTGGATGTTGTTTGTTAATGCTAGCATCCTGCCCACCAAACATGCCAATCATATTTCAATGGATAGAGCATTATATATTTTCTGTATTCTGAAAGGGGTCCAGTTAGATGCGGGACAAATAATTTCATCACAGATCCGCCAGAAATTGGCAAACGATGGAGAAAAGCAGTTGTGGTTCCCTACTTTAATAACACTATTATGTCAAAAGTGTAAATCAAACAGATGTTGACGTTTGCACCCCTGTAGCACATCATATTACGGAAAAGGTTATTATTGCAAATATCAAAGTAAAAACCACTTATGCCCAAAAGCATACTAGCAACAAACATAGTTCATCCACTACATCATCCGACCCCATATGGATTGACTTGCCAGCTGCTGACGAAACCGAACCAACCATTCCGTTTGATAATATGGAATATATGAAGGCGTACCAAAAATGTCAGCATTTGTATTTTGATTCTCGCCTGGAGCACATGTATCAAAATCTAAGTGAAACTGATGCACAAAGCAAAGGTTGCAGTGGACAAGCCAACCTATGTACTACAATCTCAGTTTGATTTTAAAGGCTATTTGCTGACAGGCGACGGGATGAGGTTGGATCCTACTACAATAGTAAACCCAGAAGACAACATCACAAGTGCTGAAGAAGACGACAATGATAGTTCTGAAGCCGATGAGTGAGGATACTGCACGTTCTTATTTTTACCCTTTTAATTTAGCTCTCTCAGTTTTCAGGAAACAATTAATGTACTATTATTTCAATTTGGGTGATATGATCCTAATGATGGATACTTCTGCTTGCCTTATATACTTCAGATGGTATATAATATGGTGTTATCTAACCGAACTTGGTACTTAGTTTTTTCTTCTATATAACTTACTGTTCTTGTTATTATGTACTATTGCCATTATTGTTTGTCTTGTTATTTACCAGCATTTTTCAGAAAATTTTAGAGGCTTCAAGGTTATATATTATGGTGTTATTCTGTGTCAAATTTTTAATCCTTATTTTCCTCAAAACATATAATATGTTTAACACATTTAAAGGTCTATTATTTAAATTTGGAGGCAAGTTTTTGTTTTGTTGGCTTGGTGTATATGCGTATGCAGGAACATCTTATCTATCCATCCCTGTTAAGAATAAACATAGTCTCTCCATACTATCTGATGGGTGAAAAGGACACGATGTCAAAATGCTTCTGCATAACGGTTTACTTCTCCATCATATCAGGGGAGTGTGTTATTTCAATCGTTTTTACTTTGGCGGTTCAAATTTTACTCCAACCACTTTAATTTTGATAGTATGTAATTTTTTTTTGGTATGCAATATTTTTGCTAGGGTCTATCAAAAGCTTAAGTGTGGAGGGGTGTGAGAGTTTCTTCCACTAATTGGGTGATGGATAGTTTATTACATAATAATTTGTGATGCCTTACCCTTATTTCAAGCTAAGCACTTTATGTTAATTGATAGACTTGTCATTCCTAAAAGTTCAGATTTGTGCATTGCAAGTTAGTAAGATTGTTAGAGTTCCCTTATGTATTTCCCGTATGCACAATATTCATTGAACAAATATTTGTTCCCTACAAAATAATTTTATTAACTTCCAAACATATTGCGGAGGGGTGAGCAAGAACTGAGTCAATGTTGTAAGCTTAGACATGGAGTGCATGTGGTTAATTGTGAAAAATGATTAAGGCCTCATTTTGATAATTTGCATCACAAAACCTACAATTGTTTTGATTATCCTTAATTCTTTGAGCTTGAGCCCTATCATTTTGATACAAATTGATTGTACACAATTTCCCTATAAATTTTACTAGTTATTTCTTAGTAAACTTTCCAATTTTGGGTGCTTAATAGAAAAGCAAAATGTGTATGTCATAGTGATATGTGACCTAAGTATGTGTGCACTTACTTGAAATGATCCTAACTATGTCCATAAATAAAAATAAATGGTATAATGACATAGTGATATGTGGCCTAAGTATGCGTACACCTTCTTGGAATGATCCCAACTATGAGCTAAAAAAATGTGATGATGATTAATAAATCTCAAAATATGGAGAGTTATTAAGAATTTTAACTAGGGAAATCCCATTCACTATCAAAATTCATTCATAAATTTCTTACCAAGCCAAAGTCATTCTTACCGCAAGTTCTTATGATTTCTATTCAAATTGAACTACTACACTGTTGTGGAGGTCAAATCAAAGACTCAGATAATTCTTATCTTTTCCAATTATGAGGAAGTTTAATGAGTTAAATTGTTTGAGAGTGAATAATTATAAAGAATAGCACACACAACACTAGGAAATTATAATTGAACTTTAACTCTTATCAAACTAATAGATTTGTGCATGTTTGAAATTTTAATGATTGACATCTTTACCAATTGTTAATGCGAATAATTTGAGAATTCTTGATTAATTATGTTTAAGGTTAAGGAGACTCAAACTTATGTGTGATAAATATTCACTCATTCAATTATGATATATCTTTGCTCAGGATTAGCAAAAAGCTAAGTGTGGGGTGTGATAACTTCTCATAAAAAAGTTATTTTATTCCATATTTTTGCGCTATTTTTGTCTAATATATTCCATAAAAATGTTCTTAAATGTACTAAACATGAATGATTTGATATTTGGTGAAAGTTAGGACTTATTGACATTTTTGCATGTCTTTGTTGCAGAAATTAATTCAATAGTATCGAGCGTAAACAATCGAATGATATGCATGTTTAAAGTCCAGGAGAAAAGACACATATTTGCTGTTTGGAGTAGTTTTAAGAGTGCAGAAAATATGTTATAACATATTATTGTAGTTCACGAAAAAATGTTATAACATGCCGACGAGAAATGAATTTTCAGTTCCGAAATATTTGAATTCTTGGCAGTTATGACAGCCACAGTAAGCATCCTTTCAGCTTTTTAGACTCCTCTTGAGATGGACTAATATAAAAGGGCGGAAAAAATGGGGGATCATCTTCTTCAACACTTACGAAATTCTTGAGGAGAAAGAGGGTGGAGATAGAGAGAGATTTGGGAGGAGCCAACACTTGGAGATTTTCGGCCTAGGCAAGGGTTTTGGAGGATTCAAGCACCAACAAGGAAGAAATTCCTGCAGTCCTTTGATCTCCTTTCGTCATGCTTAGTAAGATCTTTCTAGATTTGTGGTTTCTTCCTTCCATCATGAATTAAACTTCTAGATCTTGTGTGTTAAGAGTACTTTGACTTGTTGTGATATTGTGTTTTTAACTTATCTTTCATAAATGTTTGAATATTTATCTTTATTGAATTTTATGTTCTTCACTTTATGGAAATTCTGGATTAAGTATTCTTATTCTAAATAGCGTGGCGAAATTCGAGAGTGGAGTTTCGTTATTTAGGGTTGAATCTTTTATTTTATGCGGCGAAATCCGAGAGAGGAGTTGCGTAAATCTTTAGACAAATTCCATTGTTATACTGCGCTGCGAAATTCGAGAGAGGAGTGACGTTAGTGCAACATATATTTCAATATAGCACAAAGGTAGAAAGAGATTTCATCTTTTGCTAGCAACATCGATTTGTGTGCTTTATGTTAGTCTTTTTCACCTAAGTTAGAGATAATTAGTGGAATTAGGTTAACGGATTTCAGAGATTGAGAGATAATGAAATCCATTTTCAAATCGTTGCAGGATAGTTAATCAAGCATTTCATAAAGGTTCATTCTAAAAGTTCATCACAATAAGCAAAAGAAATCAATATACAAGATTATTTCTCCAAACTGAAATTTCTCCAAGTTGATAAGAGTACTTTTAAGAAAGCGTTGTTTAGTTTTGTAGTTATTATTATTAATCTTTCATAATTAAAAAAATCACTCTAATTATTCCACTTGAATTTAAAGAAAAGGTAGAGCTAGTATTTGCGAGCACTAAATTAATCACTTCTCCGAGGGAACGATCATTTCTCACTTTATATTACTTGATTCGGCACGTGCAGTTGCGTTAAAACGTATATATATTTTGGGCGTATCACCTACGTGCGCCAACCCATCAGAAAGGTCGCTGAAGGCCTTACGAGCAATCGCCAAGCTCCTATTCAGCTGCGCGCCAATCCCATGGAGAGCTTGTATGTCTTTTCGAACCTGCGCTTCATACGGGATAATCGTCTCTTCAAGAGGATGTCGCGGTCCCAACGTTGAAGCCGCACCATCTAGAAAGACTGTCTGCTTCATAGAGAAATCTTGGAGGTAAGTGCTGCTATTTTTTGTTGATTAAGCTTTTCGCTTCTCTCCAGGTCGCAGATTCTCTCTTCGGTGAGGCGCACCTCCCTTCGAAGCTGCGCAAACTCTTCATCTCGACCAACAGGTACAGGCGGTGCGGATCCTGCAATAATAACCGCAAGAATTCGTGTGTAAGAAACATACCGGCAAGTGGATCAAAAGGCAAGGGAAATGCAATTGTACCTCTTGTATCTGCCTCTGATACTTGCTCAGGAACTTACCATGGATCGCTGAAACCGACAACATCAGCAGCGGATACAACCTCTGAAGCAAGCTGAGGACGTCTGCTCAGTTCAGGATCGATCTTTTGAAGGAATAGTTTCTGTGACAGCTCTCCTTGTTTTCGTTGTTGCGTCATCTCCTCATGGCTCGGAGGTCGTTCATCTGGAGCCGCCCTCACTAAGGGAGGAATGATCATCGTTTCAGATCTTGGCGGAGAGGGAGGAAGTACTCCCAGAAGCCCCCCTGAAGGCTGCTGCGAGTTAGCCGGCGTATCCGCAACAACTCCTGCGTTAAAGCCCTTGTGCATCCTTTCCCTCATGCTCGCAATGTCCGCTTTCAACTGACCAAGGGTGGTCGCTGGTCTCTTCTCGACGATCGTCTTACCCCTCGCTTCAGCCTCCAGTCGCGCAACCTCAGCCGCAACATCCTCCTGCACCTTCTCAGCGTCCGCTCGCTCTTGAGCCTCTTTCTCCAGCCGCGACATCTCAGCAACAACGTCTTGCTTCTCCTCGTCCTGTAAGTCGGCCCGTTTAACCACATCCTCTACAGCGTCCTCGGCCGTAACTACGTCAATTGCATGGACGTCAGTTCTTTGAGCCCAACCATATCCTCAGCCGGAGGAGTTCGCCCGGACTCATTTTCTTCCAAATGAGTGTCTTCAGCTTGAAGTTTTTTCTCTCCGTATGCGGATGCTTGCTTTGTTGTTTTCTGCTTTGTTCTTGTAGGTGATCAATCAGGAGAGGCGGTTGCTAGGCTGGTAACCGCACGCTCTTGAACTGCTGCCATTTCGACTTCCAAGGAAGAAATCTATAATTAAGGGTTGACCCTTGTTCATTTATATCTTATCTGTGCGTGATTGAGGCGTGAGCTTGTACGGTTTTTGATGATGGTCTCCAAGAGAATTAGCTGCGCTGTGACCTTTCTGTCCGCTACACTTGAAACTCCTTCTATTTCGGAGTTGGAATTCAACAACTTTTATCGCGGCATCCTATAAATCCTCGCTACGAAGTGCGGTTGCCAAGGGACGAGGAGAAGTTGAACACTGTCTATGACGAAGAATTGGCTGCCCCCTTTGACCACTTTGATTATGGGTGGCGGTTTTCGATCTTCCCAAAAGTCGCTGAAATCTTGAACTTCTTTGGTGTAATACCCGCCCAATTGTCTCTGAACTCCGTTGCAGCTATATTCTCATTTGTTGTATACCTCAGGACAGAGAGAATTCGATTTAGCCTAAACGTATTCCGCAACCTCTTCCATGTACTTTGGCTCTAGGAACTGCGGGTGCTAAACCTGCCCAATAAAGTCTGCAACTGTACAGAGATTTGCCTTCTTCAGAGGCGATTTTGGTGGTCTCTAGACTCTATCCGGTATGCGAAATGAGGGCGTCTTCAAAGAGCTGAGAGCTAAGGGGGTCGAGAGGAGGATAGTTGAGTTTCTTGATTGTGCGTCTCTAGACGTGGATTATTATGTCCTGCGGGCGCGAGAGGTCCTGCACATAGTTAACGATGATCGTATGTATGGGCGGTTACTAAGCATGAACCTGCACTTACCTTGCTTGATTTCTGACTTAGCCTCTCTTTCGTTGTTGTCCTGATGTCCCAGACAAGAAACCATGCAAACCGCTTACCAATGTTTTAATCGTGAGCAAGCAGAGGCGTCTCTGCGAACAACGGAAGGAGCAAACACTTGAGGGAGATGGTGCAGGCACTTCTTCGAGAAGAAAGAAATCCGTGCAAGCTTCAGTAGTTGAAATGAGAGAGTTTGCTCTCTTTGGTGCTGATGAGAACTTGAAGGTTGCCGCCGGAAATTCGTTGATGCACTGCCACCCCGAAGGTGGATCAGTTGTAATTAGTACCGCCCTTCCTTCCTGGAGGGAAGGTGATAAGGTGAAGCCGCACGCCTTTGCGGTTGCTTCTGTCTTGTATGGAAGAGACAACCTTCGAGAGCTGGAGAATACTCTCGTTGATATTCTATATAAGAAAGCCGCCACCGCGACTCTGCGGGCGACTACTTTGAATCACCGCGTTGGGTGCGAGCTCGAGTTGGCCTTGCTGGAGATCACTCCCCTGAAAGAGAAGCTCAAGGTGCAAGATAAATTTTGTAGGAAGGTAAGGTTACTCCATACCTGACCGCTTGTATTAACTTTCTGATTTTTCCTTCTACATGGGGTCCATACCCTTGAGAATCAACGATTCTGCCATGAGCTGTATAGGAACAACAAGGAATTCGTGGATCTTACCATTGAGCTTCTAAAAAAGAGAGATGCCTTGATGGAAGAGTTCGCTAATATCGATTACCAGACTCTGTATGCAGAGTTCAGAAATATCCAACTCTCAGAATCAGAAGGCTCGACTTCTCAAGGTGAAGCAGATGCTGGTTCCCAGGAGACCAGTGCTGAAGATGACCCCATAGATTCTGAAAGAAAGGGTGTCGATGAGGAAGAGAGTTCAGATTCAGAGACCGACATCAGCTCGGGCGAACGCAGTTTGACAAGTCCTTCAGTGTCAAGCTCTTCTGAGTATAGCCCGAAGAAGAAATCAAAGGGGGATGGAGCGGTTTCTCTAGTATAGGAACAACAAGGAATCCGCGGATCTTACCATTGAGTTTCTAAGAAAGAGAGGTGCCTTAAAGGAAGAGTTCGCTGATATCGACTACCCGACTCTGTATGCAGAGTTCAGAAATATCCAACTCTCAGAATCAGAAGGCTCGACTTCTCAAGGTGATGCAGATGCTGGTTACCAGGAGACCAGTGTTGAAGATGACCCTATTGATTCTGAAGGAAAGGGTGCCGATGAGGATGAGAGTTCAGATTCAGAGACCGGCATCAGCTCGGGCGAATGCAGTTTGACAAGTCCTTCAATGTCAAGCTCTTCTGAGTATATCCTGAAGAAGTCAAAGGGGGATGGAGCTGTTTCTCTATTATAAACTTGAGATTTGTATTTTGTTTTTCATTGACGAGTGTCCGCGCGACAGTTTTTTGTAATCGCAGGCACTATAGCCGTTGTAAGAAATACTTTACGAAATGAATATCATTTTACTCTTAACCTATTTTGTGCGGTTTCTATCACGACCCGTCTCGACAAAAGTCAGAGTGCGCTTCGGGGCGGGCCGTGATGCCACAGGCATGGGCAGAAAGAGAAATCATGCCTGTTAGGCGAAAGCTGAGATACTGAAAAATAATTACTTTTGAGTAAAACAAATTGTTTTATTGCGGAATCGTTAAAATATGGCAGTGATAATTTGATGCACATGTATTTTAGTAAAAACCCATGATACAAGTTCTGATACAGATCGTTATGCAATGACAAACTCAGGAAATGAACACGCAAATCATGTCAAATTCTAGTACATATTATTACCTAACAGTTGTCCATGATAACAGAGAAAATAGCTGATTATAATTATTATATAAAAGAAATATCCGACAGTAAAAGAAATGAAATATAAACATAGAACCTGATGCTTGACACAGATCGGCTCAGGAAGCAGGCGACGCATGCATGAACGCTAAGACAAATTCCAAAACAAGAAGGAAAAGTCTCAGAACATTGAAATAAACAGGAGCAAAGCAAAATAAAATACGAGCAGGGGAACCAGAATATTTGTGTACCGGTTTTTCGTGAAGCAAAGCTAACAAGAAAGACAAGCAATGAGACAAGCAGAAATATCTAGAATTATTTGACTACTCCGGTGTAAAGCATACAAAGATGATCATGTAATAACATAAGTTGTAACAAGTGAAAGTGTAGGTGTTTTTGGTTGACGTGCAAAATTCATGATTCAGACTGATTCATATTCAGATGCAAGTCTTATCAGAGATTTAAGATTTCTGCCCGTGATCTCTAAGGGACGGCTCTTTCGAACCCTCACCCTTGAGCCAGGGAGTTCATGCTAGCTATGACCGGTCCTTTGTTCCCGTTATGGATTCAATAGGGAACCCAAGTCGAAGAGTTGCGTCAATTAAAACCCTACCGTTCAATTGTTTACTTGTGTTATTAATGAAATAATTAATGATTGAGTGATTCTAGCATATCAAGACATTAACCAAATACTGATTCAGATATACAAGCGTAGATTTTACAAAAGTGAAACGGAATGAATCAAGTTATAGAACATTATTTAATCAAGTCTTTCATTCAAGCATACCTAAGAAGCAAAAAGGAAGCTGATGACACCCAAAACTAGATAGAGAGTTTTGAACATTGCGAGTCTGAGAGGCTAAGGATTTTATTAAAATAAGATTATTCAAGTAAAATGCAGGGGTAAGTTGACATGCAACGGTTCTGGGATAATTGGTACTCATTACAATAAACCATTCTTTTGACACAAATATCTCCCAAGTAACATATGTGGTCGATACGAGCATGACATCAAACACCAATCATTTAATCGCTATCAAAGAATCTTAACAGTTATCTTTCAAATTAATTAATGATCGTGCTTGAAAACCTACTAGTCTTCTAATTATCCATCGAATGAGACAAAATTCATCTACGCGAATATCCAAATAACCATCATTCACACTCACAACTCGTGCAATTTCAAACGCGTGATACCTCAAACTACTATCAAGTCAAGTTTAGACATTCAAGATCTAAGCTCATTGGAAGAAACATGTATTCAAAAGTAAATCTTAAAATTATAAGAACATACACATGAATTGAAGCTCAATGTTTGCAAGAGAGGAAGATCTCTACTTGCCTTAAATGAGGCTGAAACTGACGGCGGCGGCGAAGCGCCGCAAGCAAAAACAGAAACCCTAATTAAACCCGTTCAGGAACAACGAAATCGATAATTGACAAAGAAAGATCCACAACGCTAGCATAGGAAATTATTTTACAAAACCTAAAGCACGAGAGAGTTTAGGAATTAACTCCCTCAAATGTGAGGGGAGATGAGATTACCACGCGGAAACGGGGATTTGGCGGCGCTTAGGCTAGGAGAAACCCTAAACCGGAGAAGACTTAGAGAGATCCTATCACTTGAATCGAGGAGTGGCCCCAGAGATCACAAATAAATCATGATTAAATGATTACAAGATGACACAAATACAAATCACAATAAATACGAAATTTGAGGCTCAATGAAATCCAAAATTAATACAAGGAAAATCTGAAAAAGAGAGGGGAAAGAGGAAATCCTTACCCAAGGAGGCCAAATCTGAGCCCAAGGAGGAGAGGGGAAAAACCCTAGCTGTCCCTCTTTCAAAACCCCAACCAAATCGAAGAAGAATCGGAGAAATAAGGGTTGTCGGAGGAAGCAAAGCGGCTGCCGATCTTGAGGAAGAGGAGGATGGCTGCTGGCCCCTTGGAGGAGAGGAAATGCTGCGGGAGGGAGGAGCTGCTGGAGGGAGGGGCTGCTGGAAGGAGGAAAAAGCTGCCGACTGATGGAGCCCGACTGCTGGAGGTCGGCCAGAGGAAGAGGAGATGGAGCAGGAGGCGCCGGCGGGAGGAGCAGGAGGCGGTGCCGGCAGGAGGGGCAGGAGCAGCAGGCGGCGATGGCGTTGCGCGCGGGACACGGGAACAGGAGCGGGATCGGAAGTGGAATCGGGGTACGGCTTGCGGGGAAAATTAAATGGGTGGGGGGCTGCGGCTAGGTATTAAAGAGGGGGGAGATGGATATTACAAAAATGGCATGAACATGATTTAATTCATTTAAATCTCCTTTTTTTGTTATATGGGTTGTTACAGTTTCTTTGTTGTACCTGCGAATGTATTTTTTGTCACATATGAGTACTTATAATTTATAATGTACCTTTGTCATATAGCGTGGGCGGATATGACGTTGAAGAGTTCGTTGATATCGACTGCCGCAATATTTATAGCCATTATACAATTCTATTTTGTAGGTAAAGAGCGCGCTGTTGCGAGAGCCTAATCCGCATCATTCGAGGATTCAGGAGATCTCCAATAATCTAAATAATGTTGTACTATCACATAAGATGACGTCGAGATGAGAACCTTTTCCTTGAATACCAAGATATTTACGGTGCAAAGCCGCACGATCATATTTATAATAACCGCGCATAAAAGATGAAGAACCCATAATATTTTTAGTACTATGCGAATTGACAATGTATTCCCTGCGTTATCATAAGTAACCGCACAATCATTTCATTATGTGCTCATATCATGAATGCCATAATGAATCTCCATAATAGACTGGTGTTGGCGGGTTCTGCGCAAGCGTTTATGCATTAATATTGGAGAAGAAATATGACTGGTAAGCTCCGTGCGAACTCAAGACGAGTAACCGCACATTATGATAATTAATATTCAAGAAGGTCTCAGAGCTATGATCATAGATGATTGAAGAACCCGTGCGGTTTTCATATGCATATCCCCCCATAATAATATCAGTTATTCATGAAAGCCTCTAGTTACGGTGGTTGGAGATAATTGAAAACCCATGTGGTTACTATATGTGTAACCACACATTATAATAGTTGTTCATGAATAATTTAATGTTATGGGTTTGAATTGATTCAGGGCATGCACGACCTCCATACGAGTAACCACACATTATAATAATAAGTATTCAAAAAAGCCTTAAAGCTATGACAATTGCAGGCGATTGAAGCCCGTACGGTTACAACATGCGTAACCGCGTATTATAATAGTTTTCATCATGAATACTTTGATTCCCCGTATACTAGGATGACTTCCCATCAATGCGGTTGCAGTGAAAATAACCGCCTGAAACATGAGGGATAAGATACTGAGCCAAGAGTGGAAACACAGATATTCTTGAGCACGGATGATATCCAACCAACCTCTACCAAGCCGACCTAAGGAGTCTAAAGCTAAAGGCTAAGGTGGACCAGTTGGGTATAAGATCCGTGGAGCTTACCTCTGCTAGAATCATCCAGTTGGGCTATAGGTGAGAGAGCTTTCCTCAGAAAGGATGTCTAAGGGGTTTCAAGGTATCCATTAACCGAAAGCTTGTCCTCAGAAAGGCACCAAAACAATAGCTAAACCTCTGTTGATGCGCGACATACTGCAGTAATCACTCTAATCAGCATCGCTCGCATACCACATATGTAAGTCGCGACTGTCTCCAACAAGAAGTCGTGGGCGTCTTCAGCGAGAACAATTGTAGTAGTTTTACAACAACAAACGAAGAGTGTGCCAGCTGCGGGCAGAGAGGTCCGAAAACTTAAAGACTTCCGCGAGAGATTGGATCAGGAGATCTGAATTCAAAGGGGTTCAAGTTCCGACGACTATCTAAAGGGAATGATTTCTTGCTTAGAGTCCTCCGTATGATTGGATCCGAAGATCTCACATCAAGGGGGAAACAGGTAAGCGATATAAAGATAATAGAGTTGCTCGAAGTCCGTCGTTAGATAGGATCTTGAGACCGCACATCGAAGGGGAAAATTAGTAGGCATCTATAGCAACTCTTCATGTATTAATTGTTCATAAAGAACACTTGGAAGTATTAAAAAACAAGAAGGATATAGTGTACCAAGAGAAGTATCTCTTTAGGTATGTATTATTTATGAATCAATTTGAAAGTATGAGATGCATATATGACCTTGTTATCTTGGCCTTCACAGGCTATGATGCAATCCCTTGATGTTCTTCCTTAAATGGAAGAGAGTCCTTTTCTATTGCCTCGTCAACTCTGGGAGGGACATAAGCGTCAGTCATATTGACCGAGCTTATATAGCATTCTATGGAGGTCTTAGGGTCGCTGTGAACCCTGAACTGCCTCCCTCCTAAAGGGAACTTCAAAGTCTGATGGAAGGTGGAGACCACAACTTGATATTCATTTAGGATAGTTCTCCCGAAAATAGCGTTGTAGTTTCTTGGGGCATTAACTACCAAGAAAGTTTCTTGCCTCATGATCCCACACATTGTAACAGAGAGGTTGACGCTCCCTTCACTTTCTTTTGCTTCACATGCAAAGCCGTACAAAGGTCCATCACAAGCTTTCAGCGGCTTGCCAATGTTCATGGTGTCGAATGCCGGTTTGAACAAGACATTGACGGAACTACTAGTGTTGATCAAGATTCTTGACACTGAGTAGTTGTATAAAACTGCTTTGATCACGACTGCGTTGTGGAAAGGGTTTGCAGTTTTGGGGAGATCCTCTTCCCCGAAGGAAACCTCTCATTTGAGGGTGCAGCGAGAGAGGCATAAGCAACCTCCCTTTGACGAAGATGCTTGATGCTCGCCTTCTTTGAGGACTCCAGAATAGCCCTCAATGAATACAGTTTATTTGGCCAAGGGGTCCAAATTCCTTTACTTCGACGCATCCTGAGCTTCCGATGTTCCCGAGGGATCCAAAGTCTTCTTGCTCCACACACTCGCACCAGAGCGTTTGCGTTTCAACTACCTCCTTCCCCTTCCCGGAGGTGGAGGCACCGTCGGCCTTGCGGGCTATGAGCTCTTTCAGTTTGCCCTCCTTAAGCAGTTTCTCGATCAGATCACGGAGAGCTCGACAGTTCTCCGTGTCATGTGCCATCTCCCGGTGGAACTTACAATAGAGGTCCCGGTTCTCCCAAACCCCGCTTTAAGAGGCAGTGACCTCTTGAACCCAAAATGCCTTTGCAGGATTTTACCCACCTAATCCATTGGAAGGTTGATGTCGGTGTATTCTTCTTGAGCGTCACCCCATTGCTGGGGGTAAGGCCGCGCTGTTGTCGGAACTGGGGGGAGAGGCTGACGCCTGTTCTGCTGAGGGGTGAGAGGCTTCATGAGCCTCATATGTTGAAATTGCTGATGAGGCGATGATGATGTCGGAAGTTCCTTCCGCGCTGTACTGAGGGCGGTTGGAACTCCAAACGCGATCGCGGTGGTCGCTGAGGAGCAGCGGGAGGCTGGACGGTGGATCTTCCAGCTTGCTGCTGGATGAGTTCAGTAAGAGAGGATACAAACTCCGAGTTCGTTGTTTCTCCCTCGATGAAAAGATTTGTCGCCTCTATCAGCTCCCCATAGGAGCTTTGCGACTTCCTGCTGTCTTCAAATTTCAAAAGACCTTCCTGCTGGCCAAAGACAAAAGCAACTTGGTACAAAGAAGGATCTACATCACGGATCCCTAGAATCTGCTCTTGAAACCTGTCCACATAGTGGCCCAGGGTCTCAGTTGCTCCTTGCCTAATCTGGAAGAGTGCATTTGGGCCACTCTTCCTCTTGGAGGTCGCAAACTTCAGCATAAACTCTTTTCTCAGCTTCTCAAAAGAGCCAATGGAGCGAGGAGGTAACTTATAAAACCACTCTTGCGCCTTGTCATCGAAGGTCGTGGCAAGTAGCTTGCAACGGATTCCATCAGACGGGGTCCGTAGAGAAATCCCGGAGTCAAAAGCTTGTAGATGGCAAGTCGGGTCTTCTCTCCCAGAGAACCTTGAGAGGCGAGGTTCTCTGAATCCGGCTGGGACATGCTCATACCGGACATGATCGGCAGAAGGAGAAGGGGCTTCACCCTTCTCTGAGGAATCAGTATCCCCCTCAAAGTCTAGAGCCCTGCCCGAGCCAGGTGCCGCAGCTTCTCTATAAAAATTCCTTTGCTGAGCCGCGAACTGTCCTTCGCGTAACTGCTCAGCTGGGGCGGTTTCGAGGACGAGCGGTCTTTCATTAGGGATTGCGGCCTCCTGCTGATTGGGCGCTTCCCGATTGACGAACTGCGCAACCATATCGAATAGCAGATTGAATTTATGCTCAAACTCCTCTCTGGTAACCGCACCCCCTTCAGCGGGGTGGGAACTTTCAGGCGAATCTTCTTCTTCTTCTGCTGCTGTCCGCGTCCAACCATTGTGGCGACTTCTTCAATCACTTGATTCCACGGTCACCGCACCACAATTGGTGGGGAAAAAGTGTCACAACCTTCACACTCAGCTGCGAACTACTAGAAGACAAAGGAAATAGGAGCGACAAGTGACCATATACTAGTCACGAAGGGCTGAAGAGAAGAACAAAGAGGGAGAGAGGAAAAGGATTGCCGCGAACGGCAACACCAGACTTCCCGCAACTGCAAATCTTAGTTGCATATGATTTTATTACTTTTAAAAAGTGTTGCGGTTACAAAGTGCGTTCTAGAGGTCAGCAAAAGCTGCAGTTGCCAGAGAGAGACCAGAATTGAGTTCGCACCAACAAGGTGGTTCCAACTCAGTCCGAAAATGTCCTTTTCTGGGTACCGTTCCCTCCTATTTATACTAACGAGGACCTGCCCGAACGGCATGCTCTAAACTATGGGCTGCCCGTGGTACAAGAAAACCGGTCAGGGATAAGAGGTTACAATGCTGTTACAGGGATAAGAGGTTACAATGCTGTTAAAAAGCTGTAAAGCAGGGCGCATGGTTATAGAATGCGTAACCTCCCGAGCTCCAAGAGGCTGGCTGGCTGGAAAACTGCTTGCGCGGTTACAGGAGGAGTAACCGCCTGAACTGCCTGAGGAAGACTTTGCTCTTGTTGAGGTCGCAGGATTCCGGGTTAACAAGAACGGGTAAATAAGGGAGCAGAAAGAGAGATTAATTATTTATGATTTTAGGTTTTAGTCGTTGAAGGCTTAAACATTGTGACCCTATTTGATGTTGGGTGATTGGTTGAATATGGGTACCACTGAGTGACTGAGTTTATGACCTAAGATAGGAAGCACGAACACGCTTAATTTAGGCCCATACCCGTACCAGGTGTGTTTCCGATACGGGTATGTGTAACGGATAGGTGGATACACCTTATTAGGTCTAATCCACCGCGTGGATCATTTCTCTTTCAATCCCACTCCCGATTTCGCTCTCGCCTGAAGCTTCCGATCCCGCCTGAAGCTCCCGATCCCGCTGCTGTCCCGATCCGTTGCTTGTTCTTCGTTGATCGTAAGCCTGTTGCTCTGCCGTTCTTCATTGTCTTTGCTGTTCTTCGTCGATCTTCTTCGCTGTCGTCTACAGATTCTTATTGCTGTTTTACAGTGTAATTCCTATGTAATATCCAGTTTCTTGTATTTCTATGTAATTGCTGTGTAATTTCCAGTTTCATGCATTGCTGTATAATTTCCAGGTTCATGTATTGCTGTGTAATTTATAGTTTCCTGTATTGATGTTTATTATAGTTTCCCGTGTTGCTGTGTATTACAGTTTTCTGTATTGCTGTGTATTACAACTCCTGCATTACTGTGTATCATCAACTATCTTCTTCTTCTTCTTATTGTTGTTGTTTGTGTTTTTTTCCTGTATTGCTGCTGGGTTTTTTCCTGTAATGTTATGTATTACAACAACTGTCTTCTTCTCGTCACAGTCTCTTATTAGTGTTACTGATTCATCTTCTACCTTAACAACAAGTAGATTTATTTCGAATAATGTGGATAAGAATGATCAGACACCACTCTGGAGTCTGGACTTATGTGTCTATTATTCATAGTAGAGAAGTTGGTTGTGTGGATAGAAAATGGAAATGCATTTCAGTGAAGTGGATTACAGTGGATCGTATTCTAGGGTTAAGAGTCACTTATTGAAAATATCTGGAAATGGTATTAGAGTATGTGCTAAGGTGACTTAAGAGTATTTAAAAGAGTTTCAGAGAGTAATTTTTGAAGTAGAAGAAAGATGTAAGCCGAATTCCAAGTTAATACCATTTTCTAATGCAAGTCGGAGTAGTCAATTAGTTGAGGAAGTAAAAAAAGAAGAGTCAGTCCTATTGATATGACTTTCCAAAATAAAGCCAAAGATGAGTTAAAGAGTCATATTGCTAGAATGTTTTACTCTGGTGGGTTGCTATTTCATCTAGTTAGGAATCCTTATTATATTAACTCATATAAATTTGCTACTAACTACAATCTTGGTGAATTTTTTCTTTCTAGATATAATGCTCTTAGAACCACCATTCTGCAAAAAGAAAAATCCAATATCACTAGAATGCTATGACTAATTAGAGCCACTTGAACCCCAAAAAGAATTAGCTTAGTAAGTGATAGTTGGACAAATGCTCAAAGAAGACCTTTGATTAATTTTATGGCCGCCTCTGAGGATGATTCTATTTTTTGAAGGCAGTTGATGCATCTGGAGAGTACAAGGATCACCATTATGTTACTAATTTGATGAATGAAGTCATTAATGAAGTTGGTGCGGAAAATGTTGTACAAGTTATCACTGATAATGCACTAGTGTGTAAGACAGCTGGAGCAATCGTGGAGGCATAATTTTCACATTTTTTGGACACCTTTTGTTGTCCACACCCTAAATTTTGCATTAAAAAAATATTTGTACTGCTAATAATATTGATCGTTGTGCAACTGCTAGAGAACAATGTTGATGAATTACTCAAGTGTCTAATGAAGCTCAATCCATCAGAAATTTTATTATGAATCATCAATACTGACTGAACATGTATAACTCTTTTGCTTCAATGAAATTACTTGCGGTTGCTGAAACTCGGTTTGCTTCTTCTATAATGATGTTGAAGATGCTTAAATTTGTGAAGATGAGTCTGCTTAATATGGTTGGATGCCCCGAATAGAATATATATAGAGCAGATGATGTTGAGAAGACCCAAAAGGTTAAAAACCTCATTTATAGTGACACGAAAAGATCCTTGATATAACAAGACCTATATATCATATGCTTAGAGTTTGTGATACAAACAAACCTAACCTTCATTTGGTGTATGACATGTGAGATTCAATGAGAAAATGTGAAGCTTGAAATATACAAGCATGAAAAGTTGGCGGACTTGGAAGTTCATTGCCCTCTTTATGAGGCAATTTATGATGTCCTTGTTGATCGATTGACCAAGAGTTGCACACCACTACATTGCATGGCTAATTCCCTAAATCCAAGGTAATCTTTTAATATATTTGATATTTAGTATTTACTATGATATATTTGTTTTAATATATTCTTATGCTTTGCATGTATTATAGTAGAGAATGACTTGATGAAGGGCCAAATAGACTTTCTCCAAATACAGATGATGAGATTTCTTTGAAGAGAAATAAATGCTTAAGGAGATTTCCTTAGAGTTGCTCCAAATACAGATGATGATGTTTTTTGTTTTAGAACTTCATGTTATATTGCATTAACTATGAATTTGTACTTCAATTGATGATTTATGTATTTATGTTTGATGTTTCACATTTGTAATATATATATATATAATACAATGTATTCCGCCGTATCCACATCTTTATTTTTAAATTTTGACGTACCGTCGCACCAGATACGTATTGTAACCGGTACTCATACCTGTATCATACCAGGCACTCATACACGTATCGTACCCGTACTGGTGCTTCCTAGGGCCTAAGCTATCTATCTCGACCGAACCAGTGGCGGTTAATGTTCGAAGTTCAAACGACTAGTTTAAATTGTAATAAAACAACTAAATAGAAAGAAGTAGATTTATTTGGATTTTTTTGAATCTATTTTGTCTAAATGTTTGCAAATTTTCATGTACAGATTGATTCATTTTGGTTGAGATGTTTGATTTTGATAAAGAGAATAAAAAAATCAGGTTGAATAACTGCATCAGGCTATATTTGTGTCTTGAACCATAAAAGATGTAAAATACTACAATTTTAACTTATGAGCAACTCTGCACTGTATATAACATCAAGCTATATCTAATTGTACCAAAAAAAGAAAAAAAAAAGACATTCAACAAACAATCAAAATCAAAACTCGTTCTAGGTTTTTTTCCCTTTACTATGAAGCAGAATTTGATTTACTTATAAGGAAAGACATTCAACAAAACAATCAAAACTCGTTATAAGGAAAGACATGATGTACTTAGGCATTAGTGAGATTATGACTAAACATATGGCACAATGGCGACAAAGGATCCATATAGCCGACCCTACTATAGTGGGATAAAGGCTTGAGTGTTGTTGTTGTACTATGAAGCAGAATTTGATTTTGATTCTATTCTTTTCATCAGTATTGCTTGGATGTACTGAACATTGGTTCCGTTCCACCAAACTTTTATCAGTTGGGATGAAATCAAGTTGTGCCCACCCTTATCCCTTCATAGGCTTAAATGGTTCCTGATTCTGAAAAAGTATGCCATGTGGCTGAGTTTCAGTAATAGTTCCTGTTTGATTGTTAGGAAATGCTCTTTTGGTAGATAGTTCTGCAATTGTAAATCTTATCCAAGAGCTAGAATGCCAAATTTTTTTCTGCATCGGGCCTGTATGTCTTGCAATATTTTTTTTCCTTCTCTTTTATACCTTACAAGTTGATTATTTATTTATTTTTTCTGCAGGTGCATGCGAGCAGCATTAAGAACATTATCTGGATTCCTCCAGATTTTGGTGATGCAATTGCTTGTATTTGTGTTGATGGAACTTTGTCCTTGTGGGAGGAAGCCGGAGAAGGTTACCCAGCTAAAATTCTGTTCCCTCTATTTGAGTTTGTCGTTAGTTCAATTAGTTACTCTGTAGTCCATTCAGTATGTTTACTTTCAAAAATTAATTTATAGATTTTCTATCTGTTTTGACATAATGTAATGGAAAACGATTTGAGGTTCTTGACATCTTCCATCCTCTTTGTTTTTACTATTTTACGCGGCCTGCAAGTTTCTTGTTCATGCACCTTTTGAAGCCATTCTTCACTTGCTTTTAGACTGGTAGGCAGTGTGGTACATGTTAAATCTAGGAGAACTTCAATGCTATCACTTGTAAGAGACATGCGGCATGCCCATTTTGTTGGATCGGGTGATAACCTTAAAGGGAGGGGGTGAATAAGATATTTTTAATTTATTCGTCCAAGAGAGGCTCAATGGAATAATAGTATAAAACTCAAACCACAAAGAAATATGATTAATAAAATCAACAAGAGAAAATATTTATTCACTAGAAAGAGGTTTGATCTGATGATGCTATGATCAAGACGACAATATAATATTCATTTGGTTTCTATATTGAGTCCACAAACTTGGTTGGCTTCCGTCAATCCACACCCCGGATGACAACAAACCCTCTCCTTTCCGGAGATCCCACAAGAACTTCCCCGTTCTTGAAGCCCCCTACAAGGTGGATTTCTGTTCCTAGATCTACCTCGATCTAGACGTCCCCTGCAAGGACGATTGCCACTGAGGACTACCCCTATCCCGACGTATCCTACAAGGACAATTTTCCACGCTCAGGAGTACAAGAGATAAAAAATAAAATTAAGGTACAAAGATGAAATACGAAATAAAAGAGATGAAGACAAATAAAACTTCCCAAATGGTCGAACTCTTTAATGAAAGATTGTTATGATGCAAATGTTTCTTCTTTGAAGTGCTTGCGACTTAGGGAAGATCTTCTAGGCTTTGAAGAATGAAGATCCGTCCTTCTCCGTAGTATTTTTTTTTCAAATATGCAGTTGTGGAAAAGGAGACTTCAAGAGATCAATGGAGGAAGATGATGAATACATGCTTCAGAGCCTCCTTGAATCGATCTCTTACTTGGATTTCAACCTTCCTTGATCTCCTTGAGGGATGACACCAAAGGACCTTGGGATTTCCGCCCACAAGGGTCTCAAGATGGCTAGGGCTCACAAACTTTGAAAATCCTTGATTTGGCGTTAACACTTATCGCCCGACGTTATAGGCCAAATTAGCTATCAGATTCGGCGATAGCGCTATCGTGTTTTACGATAGTGAATTTGGAGTTTTGGCGGATTTTCTTCACTGATGCCCGATGTTATCATTATCGTCTGGTGGTATTCAATTTAGGTATAGGATCTGGCGATAGAGCTAACACACGACATTATAGTTCATCGTCCAGCGGCCTGCAGAATGTTCCTCACTAACACGGTAACACCGGTGTTAAGGCTAACACTTAATGTTATAGTACAAGGGCTATCAAATCTGGTGTTAACTTTATCCCCTCAACGTTAAAGTTCATTTCAACTATCAGATTCCCGTGATATTGCTAACGTGTTTTCCGTTAGCTCTTCTGTATTCTTCGCATTTTTTCTTCATCAACGCTCGACGATAAGGGATAACGCCCGGCGATAAGGGATAATGCCCGGCGATAAGGGATAACGCCCGGCGATAAGGGATAACGCCCGACGATAAGGGATAACGCCCGGCGATATGGGATAACGCCTGGCGACAAGGGATAACGCCCATAGATAAAGGATAAAGCCCGACATTATAGTTCATTTATCCTACCTTTTGTCCATTTTAATGAATTGCTATCTCCAACCTATGTACTTACCTGCACACTATCAAAACTCAAAAGTAGCACCAGTAATTACCATTATTTGTTATTCTCAAACCAAGAGAGTATCAATTTATGTTCCAAAACATTTTGTGGGGATATCGATTGGATACTATAAATATACCCCATTATCTTTAGTTTCGAGCAACATTGCATACTTAGGCTTTGTTTTGATCGTAATCTGTATTTATGATAGGACCTACTACAAATATCAGCAATCCATCAATGAAGTTTGATGATCACAAATTAAGACAGCAGTTGCAGATACTCACGATAGCTCCATCATCCAATTTTTAATATCTCCTTGATTATTAGACCTCTACTTAATCTAAATAAGAGTACAATCCTAGGTTGGCCGCATCATCATGCATATACCACTCAATTTTCATGCCAATGAAATAACTATGAAATAGTAGACGTCCAAACATAAAAATAAAAATTGCCACAATAAGTTTTTATCAGCAAATTCATGATAATTGTTTCTATCAGAAAGGTACAAAATCTTTGTAGTAATTGTGTTTTGTAGTGATCTCTATGATTTTTTTTCTAGTAAAGTTATTTTCTTAACTTTCTTATATTAACAGTTACATTCTTCTTTAGATGCCCATTCTGTTACATGGAAGAAATGCGAGGTCTTTGAAAGCAGTGGTCCTCGGGTTCTTGAAGTACAATTTGGATTTCCAACAAAATACTTGAAAATGGTCAGCACATAAATATTTTTTCTTCTATTGGAAACTTGTATCACATTCTCCTTTTCACATATAGAAACATACTTGTGCATCAATGCACATAATTTCTGAAAATTGTAATTTGCATATTTACAAAATTAACCCAAAGTTGCAACGTCTATTACTATTTCCAGGTTAGTAATATTTTAGACTTGTTCTTTTGTGTACTTCTGTGATAAATGAAAATATTTATAAATAATTTGGCATATATTTTTGTCCATTAAAAAAATTTACGCATCAGGAAGTTCAAAATTATGCATGAAAATATGTCTGTTGACTAATTTGGCATATGTTTTTATGCATGACAATATTTATACATTTTTTTATCATTTCATATTGTTATAAATTTGTTAATATTTTCACATAGCCATTGTAATTATTCAAATTGATTGACAAAATGATTTTTTTTTTAAATAAAAGGCGACAGCTATAACAAAGTTTTGAGTTTGTCAATTTTAAAAATTAGAAATATGCTTTGAGAATGAATAAGTAAAACTTGAAAGGTAGATACAATTAAAATCTTTTAACAAAACAATAGTGTAGTTTGAAAGCCCAAGATAAATACTGTAATCTATTATGTAGAAAAATGATTAAAGCTAATGGGGATATTCAAATTAAATTTGAGAATATAATGCTTTCCTAGAATAAATATTCTTATAAATTCACAAGCTCATCATTTTAAAACTAGAACAAAACTTTTCCATCATGAGGACTTGGAAAATGAAAGTCGCACTTCATAGCTAATTTGATCTATTATTTTCTTGATATTTTCTTCATTGTGAGGAATTTTAGTTTGTCTTTAATAGAAGCATTATAAGAAGGATAACATTCATTCATTGCGTTGAATTTCAATTCTAATTAATTGTAGTTATGAAATATTTAGACCTTCAATTCAGATCCTATAGGGACAATAGAAGGTATAATATAGTTGGAAACATAGTTGTTAAAGACTTAAGACGCATCAAGACGCATAAGGAGACTATAGCCTTTGCAGCCCTGCACCTCATGAAGGCAAGGCACAACTACATCCTGTTTTAAACTATCATCATGAACCATCAATTCAACTTCTTGATCGTATTCTTCATTCATTACTATCATTTATATCACTTAGGAAATGAGATAAATATGTTCACTTGCATCACTTCGAAGCCTCAATGCTCAATTATATTTCACAAATGTTAAATCCTTCAAACATTGAGTTATTGCATTATTTCTATTGTAAAAAGGTTTGCAACAAAAACCTCACCCAGACGGGTCTTTTATGCCCCAAAGGAGTAAAAAAGGTGCGTGCCAAGGCTATAAGACGGTTCCTGGGTGAGGTCGCCTGCGCTAAAGTGCAATCTGTATGCCTCACGAGCCTTGAGCTTTAGACTCTGTTTGGGGCGGTGACAGTCAATGTTGTAGATGTCGGCTGATATGTCCGACATGTCAGACAACATAAATGTTTTGGGGTGAAAAATCTACGACTTCGATATTTTAAGCAGAAATATCATTTTTGAAAATATCGCCCGATATAACGGTTTTTTACCCGATATATTAGGCGATATTTTGCGGTCGATTAAAAATATATATATTTTCATTTCTTTTAAGAGACTGAGCGGTAAAATTGTATTTCGTGCTTCATTTTGTGCATATCTCCAAGGATAGCTTCGACGACTTTCTCGCCTCGCTCTCATTTGGTGCTCTTTATGTTGTTTATTGCCATCGATGCCTATTTTTTGTGTAATTTATAAATATACATTATGTGTATATATGTTTGTAATTTATGAACATACATTATGTGTACAATTGTATATATTTACAAAAAATGTGTATATATATGAATAATTTTATTTAAATATTAAAACATGACATTGTAAAATATCCCCGCAATCCGACATCCGACGTTTAAAACTCAAACCGACATGAACCCGACATCCGACATCTGCAACCTTGGTGACGGTTGTGGGAAAAACTCTATTTCCACCTGTTTGCATGATGTTTGGACGAGGAATGGTGGAAAAATAACCTGTCGAACTCGGTCTGCAATATCACGATGGATCTCTATCTAGTTCAAACCTGCTGTAACAACAGTACTCTTATCAACACATGGAATCTCCAACATTTCAAATTCAAGAGCTAAACGGTCATAATGAGCTGAAATCCAACTCTCTTGCGCTGGCGTCCGCCGGCTCAATGCATCGACGACAATTCCTTTTCCCGTCTGTATAATGGATATCGAAGCTATAGTTCCCTAAGAACTCCATCCACCTTCTTTGCCGCATGTTCAACTCTCTTTGACTTAACAAATACTTCAAGTTTTATGGTCCGTGAATATGTCGATCTTCACATTATACAAGTAGTGTCTATATAACTTCAAGGCAATTACCACGACCGCCAACTCTAGATCATGGACCGCGTAGTTTCTCTCATACACCTTTAGTGCGAACCATAAGCTATTATCTTGCCAAATTGGCATAAAGACAGCCCAAGCCGTTCCGCGTCACTATAAACTTGGTAATCTTCTGTCCCGCACGGTGAACACAAAATTGGCGCCGCGACCTGTTGGTTCTTTAATTCCTCAAAGGCTCTTGAACACTTTGGCGACCAAACGAACATATGCTCCGTCCTGGTCAGTGTAGTGAGAGGAAGTGCGATCCTCAAGAAGTTCTACTTAGCGTTTATAGTAGCCGTCAAGTCCTAAGAAACTCCAAACTCAGACCAATCGCGAATCGCCGCTATATTCGACGAATCCACTGCTATTCCCTCTCCACTAACCACGTGACGGAAATGCCATTGTCGATAGCCAAAACTCGCACTTGGAGAACTCGACATACAATTGATTTTTCCTCAATACATTGAGAACTACATGCAAATGCTGTGCATGGTCCTTCGACTGTGAGTAGACCAAGATGTCTTCAATGAAGACAATGACAAACCGATCTAGGTACTCTCAGAATATCCTGTTCATCAAGTCCATGAATACCGATGGTGCATTTGTAAGCCCAAACTACATCATAGTGAACTCAAAGTGACCATAACGTGTACTAAATATCGTCTTCGGAATGTCACATTCCCGCATCCACAACTGATAGTATCCGGGTTTCAAATCTAACTTCGAGTATACTGTATATTCAACCAACTGATCAGACAAGTTATTGATACGAGGGATCAAATACTTGTTCTTCTCCGTCAACTTGTTCAACTCTCAGTAGTTAATGCATAGCCGCAAGCTACCGTTCTTCTTTTTCACAAAGAGGACCGGTGCACCCCAAGAGGAAGAACTCGTGCGTACATAGCTGACACCTCTAATTTATATAGCATTCTCACCCTGAATTTCGCATCGTTTTCATGATCTTTTATCATGTTTTTAGTATAGTTTAATGTGTTATTTATCCTTATGAATGCTATATGAAACCTGGATATCTCTTTGCGAATTACAGGTGTGGACATTTTTCTATACAAAGGAGGTTATGTGCAAAATTCTTCACGCACTCCCGTGCTCCCTTATGCGCACGCGCGTGCGTGCACTGTTCATTAATTCATGAACCTGGGCCGAAAATTCTGAGTTCTGTTACTGCCAAGGTTGTAGATGTCGGATATCAGGGACACGTCGGTTTAGGTTTTTCATGTCGGTTTTAATATGTCGGGGGATATATCGGGGATATTTCATATATCGGGTTTTAATATTTAATTATTTATATGTGTAATTATATATAAATTTAATCATTTTTTTTAATTTATATATATAATATATTAATAATTTGATATTTATTGAACTCCTAAATTTATCAAACCAATATAATCATTTTGTGCTACATAAGTAATAACGGTATAACGCGTGAAATAAAGTAGAGGAGACAGAAAGTCAGGGAGTTGTCAATGACAATGAAAGATAAGGAGCCTTTAGTTCATAATTCAAAGACCATGCATAATTGAAGTCGATGACGGACTTGAGCAAAGAAGAAAGCCAGAGGAATGGAAAAAACTACCTTAATAATGAAACAATTTTGATTTATTCTCTATTAGACCATAGACACTAATTAGAATAACTTGAAAAAACCCAGTCGATAAAATGTCGGGATATATCGGCCGATATATCGGTTAATAGCAGATATATCGGGGGATATATTCCAAAAGGATATTTTGCAAAAAAATATCGGAAACGCGTCGTTTTGTCCATGAAACCTTTATGTCGGCCGACATGTCGGCCATGTCGGAGGTTATCCACAACACTGGTTACTGCGCGTGCGTTTTGCTCACGCATGCGCGTGCACAAACTATTCATTGCATGTGCGCGATGTTGGCCTTAAAATCACCGTTCTGTTGTCAGGCGTGCGTTTTCTTCACGCACGCCCGTGCGTGCACTTTGCGTAGCCATGCACTCTTATTTCATAAAATTGTCGTGTTCTGTTTCTGGGCGTGCGTTTTCTTCACGCATGCCCGTGTGCTAGCGCACACCCATTTCACAGGTCATCTTCCTCAGAATTTCTTCACGCACGCCCCGTGCGCCCTTATGCGCACGGGCGTGCACGATTATTTTTCTGACTCTATAAACACTGGAAATTAGGTCTAATGAGGAGAACTTCTTTCTACGGCCGTTTTCCTGCCCCATTGCTGCTCTCCATTGAATTTCCAAGGGAGAAACCTCCTTCCACCTGCAACCAGAGCTTTAAGGATCGATTTTTAAGCAAGGAGAAGGCCACTAGAAGATCCTGTGCCAATAACATGAAGGTTTGAACAACTTGAGGAGAAGACGGGCCATCCCTTACCCCGGACGACAACTGAGGTTTGTCTGAAGAACCGGAGTGACAAACCGTTCTCTTCCCATTGTGGGAATAGTCTCCTCGTTCTCTCCGTATTTGCGGTGCTATCTTCTCCTTTACCTTCATTCCTTCTTAGTTTTTACATTATTGATGGTTGTAAACTTACATTGAATATTAGTTTGGGATTAAATTGTGTTTGTATTAGATAGTCTTTATTTGATATAAGGTAGGATTTGCCCTAACTAATCTTGCGTGGAATGGTAGTGACTTGTTTGTTGTGGATATTTGCAATCGTTGGTTAATTTAGGTTAAGAGATTAGAATTTAGATAAAACCCCAATTAATCATTCGTTTAGATAGACAAAGGTATAAGACGTCCTTGTATCTTCACCTACGCTCCACATGATTCAATACTCAGTGAGAATCCACTATTTTATATTACTTTGACCAGTGCACTGTCGACGTTATTCCTCCAGGATAACGGCCGTTGTAGTTTTTAACGGTCAATAGCCTTACTCTAGCAATTCCTGTAACTGAACTTTCAATTCTGCCAATTCTTTTGGCGCTATTCTGTAAGGTGAGCATGATACAGGCTTGACTCCCGGCACTAGTTCGATACAAAAATCAATCTCACACTGAGGTGAAGCCCCGGGGAGCTCCTCAAGGAAAACATCCGCATATTCCACTACCACCGGTACATCACCCAAACTGGGTTTGCGCCCTGAAGTCTCTAACAAGATGAAGAACAACTCCTCACCTTTCCAAACAGCTTTCACCACTTGAAGGGCAAACATTAGTGTCTTGCTCACCCCTTGTAAGCCAGTGAATGTGGTCTCGCCTTCAGTTCTTCTTTCTAGTGTGACTTCCTTTAACTTTCAATCTATGCACACACCCTGCTTTGCAAGCCAGTCCATACTAAAGATCACATTGAATTCCATTAGTGGTAATGGATGCTTCAAAATCAAAGTCTCGGTCTCCAATTGGGACTTTCACACAAGTCCTCTATTCTTGCTCATCGCGTAGCCATTAGGCATCAACACATCCAGTCTGTCCTTTGCTAACACATACGCCACTCCGACCCGGAATGTGAATTCCTCTGACAGAAAGGAATGTGAAGTGCCCATATTGAAAAGAGCTCTCGCCGGATAGTTGAAAATCAATACAAATCCTAATCAACATATACAAGACACAGACATACATGAGGTATAAATTAATTAAAGCTATACAAGCTAATTCAATTCTATACCTGTCGCGACATCATTTTGTCGGATAGCCTCCTGTTGTCCTAAGGAGTATACTTTTGGCTGGGTTGGGGGATATTGGGAAGCGGAAGATTCCACTGCCTTCCCTTTCTCCGCGTAGCTCGGACCCGCTACCTGAGTATCATCTACCACTCGGCTCTCTGCCCTCGGAGGGCCGCTCCGACACGCTCGTCTCAGGCGTCCCACCTTCCCGCAGGTATAACAGATCAAGGAATCTCGTCCAGTAGTGTATCCCGACATAGCAGGTAAAGCTGCCTATGCCTGATTTAGCTTTCTCTTTTGTCTACTACCCTTAGATTTCCCTTGTGGATGGGGCATATTTGACTCTGATGCCTTCATATTGTAGCCTTTCCTACGTTGGATCTTTTCCAAGTCCATTTCCAATGACCTCGCGGTCTCCACAAGAGTGCAAAACCGAAGAGATCTAGATCCCATAAGCCTTAACCTTAGGTCGTCACGAAGGCCTTTATAGAACCTGTTAATCTTCGTCTTCTCATCTTCAACCAGCCTCCCCGCATAGAGGCTCAGTCTTGTGAACTCATGCAAATACTCATTGTCTTTCAGGTCTCTCTCGATCAGTCTCGGAAACTGTCCCTGTAGTGCTGAGCGTGTCGTGAGGGGTATGTATCTCCTAAGGAAAGACAAGAGAAGTCCTTCATAGAGATCTGAGAAAGTCGGTGCCCAGCAAAATTATGCTCTACTTCGTCATCCCACCGAAGCCTTGCCTCCCCATTCAGTAGGAAGGTGGCTAAGGTTACCCTCTTCCCATCCTCAGTCTCTATAGCAATTATGATTCTTTTTACTCTAGCCAACCACTCCTCAGCCTCAGTTAGTGTTTCAACTCCAATAAATGACGGAGGGTTAAAGCTCAGTAAAATACTTTCGCTGTTGACAACATGCTCATGGTTTAGCTAACGATACAATAACTTGTGTGGTGCCAGATCAGGAGTAGGATCTGCAACATTGGGTGCTTACCTCTCTGGGCGAGCATCTGATGCGGCTATCACTGCCTCAGCTATCATCCTGCACATCTCGGCAGAAGGAGGGCTCGCTGCAGTAGAAGAGGTCATACTGCTCTTACCAACATCACGAGGTTGGGATGGTCCCGCACCGCTCCTAGTCACCTATTCACGTGAAACACGTGATTTAATAACCAAAACCACATCATAACAACAATCATTGAACGCTTCAGTTCCGAAAACAACAGACATATTTCATTCCTATATGGACATTCATCTTAATGCTAGTCTTTTTTTAAGTGATCACATTACATGTGCACACCACCCCTTAAAGGGTCCATTCTTGAACATAACGACTAAGGATCGTTTCTCTAATGTAGACCTGACACCAAATTGTAACACCACCCATCCATACAATATAATATGGTCCGACCGGCCTCCCACAACATATCACATACACAAGCAAATGCTATAAAAAAATAAAAGAACAAGAAGCTCATGAAGCAGCACTAGCGGAAGCATTTTAAATATCACAAACTATGAATGTCCATCTATTACATTTAGGAATACAAAATTATTTGGCCTTATAGCCTTACATCATATTATGCATGAAAACCAAAAGACAATAAGCAATACAAATATGCATGAAAACCAAAAGACAATAAGCAATACAAATAACTATATCGCTTCTTCGACACAGGCCGGGATCATGCACAATCACATTTCATTCCTCTTTCCTTTCTATTTCAGCTTTGGGCTTAGCCCGCTAAACACCGCCGCGAGCTATGCTACCTGCACCAAATATAAGTCAGAGGAAAACGAGAGTCAGTTACGAGCTGACCATAAACCATGTTCCAACTTCTCCCCCCGGTCGTCATAGAGAACTCCGAGTCGGGTCACTACACACCTACAAGTACACACGAGCAACGCCCAATATGTATATCCAAAACAAGAAAGCGACTATTCTATACTAAACAAGGTGAAAGCTCAACCACAATCAATTTTGTAGGTTTGCATAAGTAAAATGAGTGGACTTAGGAATGCCTGATGGTTGGGTTCACTCAGAGGGTCGCAACAACCTCCTATCGCATCACTGCATGTTCTAGTAATAGACATCGCAATCATACACCAATTAGGGCACTCACAGATACCATTTCCATATCAGTGCACCCAAAACATCAAGGGAGACTTCGGCTCATCTCGACCTTGTTTCATCACGATAGGTAGTCATAAAGCCAACACCTCTTGGTGGGAGCATCATCTCGCCACCGAATGCTGAATGATGGGTGGGCATAAAGCCAACACCCCTTGGTGGGAGCATCATCTCGCCACCAAATACTGAATGATAGGTGGGAATAAAGCCATCACACCTCTTACTGAGAACATCATCTCGCCACCGATAGGTGGGCATAAAGCCATCACACCTCTTAGTGGAAGCATCATCTCACCACCGAATTTCGAATGATAGATGGGCATAAAACCATTATAGTCTCTTAGTGGGAGTATCATCTCACCACCGAATACCGAGCAATAGGGAGGAATCACGTCATCTCACCTTTTAGTGGGAAGCCTAGGCACACCTCGCCGCCGAATGCTGAGCAAGGAGATATCATCTCCATTATCTCAATCTTGGTACAAATGCACCCATTCAATATGCAATCATCACTATCCATAACTAGGATCTTCACGGCTAACAAACGACATCACGCTCTACCCAAACCGCGATATTCCCTACTTCTTTTGCTAACGGTTACAACACGCCGTTCACATCAGAGTCATCTCTGTTACGCAATCTAGAGAAGCCTATGTGCATCGTCACATCATCATCGCCGACCTGGGCTTACGACCACGGGTAGGTTTCACACATCATGCCTAATTCGAACTCGTACGTCAGATTCTTTAATGCATTCATGTCGAGGTTGCAATTTTATGCCCCGGGGTTCTAATGAACCCAAGGAAGTCATGCATTCCACTAATTAGCAGAGGAGACCTTCCTATGCAAGAAATCGAAAATAATATGAGCATTCGTCGGTCCTTAGACAGGAGAGAAGAGTCGTTACCCTTGGAGCTCTCTTCGGTGCCATTAGCAGGTAAGGAGTGATCAACGCGTGGAGTTCTCCCTGGATCTGGAACGAAACTGCCGTTCGACGCTCCCACTTTGCTGGAGCAGCAAGATCGCCCAACCTAGATTTTCTCCCTCAGCCTCTCCCTCTCGCTCGTGGTTTTCAAAAAGTTGGAAAAGGGGGTTCTGTCTTTCCCCAATTCGACCTAAGTGAGTCTCCCCCCACAGTTATCAGATTAACTCTTTTTAGATCTACAGTCTCAATCGAGTTCATTTTATCATTCGGGACCCGTTAGATTTCAGTTTTCCAATCACTCAACGATCGACCATGGCACAGTCTACGACTGCTGATCGGCTCTACCTGTCAACGATCGCTAATCGATTATCTCTCGATCGATGATCGCTGATTGGTCTTTCGGTCGTCGATTTTCTAGGTTTGCACAAGTAAAATGAGTGGATCTAGGAATACATGATGGTTGGGTTCACCCAGAGGGTCTCCACAACCTCCTATCACATCACCGCTTGTTCTAGTTATAGACATATCAAACTTACACCAATTGGGTTACTCACGACCTCCATTTCCACATCAGTGCACCCAAAACATCAAGGGAGACTTAGACTCATGTCGACCTTGTTTCATCACGAAAGGTAGGCATAAAGCCAACTGTTGGGAATTTCCTCTGATTTGATGGAAGAAAGCACGAGTAAAGACAAGATCCTTGAAGAACAGAAGAAGGTTGATGCAAGAAGTAAAAAAGCCAGCCAAGAGGACAGAGCCAAAGAAGAAAAGGAGCTGTCAGCGATCAACGATCGCTGACCGAGGCCTAATGAACAGGAGATCAGTGCTCAGCGATCCAGCCTCCAACTCACAGTCGATCAGCGCTCAACACTCATGGATGCATAAGCGACTGAAGACTGATCTGCGCTCAGTAATCAAAAGTGCAACAGTCAACAACTGAAGTCTGAACTACAACCCAATGCTCATCGTCCAGCGATGCTGATGACCGTTGAAGAACGGAGCTGCTGTGAGTTCAGAAATGGCAAGTTCCAAAGCTACATTTGGGAACTTGTTATAGAAGGAAGCCTTGCCAGAAGATGCAAGGATAAGTAGCTGCCGGAGAAGGCGAGCAAAAAAAAAAACCGAAGCAAGCAAGTGGATACATCTCTTTCTCTTCTCTGTATCCCTTCTTCTTTATGTAAACTAAATCCCCTTTCTTTTGGGATTATGCAAGTCTCATTTCTTCTGAGATGACTCTGCTTGATCTAAGGGTCTGTTTGGGAGAGCTCTGGCGGCTGGAGAAGCTCTTTCCCAGCCGCCAGAGCTGTTATTACTGTCGTTTGGGACAGCTCCCTAAAGAAAGCGCTCTTCAAAGAGCCGCTCCCAGCGCTCTTATCCGGAAGCCCCCCTCCCCCCGCGTATCGCTCTGCAGGAAGTGCGGAACAAGCCCGCGATTCGACCTCTCCCGATCCCGCGACCCGCGATCTCTCCCGATCCCGCGACCAGTGCCGACGCTCCCTCCTCCGCCGCCTCCCCCTCCATTTCCGACGCTTCTCCCTCCATTTCCGACGCTCCTCCCTCCATTTCCGACGCTCCCTCCTCCGCCGCTTCCCCCTCCATTTCCGACGCCGACGACGGGCCTTGTCCAGATCCAGTCGTGCCCTAGCATTCCGACGCCGACGACGGACCTTCGCCGATCTTCTTCCTCCCAGATCCAGACGTGTGCATAGCGTTCTTCCTCCCCGAGCCCGACTCCAGAGCCCTAGCTTCGTCGGCTTTGATTTGGCGCAGGTGAGCCTTTTGGTTTTCGATTTGTATTATCTGTGTGATTTATGTTGTGTTTTTCAGTTTTGTTCTTGTGTGTGTGTGTGATTTATGTTGTGTTTTTTGCATGTGTTTGTGTATGTGTGTGTATATGTGTGTGTGTGTATATGTTTGTGATGTGTGATGTGTGTGTGTATGTTTGTGATGTGTGTGTATATGTTTGTGATGTGAGTGTGTGTATTTGTGTTTATTTGTGATGTGTGTGTGTGTATGTTTGTGATGTGTGTGTGTGTATATGTTTGTGATGTGTGATGTGTGTGTTTATGTTTGTGATGTGTGTGTGTATGTTTATATGTTAGTCTCTCACCTATAAAGGATTTTTCTTCTTTCCCTTCAAAAGAGATTATAGTGGTTCGATCACCCGAACAAAGATTCATTGTGGTGTAGTGGTTGGGTCACCCGAACTAAGATTCTTTGTGGTGTAGTGGTTGGGTCACCCGAACTAAGATGCATTGAGTTTCGCCGCTTCCAGTTGGAAAAGACTGACATTGAGTTGGAGTCTCCAGTTGGAAAAGACTCGTCGTCTCTTGAGTGAGCCATTGGATTCCCACATGCGGTTGAAGAGATGACGTACCCGAGTTTGGGGAACCTCTATATTTTTGTGTCGTCTTGATGAATTCTTTCTTTCTGTGATTTATTTATGTATCTCTGTTTTTTGTTTTTCTTCTTCTAGATCTATATTAATTTCGCTAAGATAACTTAATCTAATTTCATTATAACTAATTCACCAATCTTATGTTAAGCCAAGTATTCAGATCTGTCTTTAATTCCACAAATTTTCAATTGGTATTAGAGATAGGTTCACCTCTAAGAGTTAAAACCTTAGTGAATCAAGATCTGGAGATCTGAATAACTTACCTTCTCTGAAAACACAAGATGTCTCTTCTAAGTAAGTTTACCTCAACCTCATGATCTTTCAGGAGCATCCTTGATGTGTTTGCTTCATGGAAATCTAAGGTTGAAGTTTTTGTTAACTCTGTTATTACTTTTCTTGACTCGATCTTGCCAGGAACTACTGCTCCTCAGAAGATAAAAGCTGTAAGATGTTGGAGTGAAATCTCTTCTGAAGATTTTCCATCAGATAGTGAAGGAGAAGTTGCTCATTGTTTGGCATCTCTGGAAGAAGAATGTTGTTCTTCTCCAAATGCAGAGGAAACTAGCTGTAGATCTAAGGAATGCATCACTCCTCAAGTAGAAGGTGATGAATGCAGTAAGGAGCACTGCTGCAATTCACACCAGGAAGCTGAAACCTCAACTTCCTCTGAGGTAATAGACTTTAGGTCATTTGTCTTTACTGACCTTAATTTTTGGAATATTTTTGAAAATCATATTTAGATAATCTTAAATATGAAAGGAGGATTAAATCACTCCTAATAGAAAGTGAAAATCTCTCCCAGCGCAACTCTGAATCTAGAAGTCAGTAATCATGACTCCTTGGAAGACAAGAAGAAAAATCTAGAAGAAATAAGAATATCTCTTGAAGAAAACAAGAGACTAATAACTGAAGTCGCAAAGGCTCAGGCAGAGTTTGACTGCATCAATGGTAGGAGTGGCAAATTGAAAGCCATAACTGAAAATTTTCAAGTGAGATTTCATAAATGGGGATTAGGTGCTGACCCCTCCAAAAATGCAGTTTGGAGATCTCTTCCTTCCATCTTTGTATACGGAGGAACTGAGAATGAAAAGAGCAATGCCTGCTGCTCTAAAATCTCTCAGGAGAAGAAGAAATCTTCTAAACCCGTGAGGAAAAAGAAGCAAGATGCTCCTCACTCTTATCATTTTCTTTCCAACATAATTTCTTATAATTATCCCTCTCAATCCTCAAAAACTAGGAAGCTTTCTCATAAGGAGAAAGGAAAAATGAAGGTTGGAGAAAGAAGCCTTCCGAAGACAGCCTTCAACGATCGAAGACCGACTTCTTTTTACCGGTCAACGATCACAGATCGCCGTCTGAAGCATCGCCATGCGATTGCTAAATACTTCCCTTTTCCTCGGTCAACGATTGCCAGTCATTGCTCTAAGATCGCTGATCGTCTCTCTCCCCAACGATGAACGAATTTATGTTCGATCGCTAAGCCACATATTGCTCAATCTGTGTGATTTCCTAAACCCTTTTCTTTTACTCTTCTCCCTAATAGAAAAAGTAATTATAATATTTTATCTGCTTTTACTATGGGAAGGTTGACCACTTTATGGCTGACTGTTGGTTTAATCACACAAACGCCTACTCTCAAGGTAACTCTTACCCAAGGAGGCCAAGGGTTTGTGTGAACTTTGCTGCTAATAGTCCCAAATCTATTTTGGAACCCTACCCTTTCTGTATGCGGGTAGCAGGTAGTTCAAGCCAAACAACTCTCTTGGGACTCGAACAAATGAAGCTTCAACCAAGTTTGGAGTACAAGAAATTTGACTCTCCGATTAAGCTCTCAGTAGATGCAGTTGAAGAAGAAGCATCAACTTAGGGGGAGTCTTCTCTCCATCCTCTTGAGAACTCTCCATTCTCAAAACTTTCTTTCTCTCAACGATCGGTGATCGCCACTCTGACAATCCACCAAAGTGACGATCCCGCGAATCACTGATCTCCAATTGGTTGATCAACAATTTAGTTTTCGTAAAGATGTTGTGGCTGCCGGATCTTAATGATCTCTGATCACTAGCTACCCTCTCTCTCAATGATTGCTGATCATTTCTGATCGACGAACGCTGTTTGAAGACCTCTTTTTTGGTCAAACGACGCACTTATTAAAATTCTTGTGACATTTCAGTGCTCTCTTATCTATAAGAAGCCAAAAAGACAAGTCATCGAGCTTAAACAATTTCCCATATCTGCTTGTGCGCTGTGCCTTTATGACAAGACGATTCAAAAATGGCTCGTCCTGTCAGAAACGACCACGTTCCCTCCTTCGCCTCTTATCAATACTGTAATAATAAATTCAAATTATTACAATGAGATATCAACACTTCTTGCCTTTAACCGCTGAGTTATCCCTCGTCAGACGAGTACTCAATCTTTGGGTTATATAAATACCAGGAGATTGAAGAAAGTCGTGAGCAATGCAGGTCGTCTAAGTGGCACTCAGAGTTCTCTGAGACTTGGACTAGTGAAGCTTCCGCAGACAATGAAGCAATGGAGAAAAGGAGTAAGAGTGAAGACGCCTATCCTTGGAGGACCAAAGAAAGCTGATGAAAACTTGGACAAGTTCGAGAGGAGGCTCCTTTAGCCGAAAAAAGGATAAATGGAATCTTTATGCCCTCTTTTCTTTCTATCTCCACTGCCAGTTCATCCACAAGTGCTACTGGATGCTGGTTGAATCATCTGCTCGAAGTCGATCAAAAGGATAAGCTAGAGGTGGGCGTTATGCCTTACGAATGCGGGGTACTGAAGACTGTGGGCTACAAAATTGTCAGCCTTTCAATGCAGCTCCTCCATCTCTCGAAGTCAATGAGGATCAGACCTAAAGGAGTTGTAGAGGTATTGGTTCCCTTTCCTCGGCTTTTGAGCACAGAGCCACAAGACGAAAGGTGATTGTCTTTATCTTCTCATGCGTGCTTCCTTCTCATCAAATAAGGGGAAATTGTTGAGAATTTCCTCTGATTTAATGGAAGAAAGCACGAGTAAAGACAAGATCCTTGAAGAACAAAAGAAGGATGATGCAAAGAGTAAAAGAAGCCAACCAAGAAGACAAAGCCAAGAAGAAAAGGAGCTGTCAGCGATCAACGAGCGCTGATCGAGGCCTACTGAACAGGAGATCAGTGCTCAACGATCTAGCCTCCAGCTTACAGTCGATCAACGCTCAACACTCATGGATGCAAAAGCGTTTGAAGACGGATCTGCGCTCAACGATCAAAGATGCATCAGTCAACGACTGTAGTTTGAACCCCGGCCCAGCGCTCAGCGTCCAGCGATGCTGATGCCCGTTGAAGAATAGAGTCGTTGCGAGTTCAGAAATATCAAGTTCAAAAGCTACCTTTTGAGAACTTGCTATAGAAGGAAGCCTTGCCAGAAGATGCAAGGATAAGTAGCTGTCGGAGAAGGCGGGCAAAAAAAATGAAGCAAGCAAGGGGATACATCTCTTTCTCTTCTCTGTATCCCTTCTTTTCTATGTAAACTGAATCTCCTTTCTTCTAGGATTCAACAAGTCTCATTTCTCCCGAGACAACTCTGCTTGATCTAAAGCTTTCACTTGTAAAGTGTTTTTCTTCTCTCCCTTCAAAAGAGATTACATTGGTTGGATCACCCGAATAAAGATTTATCATGGTGTAGTGGTTGGATCACCCGAACCGAGATCCATTGGGTTTCGTCACCTCCAGTTGGAAAACCCTGAAATTGGATTGGAGTCTCCAGTTGGAAATGACTCATTGTCTCATGAGTGAGACAGTGGATTCCCACATGTGGTGGAATAGAGGACGCACCCGAGTTTGAGGAACCTCTATATTTTCTGTGCCGTTTAGTTGAATTCTTTCTTGCTGTAATTTATTTCTATATCTCTCTTTTCTGCTTCTAGATCTATATTAGTTCTGCTAAGATAACTTAATCTTATTTCAGTATAATTAATTCATCCATCTTGTGTTAAGCCAAGTATTCATATCTGTCTTTAATTTCACAAGCTTTCATCAACACTTTTTGGTTTGAGCATCATCTCGCCACCGAATACTGTACGATAGGCGGACATAAAACCAACATCTCTTGGTGGGAGCATCATCTCGCCATCGAATACTGAATGATAGGTGGGCATTAAGACATCATACCTCTTAGTGGGAGCATCATCTCGCCACCAAATACTCAACGATAGGTGGACATAAAGCTATTGCACCTCTTAGTGGGAATATCAACTCATTACCGAATTCCGAACGATAGGTAGGCATAAAACCATCACACCTCTTAGTGGGAGTATCATCTCACCACCGAATACTGAGTAATGAGGAGGAACCACATCATCTCACCTGTTAGCGGGAAGCCTAGGCACACCTCGCCGCTGAATGTCGAGCAAGGAGATATCATCATCACAATCATGGTACATACGCACCCATTCAACATGCAATCAAATGAAATCATTTTTATCCATAACTAGGATCTTCACGGCCAACGAACGACATCATGTTCTACCCAAATCGCGACATCCTCTATTTCTCTTACTAACAGTTACAATAAACCGTTCACTTCAGAGTCATTCTCCGGTACGCAATCTAGAGATGCATATGTGCATTATCACATCATCATCGCTGATCCGAGCCTAAGACCACGACTAGCTTCACACATCATGCCTAATTCGAACTTGCACGCCAGATTCTCTAATGCATTCATGCCGAGGTCGTAATCCCACGGCCTAGGGTTCTAACGAACCAAAGAAAGTCATGCATTACACTAATTAGTAGAGGAGACTTTCCTATACAAGAAACCAAAAAGAATTTGAGCATTCGTCGGTCCTAAGATTGGAGAGAAGAGTCGTTACCCTTGGAGATCTCTTCGGTGCCATTAGCAGGTAAGGAGTGATCAACTCGTGGAATTCTCCTTGGATCTGGAACGAAACCGCTGTTCGACGATCCCACTCGGCTGCAACAGCAAGATCGCCCAACCTAGGTCTTCGCCCACAGTCTTTCGCTCTCGCTCTCGCTCTCGGTTTTCAGAAATTAGGAAAGAGAGTTGTTATTAGCAGTCCAATTCTCGCTATTCGCAGTCCAATTTCTATGTGTTTTTACGCGCTTTTTGAAAATACGCCATGTACATGCATTTTTAGGAAAATTGCTTAATATGAAAATTGTAGATCACGTCGAGATCTACAACTTTCGTGTTGAACACTTTTCCTAAAAATGCATGTACAAGACGTATTTACAAAAATTACGCCCATATTTCAATCAGGGCGGCAATACGCCTTGTGCGTGCATTTTTAGGAAAAGTGTTCAACACGAAAGTTGTAGATCCCGACGAGATCTACAATTTTCATGTTGAACAATTTTTCCTAAAAATGTATGTACAAAGCGTATTTTCAAAAAAGCGCGTAATAACTCATAGAAATTGGACTGCGAATAGCGAGAATTGGACTGCTAATAACAACTCTCTTAGGAAAAGAGGGTTCTATCTTTTCCCAATCCGACCTGAGTCTCGGGAAAATCCCCAAACCATCGGATTAACTCTCCTTTAGATTTACCGTCTCAATCGAGTTCATTTTATCTCTCGGGATCCATTCGATCTCTGTTTTCCAATCGCTCAATGATCGGGCATGGCTCGGTTAACGATCGTTGATCGGTTCTCTCTCGGTCGACGATCGCTGATTGGTCTTTCGGTCGTCGATCGCCAATCAGACCCTCTGTCGCCGATCGCAGATCAGTTCCACCGGTCGCCGACCGCCGATCGCCGATCGGACCCCAATCGGTCACCGATCACCGATCCTTCCTTATCATACAGAGGGCATTCTCCCTGCATCTCTCAAAGTTCTGTTCAGCATTAGAGTTGCTGCTCTAGGTTGTGAAATCAACACACGAGTCAATTCTTGAAATATGGGTTGTTACAGTGCTTACTTTCAAGTGGATTTTTGATGTAATCCGCTATTAGGATTTAAAAATAATTTTGGAAAACAAGGGTGGCCGAGCGGGCCAAACGAATTTTCGTGTGCAAATTAAACTCGTCGTTGGACTTTAAGAAGTTAGCTAATTTCGCTCGAGTGGAACTCTCTCGTGTCTCACAGATCGAACCTTCCACGGAATTAATACGACCACAAGTAAATCTTCAAGCAACAATTTATGAATAAACGGTAATAGAAGTAGCGCGAACGTAAAGGCAAGCCCGGGATTATTTAATTGAAGTGCATAAATTTATAATAATGCAAGGAGCGAACGAGTATACCCAAGCAAAGCGAGGCACTGATCCTTCCAACTCCTTCTCGCAATAGAAGAAATCTCTCCAGGGCAGTGGTCGATGCGCGTCTGGAACAGTGGTCGGAGAAGGACTTGAATCAGCGACGTGGACCGAATCCGAGTCGTCGGACATGGTGCTGAAGTTGTCACGACCCGTCTCGACAAGAGTCAGAGTGCGCTTCGGGGCGGGCCGTGATGCCACAGGCATGGGCGAAAAGAAATCCATGCCTGCTAAGGCGGAGACAGAAATACTACAAATAGTTTTAAAAACAATTAATTTGAAGAAACGGTTTGTTTTGTTGCGGAAGCTTTAAAATATGATAGTTGAAACAGGTGCTTATGCATTTTAGTAAAAGCTTAAGATACAAGTTTTGGAACAGAAATTTATGCAGTGATCATCGCAGATGAATGAGCATGCAAAACATGTCAAATTCTAGTACATATAATATTTAGCCTAGTAGTTATCCATGAAAGAAGAGAAAATGACTGATCGTAATTACTACATAACATGAATATCTGACAGTAAAAGAAATGAAACATGAACACAAAACCTGAAACTTGGCGCAAATCGGCTCAGGAAGCAGGCGTCGCAGGCACGAACGCTAAGACAAATTCCAAAACAAGAAGGAAAAACCTCAGAACATTGAAATACACAAAAACCAGCAAAATAAAATACGAGCAGGAGAAACAGAATATTTGTGTACCGCTTTTCATGAAGCAAAGCTAACAAGACATGCAAGCACGTGAGACAAGCAGAAATATCTAGAATTATTAAACTAGTCTGAAGTAAAGCATGAAAAGATGATTCATGTAATAACATAGTTGTACAAGTAAAAGTGTAGGTGTTTTTGTTTGACGCGCAGGATTCATGATTCAGACAGATTCAAGTACGAATTCAAGAGATTCAGAAATTTATGTTCGCTATGACCGGTCCTTTGTTCTCATTAGGGATTCAAGAGGGAACCCAAGTCAAGGAGTTGCGTTAATTAAACCTTACCTTTCAATGTTAACTTACGTTATTAATGACTTAGTACAGGATTTCGCGGATTCTAGTGTACTGAAACAAGTTATCAAATCGAGGATTCAGGTATTTGACAGGAAAATTTACAATATAAGGAAATATGTCGTAAGCTAAAACAATCTTCCAACTAGGGCTGATATCGAGTCGAGTTCGAGCGATTTGGGTTCGGCTCGAAATCAAAATTTTCGAGTCGAACTCGGCTCGAAATCGACTCGAAATCAAAATCGATTTCGAGTCGAGCCGACTCGGCTCGAAATGACTCGATTCCGAGCCGGCTCGAAATCGAATCGAGTTGGCTCGAAATCGAATCGAGTTGGCTCGAAATCGAATTTAGATGACTCAAAATCGAATCGAGCTGGCTCGAAATCGAATCAAGTTGGCTCGAAATTGAGCAAATTTTCTCTTTATTCCTAGTTGGCTCGAAATTAAATTGGGAAACTTTTAAATTTAGCAAATAAAACACTTAAAGCCTTCAATATTTGTATTTGAGTTTAAAATTTAGTGTTAATAGTTTTAAAATAATAATATATTAATAAATACATAATGTTTTTAATTAATTCGAGTTGATTCGAATCATATTTCGAGCGATTCAGGGCTGGCTCGAAATCGACTCGAAATCAAATTCGAGTCAAATTGAATCGACTCAAATTGAGTCGAATCAATTGTAACCGATTCCGATTCGGCTCAATATTCGAGCAATTTTCGAGCGACTTTCGAGTTTCGAATAATATGCTCAGCCTTACTTCCAACGACATAAGCTGTAATCGTTGAAATGCGTAGGTGTACAGTGAGTGCACATGGTTCACACTCAAGTTCAAGTGTAAGTCTTACTAGAATGAGAGTATTTCCTGCTTACCGTGACCATGCAATCAAGATGATGCACCACCTAAACCCTAGCTTCCAAGATTTGCTTATGACACGCAGGACCTAAGTGATTCATAGATTGACGATTCTAACTGAAACAGACTCACGCTGAAGAAAACATCAGATCAAGAGAAATAGACTATATCCAAGTCTTTCAACCAAGCATGCATAAGGAACAGAATTTGATGACTCAAGAACTCGAAAGAGAGTTTTGAAATTTGTTGTTTCAAGTATTCACGAGTAATAAGATTACTATAGATCATTATCTAGGATATCAGGTATTCCTTTAGATTTAGCCATTCCAAAACACGAATATCTTCTAAGTAGGCACGTGTATGACCCAAAAATTTATATCGAACACATTTCGTCTAATTGCTAGCAAGGAATCTTAACATTTGCCAATATACCAATTAATGTTCATTCTCAAAAAGATCTACTAATTCTCCAATTAAAACCATCATTTCACAACTCGTGCTATTTCAAATGCGTGAAACCTCAAACTACTATCAAGTCAAATCAAGCAATCAAAACTAAACTTATTTGATGAAATGCTGATTCAAAGGTGAAACATAAAATCATAAGAACAGGCCATGCTAAATAAAATTCAATGTTTGCAAGAGAGAGGGATCTCAACTTGCCTTAAAAACGCTGAAACTGACGGCGGCGCAAGCAAAATTCAGAAATCATATTTCGAACCTGTTTAAGAATGATGAAATTGACATTACACAACTCACTACGCAAACACAAGCATTTCTACGACGCGAAAATTAAACAACGAGAGTTTAGCGGATTTTACCTCCCTCAAAGGTGAGGGGAGAAGAGATACCACGAAAGATCGGGAACTTGGCGGCGCTTGGGTGACGGAAACCCTAAGTCGGAGAGGACTTGAAGAGATCCCGCTGAGAGATTCGACGATCAGCGCCATAAATCACAAATAAATCGGGGTTAGATGAATATAGGAGGGCAAAAATCTGAAATAGGAGGGGAATGAGGGATTTCTTACCAATATTCGTCAAATCCGAGTCCAAAAGCCAAGGAGGAGGAAGGTTCGAGCAAAACCCTAGGCGGAAACAGAGAAGAAGAGGGTTGCCGGCCATTAGAGGAGGGGGAAAGGGGACTGTCGACTGCTGGAGATCGGCCAGAGGAAGAGATGCTGGAGGCGGCTCCTTTGGAGGAGAGGGAAGAAGGGGTTGCTGGCCACGAGGAGGAGAGGCTTGGCTGTTGCGGCTTGGAGAAGAAGTAGGAGATGCTGCTGCCGGACCCCTAGGAGGAGGGGGAGGGCTTCCTGGATGATCTCTGGAGGGGAGGAATCCGCCGGCCAGAGCAAGAGGAGGAGGCGCCGGCCCTAGAGGAGGAAGAGCAGGAGGCTGTCGTCCTGAGAGGGAGGAGGAAGCGACGGGGAAGCAAGAGGAGGCGGCGTCTGCCACTGCAGGAGGAGGCGCCGGAGGGAGGAGCGGCAGGCGGCGCTGCGTGTTGCGCGCGGGAGACGGGAACGAGAGCGGGATCGGGGTGCGGCTTGCGGGAAACAGAGGGGAGCGGGAGCCCTAGCTGAAGAGCTTTGCGGGTTTTAAACCTGGGGACGGGCTGGGGTGCGGTTAGGAATAAGAGGGAAATAATAATTGGTTTTATTATTATCATATCTTTTTTTAAGGGTTGTTACAGAAGTCGACGACGACTCGGCGGGATTGTTTCCAGACGGGTTTGGATGCGGCGACTGGAACTCAGCGGGCGGTGGTCGTGGAAGACGACGCTGGAGGGAGGCCTGTCAGGATCCTCTCTGGACGCGAGCGGCAGCGATTCAAGTGGAGGCTTTGATTCCGATCGGCAATAAGCAAAGAAACGAAAGATTTGTGTCCCCACTCTGTCCGATTTCTCCTTACTAATTCTTCATGGTGGACTTTATAAAAGTTTGGAATACAAACCTAAAATCAAGGGGGCTAAATGTTTCCTTCTAATGGCTTTCCAAAATTTGATGTTTCCAAAATATAGTATTTCCAAAAGATGATGTTTTCCAAAATATAATATTCTAACTTTTGAAATATAAATTTATACTTTCTTAGATAACTTAGGCTTGCCTTTACCGTTCTACTACTAATAATACCAGACCTTTTATTCATGATCTCCCCGGACGGTCAAACCGATGAGTCAAACGAGCACATGAAATGAAATACATAAATAAATATACGAGAAAAAAGAAGACAAAACTACGATGCGTCGCATGATGCATCAATTCCCCGGGGGTTGTAAGGGCTCGACTCTGGCAAGAACTCGCAGAAACTAGCAACTGAGAGATCTGGGCGGCGACGCTGTAACTCGTCAATGCTAATCCAAGAGCTGTCGGTAATGTCCCGTCCTCGCCAAGAGACCAAGTAGCGCTGGTATGTCCCGTGGCGAGTGCGAAACTCTCGTACATCAAGAACATGCTCTATCTCCTCAGTGGTGGGTGTTTGCACTGTTGCTAGGTCGGGTGGAATCTCTGGAGCTGCAACAGGTTGACTCGTGCTGGAATGAGGTGAATCTCCATAAAATGGTGTCAGACCGGCCACATTAAATATCGGGAAGTACCAAATTTAACTGGCAAATCTAGGAGAGATGCATTTTCGGACATGGAAAGGACCAAACTTTCTCTGTTGCAACTTATGGTATGTACCCAGAGTGAATCTCTGCTTCCTGAAATAAGCAAACACCCAATCTCCTTCAGAAATGTATAACTCCCGACGATGACGATCAGCCAGGGATTTATACTTTTTTCAGAAGTCGCTCGCAATTTATTAACAATATTTTTTGCAGCTCTTTTAAATAATCAACATGGGCTTGCGCATCAACGGAGATACGTTCATGAGATAGAAGTGAATGACGATCAAGTAGATGGGGTATGGAGAACCCGCAAACAATCTCGAAAGGAGATTTATTAGTGGAGCGATTATTAGAATTATTGAATGCAAATTCAACTTGTAGCAATATAAGATCCCATTACTTCGGATTCTCCCCAGTCAAACACCTAAGAAGATCTCCCAAACTCCTATTAACGACCTCAATCTGTCCATCGGTCTGAGGATGATATGCGCTACTAAACTTGAGTTTGGTTCCCAATCGTCTCCACAATGTTTTCCAAAGATATCCCATAAAACACATATCTCTATCAGAGGTGATCGATCTAGGAATACCGTGTAATCTAACGATTTCTTTAAAGAAAAGTTCAGTGACGTGTACGACACTAGAGGTTTTCCTACATGGAATAAAATGTGCCATTTTTGAAAAACGATCTACGACTACAAAAATAGTGTCGACTTTCCTCTGAGTGCGAGGAAGTCCTACTACGAAATCCATCGAAATATCATCCCACGACCTCTCAGGTATCGGTAAGGGTGTGTATAATCCAGTGTTTTGTGCATGCCCTTTATACAGTTGACAAATCATACAATGCCTAACAAATTCGATAACATCGTGCTTCATCCTAGGCCAATAGTAGCGTGCACTAGCGAGATTTAACAACTTAGATTGATCGAAGTGCCCACCTAACCCGGAGTAGTGAAGCTCCCGAAGTAGTGTCTCTCGAAGTGGTCCTTCGCAGATGCAAAGGCGGGTGCCCCTAAACAGATATCCCTCACTCACTACGTACTGGGTAGTAGGATCAGTCCCATTATGTTGACATGAGATCCAAATGTCGCGAAAAAAGGATCGGTGGCATATAAGTCACGCTGTGAATCTAAGTCCGTAATGCAAGGCTGCAGTATGACCAGTAAGTGGGATCGACGACTAAGTGCATCAACCACTCGATTTGTGACGTTGGGTTTGTGCTTCAAATGAAAAGTGAACTCCTACAGGTAAGCAACCCACTTGGCATGCCGCCTGATCTCCTTCTGGGAGTTTAGATGCTTCAATGCCTCATGATCGGTATTCAGCACAAACTCGCGTTGAATCAGGTAGTGTCTCCAATGGCGGAGAGCCTGAACGATCGCGTAAAACTCGATGTCATATGTGGAATATATAGTCTTCGCATCATTCAGCTTCTCGCTAAAGAATGCTATAGGTCGACCCTCCTGACTCAATACTGCGCCAATGCCTATAATAGACGCGTCACAATCAACCTCAAATTTTTTGTCAAAATCAGGCAGCGCTAACACAGGGGCACTAGTGAGTTTCTCCTTAACTAGTAAAAATGCGTGTTCGGCCTCCTCAGTCCAAACAAGTAATCCCCTTTTCAGACAATCAGTAACAGGTGCAATCAGGGTACTAAAATTTTGGATAAATCGCCGATAAAAGGATGCTAGCCGATGAAATCCCCGAGCCTCAGTAATCGTCCTAGGGCTAGGCCATGATTTTATCGCCTTGACCTTCTCTCTATCAACTCTAATGCCCTCAGAAGAAATGATATATCCTAGGAAGGTCAGGCTATCTGTTATAAAAGTGCACTTCTTCAAATTTATATATAATTTATTTCTGCGCAAGATTTCTAACACTTGTCTCAGATAAATCAGGTGCTCATCGGGATCCAAACTACAAATCAATATATCGTCAAAATATACCACTATGCAGACTCCTATGAGTGGTCTAAGCACCTGATTCATCACTCGCATAATGGTGTTGGGAGCATTGGAGAGATCAAAAGGCATCACCAGCCACCGTATAACCCCTCTTTAGTTTTGAAAGCAGTCTTCCATTCATCCCCAGGTTGAATCCTAATCTGGTGGTATCCACTCTTCAAGTCAATCTTTGAAAATACGCGGGATCCACTAAGCATATCAAGCATGTCATCCAATCAGGGAATCGAAAAACGATATTTGATGGTGATCTTATTAATCGCTCGACTGTCTACACACATACGCCAAGTTCCATCTTTCTTGGGAACTAGAAGTGCAAGAACGACACACAGACTCCTGCTCTCTCTAACGTGACCCTTCGAAATCAGCTCGGTCACCTGTCTATGTAACTCCTCATGTTCTTGCGGACTCATACGATAATGAGGGTAAATGAGGTATAAGTTAATTCCTGGCATAAGGTCAATACAATGCTGAATATCTCTCATCGGGGGAAGCTGATCGGGCAACTCCTCCGGCATAATCTCAGAGTACTCATCGATGAGAGGTCACACCGTGCTAGGAATGTCTACAATAGCGGGGGTGGTATCAATACCAGATAACATATAAACGACATCACTATCCTTCATCTCCTCCTGGAATTGAGATCTAGTCAGTAACACTGTGGTGGAGGGGAAGGATATCGCAGAGACAGTAGTAGGTGGGTGTGAAGGTCTCTCTGGGTCTCTAGGAACAAGACTATTCTTCTGGGGAAGAAGAACAATCTTGCGCCCGTTGCGCTCGAACGAATGAGAGTTCTTCACACCATCGTGTATAATGTGTCTAGCGTATTGTCAAGGTTGTCCCAACAGGATATGACAAACCTCGATAGTAGCAACGTGGCACCATACTTCATCATGATATGTACTACCTATGGAAAACTCAACGAGACACTGGTGTGTGATGGGAATGGTCGTGTTACTAGTGACCCATGACAGACTGTAGGATTTTCCTAAGGGTTGTGACCTCAACTTCAACTTATCCACCATGCGCTTAGAAACAAAGTTCTCCATACTACCGTTATCTACGATGATGGAGCAAAACTGCCCCTGTATGCGGGCGGTCGTACGGAAAATGTTGTTCCTCAACCAATCGTCTTTCGCGGGAGTTTTGGGAGTTAGAAGACTATGTTGGAGAACACACACCAACTGGTCGTGCTGTTCTCCCTCAACTTCATACTCACTCTCTAACTCGGGCTCAGGGGTCGGGTCAGGCTGGGAATCACTAAGAAAGACCTCATACTCAGGTTCTGAACCACTCTCAGAATCAATGATGACGACGAAGTGGCGTCGCGGGCACTCAGAAGATTTATGACCCGACTCCATACACTTGAAACATCTAAAAGTCCCAGGCTGTGGTCTAGTGCCAGTAACCTCCTTGCCTGTCGAGGGGGCGACAGGAAGTGCTGGGTACTCGTGGGTGCTGCCGGACGAGAGGGTCCTATAAGAGGGTCCGACAGTCCTAACAGTAGGAGTGGAAGTGTGAATGGGTGTGTGCCTAGTTCTGGATGTTCGCTTTTGAGAGGACTCTACTCTACGAACGCGACTGGAGACCTCTCCCAAGTCCTTATAATCAAATAACTCTAATTGGTCTCTAATGAAATATCGTAACCCGTTCAGATAACGGGAGACAATCATGTCATCGTCCTCTCGGAGATCGAGGCGAGACTGGAGTACTAGGAACTCGTTCGTGTATTCATCCACCTATAATTTGTCTTGTCGTAGGTTGTGGAACCTACGGTAGAGGGTCTGCAAATAATTGGGCGGAATATACTGCTTTCGTAGTTGGGCTTTAAATTCGATACACGTGGTGATGGGGGGCATGCCTAAATTGAATCGAGATCGCTCTAACTGTCCCCACCAAACTAAGGCGGACCCTTTCAATCTAAGGGTAGCATACTCAACTTGCCTGGCTTGGGGCAATTGCTTCCTAGCTAGGAAACGGTCCATCCTATCACACCAGTCTAAGCAACCCTCGGGCTCTAAGTTTCCCTCAAAATCGCCAACGTCTAATTTAACTCCTACATCCCATCGGGGTTGATTACGTGGTTCGTGACGTGGTTCGGGCGAGGGGTTGATTACGTGGTTCGTGACGTGGTTCGGATGCGGGGTGTGCGAGTTCTAGAGGTCTAGGATTAGGATCTACTTCAACCACTGAGGTAGGTGCTCGATTTAATTGCAGGGTAGCTTCTATAGTATTAACTGACGTGCGCAATTTGTTTATAACGTGTGTGACACTACCCATACCGGTGGTGAAAGTTTCTACCGCTTTTATCAAATCGTTCATACGTTGAGCCAAATCCCCAACGCTATTTTCTAAATGATCGACTCGCTTTTCCATTTTAAAATAAATTGATTTTAAATTTCTCAAAAAATTTTAAAATGATTTAAAAAAAAAAATAATTCTTTTATAATTTTAAAGCGAGAGAATACCCGAGTGTGTAGAAAAGGATTATTATTTTTTAAATCCAAATTAAAATAAATTTTGAAATAAAGATTTAAATTAAAAGTACATTTAATGAAACTTTTTTTTTGAACATAGATTATAATTTTTTTAAAAATAAAATTGTATTTATTTTATTTTATTTTTTTAAAATAAATAAGATATGTCTCAATACATAGTTTAATAAAAAAAATTTAACTTCAAAGAAAATAATTTTCTTATTTTTTTTTTATTTTTTTGAAAAATATGGATCGCTTGATTTGCGATAGGAGCGAATCAATTTTTCTCTGATACCAAAACTGATGTAATCCACTATTAGGATTTAAAAATAATTTTGGAAAACAAGGTTGGCCGAGCGGGCCAAACGAATTTTCGCGTTCAAATTAAACTCGTCGTTGGACTTTAAGAAGTTAGCTAATTTCGCTTGAGTGGAACTCTCTCATCTCACTGATCGAACCTTCCACGGAATTAATACGGCCACAAGTAAATCTTCAAGCAACAATTTATGAATAAACGGTAATAGAAGTAGCGCGAACGTAAAGGCAGGCCCGAGATTATTTAATTGAAGTGCATAAATTTATACTAATGCAAGGAGCGAACGAGTATACCCAAGCAAAGCGAGGCAATGATCCAGGGCAGTGGTCGATGAGCGTCTGGAACAGTGGTCGGAGAAGGACTGGAATCAACGACATGGACCGAATCCGAGTCGTCGGACAGGGTGCTGAAGTCGACGACGACTTGGAGGGATTGTTTCCAGACGGGTCTCGATGCGGCGACTGGAACTCAGCGGGCGGTGGTCGTGGAAGCCGACACTGGAGGGAGGCTTGTCGGGATCCTCTCTGGACGCGAGCGGCAGCGATTCAAGTGGAGGCTTTGATTCCGATCGGCAATAAGCAGAGAAACGAAAGATTCGTGTCCCCACTCTGTTCGATTTCTCCTTAGTAATTCTTCATGGTGGACTTTATAAAAGTTTGGAATGCAAACCTAAAATAAAGGGGGCTAAATGTTTACTTCTAATGGTTTTCCAAAATATGATGTTTCCAAAATATAGTATTTCCAAAATATGATGTTTTCCAAAATATAATATTCTAACTTTTGAAATATAAATTTATACTTTCTTAAATAACTTACGCTTGCCTTTACCGTTCCACTACTAATAATTCCGGACCTTTTATTCAAGATCTCACCGGGCGGTTAAACCGATGAGTCGAACGAGCACATGAAATGAAATACATAAATAAATATACGAGAAAAAAAGAAGACAAAACTGCGATGCACGACGCAACAATTTTTTATTATATTTATTCTGATTTGGGCACTTACTAGTATGAGAAGGTTTGATAAAATAGCTAACATTTACTAATAATGTATATCATTCTTAGGTTGTCGCTTATTCAGATGGTCATGTGAAGGTCTATGAGCTTTTGGACCTATTGGTGTTGAACAAGTGGCAGCTGCAGGTTAGATTGTCTTCTTCCAAAATAATTATTTTTTCCTGCTGTAGTTATAGTGTTTACTTCATCAATTGATTCTTTTCATTTTCTACATTATTTAGAACAATAGTTTCTGTATAAGCCAATGGACATAAATTGATGTGTATATTCTTGAAATGCCGTAATCTATTGTGTGACGTAGGATAATGTGAATGTAGTGGAGTGATTATGCGCTAAAGGAACTCTAATAAATTAATGCAAAGTGTAGTGGTGTGGGGGGACCTCGATGAATGCGATGCTCATGTGCAGTAATTCCGAAATTAAAATAGGAACGTACGAACTTGCATAATAAGATGAAGCATTAGATAAAACAAGCAAGATCTAGTTAAAATTAAAACCGAAGCGCATTGATTAAACACTAAGTGAATACGTCATTCAAATAGGACAATGAAACTAAGCAATCTTTTACAAATATAGATCCCAAATCGTATGTATTCCGACCATTCTTGTCATGGCGGCAAGGCGAACCAAGGCGAGCCCCGGGCGCCTGGACGCCAAGGCGACAAGGCGACAAGGCGACAAGACGACAAGGCGGACGCCTAGGCGACAATAAGGCGAGAAGTCGCAAGGCGACAATAATTTTTTTTTTAAATAATAACACAAAAAGACAGCGGTTCTTCATTTAACCGCTGTCTATAGTGACAGTTATTAAACTATAGACAGCGGTTAAATGAAGAACCGCTGTCTATAGTGATGCAGATATAAAATTCAAGACATTTTATATATAAGCTGTCATTATAGACAGCGGTTACATATAACCGCTGTCTATAGATTTTAGAGACAGCGGTTTTGTAGGTTAACCGCTGTCTTTAATACTATAGACAGCGGTTAAAAGTAACAACCGCTGTCTATAGTTTTTTTTTTAAAACGCAACAACATTCAGCATTCAGTCAACACAGTATTTTTAAACTGCAAGTATGCCACCCAACATGAATCACAACAAGCCCAAGTCAGTACTCACTAAGTATTCAACTCCATTCGACAGCGGTTAATGTTAAAAACCGCTGTCGTACCTCCATTCGACAGCGGTTATATATACAACTGCTGTCTAATGTAGGCTAAACCGTACATTCGACAGCGGTCGTATATATAACCGCTGTCTATTCTATCTTCGACAGCGGTTATATATACAACCGCTGTCTAATGTACGGTTTAGCCTACATTAGACAGCGGTTGTATATGTAACCGCTGTCTATACTTGGAAAGACAGCGGTTATATATAAAACCGCTGTCTAATATAGGATTTTTTTTTAAAAAATAAGGCGGCTGTCGCCTTGTTTTCACTTGGGCGCCTGGACGCCTAGGCGACGCCATGACAAGAATGATTCCGACAAACAATCAACACAGTAAATTTGATTTTCGATTTAGAACTTACACGAGTAATGGAGACCAGACCAAATGAGAATTATTGCTGCAATTTCAGACCTCGGACAGCGATTTTGATGTTGATATGCTGCTGGTTACCGAAATTTGCACCAACTTGAGGTTACCAGTGGTTGTACAATGTTGGGAGAGGTCTGCCCATTGGAAAACACCTAAAGGAGGCTGCTGGTTGCAGTCCTGGAGGGCTGGAAATTCACAGAATCTGATTGGTGCAGGGCCCCTGGATCAGCGGTTGGAAGCAAACTGTGGCCCAAGGGGGAGTCGAATTCGACTGGGGATGGGTTACTGTGTGCTGGAAATGAAGCAGGACTGCCAACTGCAAGACCTGGAGTTCTGGACGGCAAGTAGGCACACTGAGTGGTTGGCGGCAGAGGAGAAACATTGGCTTTTTCTGGCCGGCAGGGACTGGATCCTAGAATAGGTCCCAGATGGCTGTCTGTGGCTCTTTGGTGCAGGAATTGGAAGCCACACCTCTCATTTTGGCCAGGGAAGGGATTTCCTAGAAGGGCATGAGCGGGTTTGGCAGTTCCCGTGAAATGAAGTGGGCAGTTATGGGAGGAGACGGGGAATTGGGAGCGGAATAGTGGCTGGACAGCGGTTATATTGAAGATAATTGAAGAAAACAAGCAGTCATGAAGGGATTGACTGGCTAGGGTTGAGTGAGGGCTGCCGGCTGTGGAGTAAAGGGCACCGTGGAATGTATGTTGGGAAAAGGGTGAGAATCTAGGCTTAGGCACCAAGATTTCACGGATTCAGCGCTGTGGAGATGCACAGAACTCTGAAATCCTTTTCCAAAAATTTCCATGATCCTGAAAATGAACTCCCAACCTATATATATAGGCTATGGAATACATCGGAATGCTACAAATGGCTGTAACAAAATACACATAAAAGACACTTAAATAGTGTACAAAAAATAAAGGAAGTACATAGAAAATGCTCCCTTGATGTTGATCCTAACTCCTCCTACGAGTGTAAACCCCAGCGCCCTCAGAAACGGGTTATCCCGCCCATGGACTATGATCCCCATTAATTCCCCTGACTTGAAAGAATTCATGATGGAGATCGATTATGCGTCAATTCAGATATTTTTGAGATTGACAATTTTGGATCGTCAGATGAATGATTGGAAATCGTGATCGCCACCTGCTCGATTTTTTGTATTTTTGGATTTATATTTTGGGATTTACGTTAAGTCAGCTGATCTCGCGTTTAAGGTTGCCAGATGGTGTAACTTAAATCCCCCCACTTATATCTCATTTGTTGTTAGGGCAAGGAGGTATCAAGAATTAAGATTTTTCCTGGGTGAAGCTGCTCGATCTTCGTTCTCGGTACGACGTCGAGATCCACCTGTGGTGTGATGCCGCAGGTTCCCGCCCCCGGGGGTACCACCGCCTCCATTTCCTCTGACATCCAGTCTCGAGGCTGCTGCCGTTTTCCCCCGACCTCCCCGGTGCCGACAACCGCACTTCCTGCGACATCCAAGTCGATGCTTTCATCCAAATCATCTCTCAGCCCCCCGACAAAGTCAACCTTGCTCACGACTTCCATTTCCAACCTTGCCGGAATCTCTAGTTACTTTCGACGACCCCACCCCAACCGATTGTTGCCTCTCTCCCTCCGCCCCGCGATCGCCACTCTTGGCTCCCAGTTCCCCTTCCGCCGCCACCCTTGGCTTCCAACGCCCCCGTCGACGCTTTACCTAGTTTCCAGCGCCCCCACAACCACCGACTCCACATCTTCCCCACTTCCCCTTGCCGTCCAAACCATCCTTTCTTGGACAACCACCACCTGCCTCCTCTCAGCCCCTCCTACCACCACCTGCCACTATTCCCCTCTCTCAGCCCCCTTCCAGCCGCTCCCACAACCTACCCGACCCCTCCAACCTCTATAGTCTATACCCTCTATTTAAGCCCTCCTTACAGCCACCCCACCGCAAGTTGAGTCTGCTCCCCCTCGATAACTCTACATAGTAGCATTATCCCTTTGGAGCTACCAAGAACACCACGCGGTCTTCCCCTCCACCACCGACACTGATTACTTGATGAGTTTTTACTTACAATTTTTATTTCTTCGCATTATATGGGTACCTTTATTACTAGAATTTTTTTGCTCTAATATAATTTAACTATTTCACTTTCAATACACGTGCATTTCTTATTCACCTATCATTTAATTTTAGTGCACTCTCATTTAGTTGCAATTATTATCTCTTTACTAAATTGTGATATTTGTGATCTATTGTGATGTCGAAAGATTTTAAAACTAATATTGTTTAATTAATTGCATGTCAAAAATCATTGTATGATTGAATCACTCATGAGCATCGCATTAGAGTTTAGGGTTAGCCATCATAAGTTCATCGAATTGCATGCGTGCATTTATCCACATCTTCATTTTAGGGTTTGTCGTAGGTCCACTGCATTTGTCGCGTGCTTGCTTGCAATGCATTTATGGTTTTGGTATTCGCCTTCGGTCACCTGTTGATTCGTCATGCGCCAGTTGGTATCAGAGCCTTAGATTCAGGCTTTATTTTGATACGCAGTAGTAGAGTCTATAGGTTCATCTATGGCTAGCTACCACCGTCATTTTTATCCTCTATGTGCATGACACAAGTCTGACTATACCCAACCCCATATTGACTCTACTGGGAAGCCTTTATACTACTACGTTGATCATACTCATCTCTAGTCCTCACATGTAGGGATTGTGCTGACCCTTATTGTTACGATGATGCATCCGCCAACGCACACCAACTCGATTGTGCTGACCCTTATTGTTACGATGATGCATCCATATGGAAACCACCATAATTACTGTGTGTAATTAATTGGTATTAAATAATTAATTAATTAATCTTAATTAATTAATATTAATTAAACCTTATGTTATGACATGTGAGCCCCCTCCTTCCTATATAAGGAGGAGGTATGGGAGTGTTATTGATGAATAGTAAATATACGCATTTTTCTATATAGATTTTAGTATAATTTTAATTAGATTTGTAAATAATATATGTAAATTAATGAATAAAATGTTTGTTTTTGTTATTTTTGTTTTTAACTTAGTTTTATTTTCATTTTGTAAAGTTTCTGTAATTTTGTTAAGTCACGCCCTTGGTCACGCCCGTGTCCAAGGGCGTGTTCACTAATCCCTAACATTTTCTTCCCTCTGTTCTTTTTCCGGCTCAAACATCAAGTCACGCCCTCGGTCACGCCCGTGACCGAGGCCGTGTACTTGGTCACGCCCGTGTTGAATGTCCATCCCAGATTCAAGCCACTAAAGGTTCATTCCTTCCAGAAGAATCAAGTCACGCCCGTGACCGATGCCGTGTACTTAGTCACGCCCGTGACCCATCAATTCCTTCCAGAAGAACAAAGGACACGCCAGGTGTCACGCCCAGTTCAAGCTCCAGCCAGCCGACCTAGGTCACGCCCGTGACCTAGGCCGTGTACCATGGTCACGCCCGTGTACTTCCAAAGTCGCCGGTCAAGCCTTCCAGATGCCAGCCTGTATCCAGCTGTTCTGGCTATTCGCACCCCAAGCCGTGTCACGCCCTCAGACACGCCCGTGTCCGAGGGCGTGTAATTTAAAAATTTTGCCTATAAATAGAGCCCCTCTCCCTCACTAATCTCTCCTCTTGGATTGCCCTTTTTTGGGTGATCTTCCACAATAATTCTCCACCATAGTTTTTGTATTTTCTTTTTATGTTTTTTTTATGTAATTAATTAAGTGTTTTTTTTGTATTTTCTTTTTTGTAATGTTTTTATAAATGTTGTAATTAAATGTTTTTATTTTTGTAATTTTATTTCGTGTAACCCCGTTATTATGGCAATAAATAAATTTAGTTTTTATTTCGTGCATTTTTTCATTCGTAACGTAATTTCAATTCTGCAATTTCATTTCTGCACTGCAATTTCAATTTCTAACTTAGCTTTATTTTTGCACCGTATTTCAATTCCTAAACTTAGTTTCATATCCGCACTTCAATTTTGCAATTTATCTTTCTTTAGCTAGATTTATTTGTTGCCATAACATCGGTTTTTTCGCTTAGATTCGAATTTATGCGTCGTCATAATTTTCCGTTCTTTTCTTCCTTGACACGGTAGTTTAGAATGGGATATTCGGGTTGCGTTTAAAATCGCTTCAAAGTGAGCGTTTTTTTCCCTCGTAATGCTTTCTTTGTTTTTGTATTTTCACTTTAAGTTTTTATTATTCGTGTTTTCGTTGTTTATGTTTTCGTTATTTCGTTTAATAGCTTAGTTTTAGTTTAACTTGCACTGCATTTATTTCCCGTCTACCCGTTTGGGTAGAACTTGCACTGCATTTATTTCCCGTCTACCCGTTTGGGTAGAACTTGCACTGCATTTATTTCCCGTCTACCCGTTTGGGTAGAACTTGCTCACGCATTTACTTCCCCTCTACCCGTTCGGGTAGAGATTGCATTCCTTTAATTTCTGTCCTTTAATTTCAGTCATTTAAATTCCCGTAGAGTGCGTGAGTTTTTCATTTAGTGCGTCTTTTTTGTCTTTTCTATCGCTTTTCTTGGTTTTTGCTAAACGCACACCAAGCCCGCGATTGTTATCATTTTTGTTTTTAATTATTGCAAACACTCACTTATTTTTAATATTCGATAAAACAATAGCCGTAGCTCGAAGTAACAATACTCGACGGGACCCAGGACTAAATACGACCTTGATATGATTTTTCTAAATCGTATATACTACACGCGATAGGTGCGCTTGCCTCCTACGTCGCGTAAAATATTTTCTTATCAAGTTTTTGGCGCCGTTGCCGGGGAATTTCATCGATATTGCGAAAAAAGTATACACTATTGATTTTATCATCTTTAAAAAAAATAAAAAAAATTAAAAAACCCCAAAAAACCCAAAAATATATGTTTTCTCTTTTTCTTAAGCTCTAATTTGTAAATATAAAAAAATTAAAAACCAAAAAAATGATGAAATATTCTTATAAAAAATCCAAAAAAATATTTGTTCTTCTTTTTTCCTTTTTGTTTTTTTATTAAGTTGCTTTTATTTTTATTAAGTTTTAATTTTGTATATAAATATGCATATAAGAAAACTCAAAAAATGATAGGATTTCTATTTGTTTTTCATTAAGTTTTTTTAAATGCATATTTGAAAACATATTATTTCAAATTTCAAAATGAAAAAAAATAATGAAAGACTTTAAAACCAAAATCAAAATGAATTCTAGGAATTTTAAGATAGGACAATAGATCGTTTTCTCGAAGTAGGATTACTCGTCAGACCCGAAAGGGGATTTTTGTCGATATTTTGAAAAGAGGAAACCCCGTTGCTTTTACCTTATTATTTCTACATTTTCTTCTTTGCTTTTCATCTTAAAGATTTTCTTTATTAATTTTGTTTTTTTCTTATGTTTTAATATAAATTTGAATATGCGTATTTCAAAAATGATGAAAATACATTTAGAAAACTCAAAATATATATGGTTTTATTTTATATATATATATTTCATCCTTGTTGTGATATAGAAAAAACCAAAAATCATAAATGTTCTTTTTACTTTGTTTTTCTCTTTTTTGTTCTTATTATTTTTGTTCCTTTTTTTTAGTATCATTATGTATATAAATGTACATATAAGAAAAATCCAAAAAAAAATTTAATATAATTATGTATCTTTCTTTTTGTAAATATCTTTTTCCTTTTTTTTTCTTTCTTTCTTATTTTTATTTTTAGGTTTTATATATGTAAATTATATATGTAAATATTTGGCTAAATTCTAAAAAAAAAAATGATGATGGAAAAACCAAAAAAATCCCACAAAAAAAATTAATTAAGTATTTTTGGCTTTCTTATTTTTTTTTCCTCTTCCCTTTTTCTTGCTTTTCTTTTTTGTTAAGTATTTATATATATTATTATCATATTAAAAATCCAAAAAAATGATGAAAATATTGAAAAATCAAAAAAATATATGTTTTGTTTTCTTTCCTTGTTTTTTTTATCTTTCTTAAGTTTTATTTTGTATATAAATATGCATAAAAAATGATGATATGATTTTTATTTTATTTTTATTAAGATTATATATGCATATTTAAACAAAACAAATAATACTCTAATTAAAATGACAAAATAATGGAAAATTTTGAAACATAAATCAAAAAGAATTTTTGGAATTTTTGAGATAGAATAATAGGTAGTTTTCTCGAAGTAGGATTATTCGACAGACCCGAAAGGTGATTTTTGTCGATATTTTGAAAAGGGGAAACCCTATTACTTTTATCCTTTCATTTCACTTCTTCTTCTTTGCTTTTTATTTTAAAGTTTTTCTTTATTTTTTATTTTTATTAAGTATAAAGGTTTTTATATATATGCATATTTTAATAATGATGAAAATATATTTAGAAAACTCTCCAAAAAAAAAATATTTATATATAGTTTGCTTTATGTATATATGTTTTATCTTTTTTTTTGTAACTTAGAAAAATAAGAAAAACAAATAAAAAACTTATAAATATATATATATATGTATATGATTTTATCATTCTTACCTTCCCCCCCTTTTGTATATAACCTTTATTATTATGTTTTAACATCTTTTGCAGGTAATTATTCCGGTCATCCCGTCTCCAAAATAGGGGCGTGCTTTATCCCCCTGCTTCTTCCCTCCTTGTATTTTTCTTTTTATTATGCTTTTGTATATATATAAGATTATTCCTCATACTTACTTCAACATTGGGGACAATGTTGATCTTTAAGTATGGGGATGTTTTCCCTCTTTTTGTAATTATTTTTGCCCCTCCCATATTAGAAAAAAAAAAAATATATTTATATGTAAAATGTGTTGCAACATCTTTGTAATAATGACATAATAAATTATGTTGCAACATCTTTGTCCCTCTTATAAATGTTTATAAATTATGTTGCAATATCTTTGTCCCTCTTACATAAAATTCAAAAAATAAAAAAAAATTATTAATTAACTTAGAAATAAACACCAAAATTTTTTCTTATCAAGTTTTATGTTTATGTCTTTTGTTTGTATATAAAAATCTACATAAAAATTAATAATAAACCAAAAATGTACATATTTTTAACAAAATTAAAAATCTAAAATTTTGGTTGAAAAAACATTAGAAAAAAAAAACCCACAAAAAATTATTTATGCATCTTTATTTTTCTTAACTTTTCTTCTTTCTTTTATTTCTTTGTTATTAACTATTTATGTGTATTTTGTTACAACAAAATATAAAAATCCAAAAAAATATCATATCTTAAAAAATTCAAAAAAAAAAGATGAAAAAAAAACCTTATCCAAAAAATCCAAAAATAGAATAAAACCCCTACTTAGCTTTTTGTTATTTCTAAGGCTAGGTTATGTTTATCTTTAAGCGTTTTTTATTATTTTTGATTTGCTAAAACAATTTTATTTATTTCATAGTTTGAAAAATTTAAATCGAGGAATTTTCAGTAGTAAAGAAAATCTTGCGATCTTAATTTAATTTGAGAACAGAATTTTTAGCACTACCTCGAGTTTACCCTAAATAGATTCCTTTTTGTATTATATTGGCAAACCATCTTTAGATTCAATTATTCTAACTCTAAACTTGTGAAACTTTGGGAATGTTTTTAATCTACTAAACTTGCTCT